>JANAVB010037417.1:24638408-25056261 GCA_029216955.1 Iris pallida
GTACTCCTGGAATCAAGTCGCAAGCATGGTAATCATGTAAATGACAGTCAAGAGGTATAACAAATCCATGATACTAATCTTCGTGTGACGAGCGTGTCAACAAGCAGCAAGACATATGTATAAACATGAAACGTAAAAACTACTATAAATTTAAAAAGCAATCAGAAAGTGCACTTGCCTGAATTAAGTTGCAGTTGTTGTGACTGGATCAGGTTGCATAGGTTAGTCGTAGATGTCATAACTATGCAAGACGGTCTCTAATGACGGAACAGATCGTTCCATTGGGTCCGGAACGGTCCAATTAGCCTAGGGTCAATATGAAGTAGTCAGAATCACAAAAATATGAACGTATGACTAGTCATGATCAATATTAAGAGAATTAATAAAAATAAAATCCTTAAAAATAGGATATATATCTAGAAAAATACTTATAATCTATTTTAGAAAATATGCTTTGATATTGGAAAACTACTAATCAAAATATTTAAATACATATTTTAAAATTTATAGAAAACCATGATTAGGTCAAAACTATAATTTAATTATATAGAAAATATTATAATAACATTTTTAAGGTTAAGGAGCAATGTTTAAGATACCAAAAATAGTAATATATTTGTAAGGCTTATAACCCCATCTTGAAATTACATGTAGCTACAAAGCTACATACTATATTTTGAAATTAGCTAGGAAATACCATAATAATATTTTAAACCCAATTTTGAAATTGATTATAGGGCCAAGTCCAATACTATAATTTATTTAAAAATATGTATAAACTACTTTAGAAATTACTATATACTTATAAACTTCTGAAGATATGTTATATATAAAAGCCTAATAGATTCGGCCCATTAAATACACCCAGGCTTTATAAACCAACAAAACCAATATTTTTCTATCTACTTCATAAAACCCATACCTCACTATGGCCCAATCCAGAGACTAGATCTGGCCCCCATAAAACAAGAACAAAAATAAAATAAAACAAAAAATAAAATAAAAGAATAAAAGCAGCTGTTAGCTGTTGTTCCTTAATAGAGAGAGAAAAACAAAGAAAAAAAAGGAAAGAAAGAAAAAGGGGAGAGATTACAGGAGGGAGGCGGTCTAGTGGCGACGCACGGAGGCGATTCAAGGCAGGGTTGGCCCACTCGACATTCGCACAGGAGGCGATCTATGGATTCACCAGCGACTGCTCATGGAGGAGCGGTTGGGACCGGTGCTCGGTTCAAGGGGACACGGAGACGAGATGCCAGCGCTGTGGTCGAGGTCGCGGTCGCGGTCGCGGCGTCGAAGGGAAGGGGGATGAAGTGCTCACCGAGCTCGGGGCGGACGCGGTCGGTGGCTCAGTGCGGCACGCGGTCCTGACAGCGGATGGCTCTGTCGTGGAGACCGTCGGCTCCAATCCGGTAAGAGGCGGCCGGGATGGGATAGCTCTGCACTGTGCCGACAGAGCACAAAGGCGTGGCTCAATGCCGCGGCGGCGTTGCTTCCCAAACGGCACGGAAATCCTCCAGATCTGGTTGAGAAATACGCCGTCGAACGAAAGTCGATGCAGCACCAAGGAGGAGACGACGGTGCTCCGAGCCATGACAGGGGCAGAGGAGACCAAGCGGGGATGCAGCATACAATAACAGGCGGTCATTCGTGGCCGGCGGAGGCGTTCCCGACAGGTACGTGGTGGTATCCAGTTGTGGTTGTTGGGATGTCTGTGTCGGCCTGTCGACACGGACACGGTAATTGAATTTGTAATAGTGGAGTAAGATTGATTAGACACGGACACACGGGTCCGGACACGGTATTGATTGATGGTGGCTGTGTTTGGTTGCGATGATGCTTGTGGCTATGTTGTTGTCGACACTGGTGGTGGCTTGTGTGTAGGTTGTCGTTGATGATAGACAATGATGATGATGAAGATGCTGGTGGCGTTGGTGAGGAAGGAGATGGTTCTATTTCTAAGATGTTTTTTGGTGTTCCAACGTAGGGTTATGCATATGTTTATATGGTATGTGGCAGAATCCATTCCGTTAAGATTCGAATTGGATTTGATCGTATCATAAAAAGGTAGGGGTGATATCCATATGTAGATATATCTCTATCTATAGGTAGTACATAATTGGTTGACGAGCAGTGGTTTAGAATCTAGATAATTATTTATAATTATCATATTCGGGTTGTTATTCCCATGCAGTATTATAATAAATCAAAATATACATTTAAAATATATAAATAATATCTAATGAAAATATATGAATCAATTTTTGAATATTAAATCATTTTAAAACAATTTAGTTTAATCAAAAAAATTTAATAGATAGCGATACTAATTAGATCAATATCTAATTTCTATCCAAAGTTTAAATAATACAAACTCAAATCCAAATCAAATATGTTTAACCAAAAATCGCGGTGTAGCACCGATTGCAATAATTAATACGAAGATAGTTAAAGCATAAATTCAATTTTCTATTTATAGATGACTCTACCCATTTAAGATAGTAATAAATATTTTCCAAACTAAGTATATCGAATAAAATAAATTCAAAACAAAATCGAATAATTTGATTATCATAATTAATAAGAACAATAGATAATGTAACGTACATATTTTCTTTATAATTCCAAAAATGTAATTTAAAATACCTCGATAAACTCTTTATTGTTTTCAAAGACACATTATGACTTAAATCCATTTTCGAAACTAAGAGTTGAAAACCAAAACTAATAACCAACCTATTTTGTAAAGCTAATAACTTCTTTCAAGAAAATGTTTTTAAAACTAATCATAAATGGAAAATAACATTAATACGTTCTGGAGAATATTTGTCTCAAAAAAAATATAAGAAAATATAGAATAAAATTAAATAAAATTTTGGGAAGAGGGGTTACAAATCTACCCACCTTAGAAAAATTTCGTCCTCGAAATTTAAAGAATACTGCTAGGATGGACGAATCTTGGTTGATCGGTGAGAAAAGATAGTAAGAATTTATGGTAGGAGAATTTTGATTAAATAAAAGAAGAGGAAGAAAAGTCTTTATTAAGAACATTGATTAGTTAGGGTGAAGAATTAGAAGAAGTAAATAATTATGGCTTGGGGTTGGGACCTTAAACTATAGTCTTGGATCCTAAAATGCTCCGAAGTGTTCCCAAAGTATTTAACACAAAAGCTATCAATAACCTCAAGGATAATTCATCAATAGAAGCCTCTACCCACCTTAGAAATATTATTCTCAAAATTTTGAAGGGCACGATTAGTCATGATTAAGGATATAAGAAATGATACGATCATTGATCAAAATGGGTTAGATCGTGAATATAATTGAACTTTAAGAAAAGATAACACGTGGCACGAGTATAGTCAAAGGGTCTAGTCATAATGGTCAAGGATATAATTGAAAGATGATTCGCTAAACGAGAAAAATCGTTAGGCACGATTAACTACTGTTGGAATAAGCATTGGTCAACAATCAACTTCTGACGAAGTCTAGACATGGTTAAAGTCATCATGATGTAGCTAAGATGCAGTCGCGATCAAGGTTAATCATGCAAATCATCCATGTATGATAAAATTAGAAAGTTGGCACGAGCATGAACAAGGTCAAAATAGTCATGATCAAAATGAATACAAAATATAACATTAACAATAATCGATTTGAAATATATGCACGATTATGATTATAGTCAAGAGAGTTTAGACGTGATCAAATTTGTTTAGGAACGATCAATTAGTTAAGCAAAACTGTTTAGGCATGATTATGGAATCAAACCTAGGAAAGGATATGAATTGACTCGATCGAAATATAATAAAAGGAGTCTAGTCATGATCGAAATTGTTCAAGGATGATCAAATCTAAAATCTTTTTGATATGCTTAAAATATTTATCCATAATTATTTAGGCACGAGTTTAGAATCAAAATTTAGATAAGTTTCGGAATCCAGTTGAAATTACATTAAAAGATTACAATCTGAAAAATAGAAGGATAAGAAAAGAAGGGAGAATTTTTTGTTTGAGAAGATTGTGACTAGGAATAAGCACAAATCAATTGGAAAACTTAATAGTTATATGCCAATAAGATGTAGTCTCTATGGTATTCGAAACTCGTAGACATAATCGAAGTCATTTTACCGGGAATTTATGCCTCACCAGTGTACAGCTAGCTGCATTAAACCCTTGGTTCCACAACTCAAGCTATGTTGCGATAACGAATACCCTATCAACTCTATTTAATCTTGACAACAACTCAAGGATGAAATAAGATGACCAAGACATAATTTTAATAATGTTCGATCACCCACGCTTACTTGAAATTATTTTAACTTAGGGGTCATGTCATGCCAGTGCGCTGCTGGCTGCAATGAACTCGCAGTCTCGATAATTCAAATAAGTGACGACAGTGCGCTGCAGTCTTGTCATCGCAAGTCATTAAAATTATTTCAACTATATCCCCATGAATATCAAAGGAGTTTAAAATATCATACAAGTTGATAAAGATAGAAAAAGTGCAAATATCTATTCTTCAAGTATAAGTTCAGCTTCTTGAAAAGAAAAACAATTGATTAGGAAGGATAATGATCGAAGTCAAAATAAGTAAAAATCTTATAATCCTTATTTCACGGACATTCAATATTCAACGATTGAGAGGAAACTTTTGAATCCTAAAACTTAACTCGAGATTAATAGACAATTGAGTGAGAAGTTACTTTAAAAATAATTTCTTAGGTCCAAGGAAAAGAATATAAGAGATACGAACTTATGATATGGCGATGTTTAGAAAAGACATAAGATAAAGTTGTACAAATGATCAAGATCGGGAAGAAAAGGACCGAAGGCAAATAAAATATAAACTTTAATCTCTATTTCTCTAATATTCAAGATCGAGGAAAATATGTATAAAGCACTATGTCTACTTATTGCGAATATATTTATACACAAGTATATATGTATAGCCAAAAATCCTAAAATATCATTATAAGATAAGGTTATCCTATTTTCAAGTAAAATATAAATTTAAATAGCAATAACACATATATTATATTTAATTTATAATTTATAGAAATTATTCACAATACTAGAAATGGACTACCAATATATATATATATATATATATATATATATATATATATATATATATATATATATATATATATATATATATATATATATATATACATGGACGACGTTAGTCGCACTACATGACCACCAGGACTTGGGTTGGGTTCAGGCTACTTTGGAACAACCAGGTCTTCTAAAAGTCGTATTATTATTAAATAAATAATTAAATTATTTATAGAGATAAAGTCAGAACTTTGTCTGGTTTTCCTACTTCGGACACACTTATGGCTCGGTCTTCCCTACCATAGCTAATACATTAGTCAAAGCACGCCACTGCACTATCCGTGCCATCACTTCTAGTCATTTGGCACTCCAAAATTTAACCACGACTAAGACATTCTACAATAATAATTAATTAAGTTAAATATTTATAAAAAAAATTCCAAAATCACATTTTAATTCAAATAAATAAATAAAAGGAATATTTTCAAAATTTCGGTAAGAGGATTATGTAACGCCCCAGTCCCAAAATACTTAGGACTAGGTATGTATCCATGTCAGCTGCATACATACGAAGTATACTCCAATATATGGAAATCTCGTATGAATACATAAGCTGTAAAATACAGTAAATCCAGAATAACTAAATCTTATCTACTAGATAAATAAATGATATAAGAGCAACTTTGAAATTGTCATGTATACAATCGTTGGACGGAGACAAAGTCCACTACCAACTATCTCAAATAAAATGTACAAGAAGTGATCGATAAAATAACGAGACGAACCAAGCGCAATCGTCTTCGAAAGAATGGAGAAGATCACGGCCTTGGCTAGAACACCTGCAAATTCACAGAAGCACACACCTGGAGAGATAACCAGGTCCTCAGAGGGACGTAACAAGACACATAATATTATGCCATATAAACTGAATAAATATTGCTCAAATAAATAAGGGATGCCTTCAATAGGGTACCTAACCGTACTATAGTAAATGCAATAAAAACAAACCTTTGACGCATGGGCCGGATCAGGAATATCAGAAATCAGGACCGTATCTCCTACTGAAGATAACCGGCAATCAGGACCGTACCTCCCACTAGAGATAACCGGCTATCAGGACCGTACCTCCCATTGGAGATAACCAGCAATCAGGGCAGTGCATATATGACCCATACATTAAGGAACTGTTCTTCCCACCGAATGTCTATTATGTTGTATCCACAACATAAATCCTCTATTAACCGCTAAGTCAAACTAAGCATGCAACCTCTATTAGCGGTTATTCCTATCGCACGGCTTGTACGTACTGGTGGCCAGCCAATCACGCACGTCCGTATTCTACATACGACACACAACTTCGTGGTACAACGTGTCAAGGCCATGAATGCAACACACAAGGTGGTCCCTTAAATCTAGGTTTAATGTGTAAGAAAAATAATACATAGCAGGAAATATAAATGAACAGTAAGTTCTAACAGGTTATGCCATATATCACAGTTTATTTTGCATAAAGAAAATAAATAATGCATGAAATATGAGCTAAAATAAATAAACAGCAAATAGCAAGGTGTCTTGCCTGAGGTCCTTGCTGGTGAAACTGACAATCCCGTTGGGTACAGAATAGTCACAGGGCTACACAAGATGAACTCAAACGATGTGACAAACTTCTAAAATAAAAACCAAAAATAAAATATTCTGAAAAAAATTTAGGAAAAATATATGATGTGTATTTTTCTGTCAGTATTCCAAAACTTCAAACGGATCGTGATTCTGATTCCTGGTTCTCCCAGAATCTCAAAAATACTAAAACGTGTCAGATTTCGGACCACTGACACTCCACAAATTTTCCAGAAAATTAAGTTTCGAATTTATGAAAATAAAATTTACATTCAGAAAATATACCTCAATACGATTCCAACAAAAAAAACTGAAGGTCAAAAGGAGTCCGGAGTTGGGAGTTATGGTCATTCGAAGTTGCTACAACCTTTGAAAATTGAGGCTGAATTTATGACGAAAAAAAGAGAGAAATTTTGACAAGGATGGTTTGAAAGATGATTTGTGGTGAAAATAATATGGAGGAGTACATGCCTATTTATAGGATGTGGGAATTCCCAATTAGATAAGAATTAGGATTCCTTTAAACCCAATTTAGATATTTCCTAATTTAATTTAAAAGCAATCAAATCCAAATCCAAATCCAATTTAAATCAAATCAAATTCTCTTAGTTTAAAATCAAATCAATTAAATCCAATTTAAATCTATTTAAATTTTTAGCTCAAAATCAAATAGGATAAATCAATTTCGAATATTTAACTATTTAAATAAATCCAAAAATTAAATCAAGATTTAAATGGCCACCATAACTTCCAAATATATTTTTTAAAATACCAATAATAATAATTTCAAAAATAATAAATATTTTTAAATATCTTTTTAAATAATAAAATATTTATTAATAAATCTCGAAAATTATATTTTTATTTAAAATAGACTAATAAATAATTACGAAATATATGTATGCACGAATAATGCATACATGATTATGCTTTTCCTAGTATACAATGAAATATTATTTATAATTAATAACTGCTAAAAATAAAAAGGCTTTTTATAGCAAGAATAATAATTATATAATATTTTGAAAGTGTATAATAAAATAGAAAAAATGTTTTTCTAAAATATGTACGCTCGCACATATTCGCACTTGACGAGCAACTACGAAAAATAAAATTTCGTACGCGACGTATAATACGACTATGCGACGTACAATACAAAATTTTTAAATCAGTACCAAATTTAATATATATAAAAAATAGTAGAAATTTAGGGGTTTTACATCCTACCCAACTTAAAAGAATTTTGTCCTCGAAATTAAGAATTAGGAGGGGGTGAGAAGGCACAACGGTAGATAGGAGGGTTTAAGGAAGTTTATATGGTCGTAGTCTAGGTTGAGGGTATGATTAAGAGACGATTGTAATAACTCTTAAATTCAAGTGATTAGAAAGTCAAGATTGTAAATTTAGTGTCGAGGGAAAGGTCGAGTAGTTCAAGACAAAGATATGGTTACATTGGGTCGTAATGGTCATGGTGATAGGACAGTTAGAGGAGTTTTAGTACGACGCTTTCGTCCTTCTAAAATAGGTGAAGGCGAACGCAATATAGAGTTTGAAGGAGGCGTTATCGAATACGAATACGTGGTTCAAAGGCGACCGAATAATTCAAAAGGAGTTGTCAAGGCAGTCGCGGATGGGACTCTAGAGGACAAGTTTAGCTATGTCCCCATCCACGTAGAACGATAGATAAAAGCGAACCAAAGTGCACTCGGTTGATCAGACCATTATGCACCGGTTCTGATTAGACAATATGTTAGTGGGTGCACCCAATAAAATATGTCATGATCAAGCTTGATAACGAAATAAGCTTGCAAAACTGAAGCTACATTAGCAGTGCGAGATAGTCAAAATATTAGCAAGGGAGGTACTGATGAAGGAAATTTTAAATAGTCCCAGATCTTTTAAGATCAAGGCTCGCCCGAAGTTCGGGCCTATACAGTTGTCTTGGTTGACTAGCTAAGTTAGGGTCCTCTGAACTTATAGGCTAAGCAAACTTATCCACATGGGTCACAAGGACAAAGGCTTTGTTGGGCCGTGAGGTATTCTACCCAACTTACAAGAGTTAAATTAGTAATGGGATGAGACAATGGGTTAAGCAATCCAGATAAAGCACAAATTTAAGCATTTAAGGAACTAAGTAGAACAAAATTCACCTATCGGGTTAAGGGATTGAGTCAAGGTTGGATCTCTTAATTGAAGTCGGAAAGTATTTTGGTGTCATGGTAGAGGTTATAGTTTGGCCATTTTGACCAGAAGGTCCTATCATGAAAATAGTGTACAAGGAGACGTGTTTTAGTGGGACATGATACATCTACATGAAGGTGGACTTGTCTAGGTCTTACATATAAAATTTGTTGGAAGAAAAAGTGTAGTGTTGTACTCCAAATATACAAGTCACGGTAGGAGACGCCAGAAGATCAAAAATAGAAAGTGGGAGTTCACGAGGTGATAATTAATGCACAAAATAAAGAAGATCAAGTTAAAGCGTGAAATAAAATTAATTAAAGAATCCATTAAAAAATAATTTAGAAACACAATTCCGGAGAGAAGACAGTCTCCTAGATGAATACAATAAGGAACCATTAACTCATTATTCAAATTGCAAATGGGTTAGAAGGTCGCAATTAAAAGATCTAGAATTGAAGGAAGGTCGAGTAAGTCGAGGTGAAAATACAGTCACATAGCTGGGTAGATGACTAACAATACTTGTGTATATACTACTATCATGGTCATGAGTGACATGGCAATTAGTGTGGAATACTTCTAACTCATTAGGGCTACCTTTGTGGCCTATCATTAATATTTTAACTCAAGTTTCCTCCAAAAGTTTAAAAATTAAACTTTCAAAAATAAACCACCAGAATTTGTATTCACTCCAAGCCGTTCAAATTCATCATAAAAATTTAAATCACTCTCATAAATCTCAAAGCAAAATTTTATCACGTTACTACTAACCTTTTCCAAAATTAACGTTTAAATTTAACTATTTAACTCAAGAGTTCATAATTTACGAATCCATAAAAATTTCACAATCAATCAAAAATTTAACACTCTAAAATTTTCAAATAATTTATAATAAAACTCTTAGCATATTAAAAGCAATCTCAAAAAATTAAGCTCAATGCTCTCATCAATTTTAACTTCTATTTATGCTATGTTATTCCAACAAACTCACAACTTTTAAATGGTAACTTCCTTTAATCAATCAAAATAACTTTCCATCACATCCTTCAAAATTCTTCAAAAAAAAAAATTTAATATTAGCAATCCCACATTAAACTAAATTTTCAAATAATCTTATCAGTCAAAATCTATATATATATTTTTTTTACCAAAAATCTAAATAGATTTGTAAATCCTCAATCATAGGACACAATTTAAAATAAAGAAAAATTCTCAAAAATCGTTTTCATAACTTTCAAATATTTTAAACCAAAATTCACCGTCATTACTTCCCCTTAAAATTTAAAATTTTATAAACACGAAAACCGCAAGTTGTACAACTCCGTTTAAATAATTCCTACGACCATTTTTAAAAGCTAAGATCATTTTCAAACCAAATCTATAACTGTTCAAGGTGCATAACTATAATACAATAAATCATGAACACTAAAACTCGAAAATCAAATAAATTTTGTATTTGTTCAAAGATGTATATCTATCACCCAAACTCATAAATATCACAACTCGAAAAGCAAATCAATTTTATACTTGTGCAAGGATGTATAACTATAATCCAATAAATCATAAATATCAAATCTTTGAAAATCAATCAATTTCTTAACCAAGTATGAAATTCCATAAATCCTCTGGTGTTTACTATTTAGAAATCTCAAGGTTAAAACTTTTTGTGGTAATATCCTACTTTACAAATTACTAATCATTAAATCACACAAAAAAAACCTTTAACTCAATTAGAGTCTTAAATGTATTCCAATTGCCAATATAACCATTCTAGCCATGTGTTTGACCTATGAGCATATACTAGTGTAGTCATCTTCCTAGTTGACACTAAGCACGAAAATAAGAATCAACGGTAGAAAGGAATCAAGCAAGATGCAATTCAAGGAAGTCGAACGAGAGTTCGAAATTTGAAGCCAAGGGAAGAGGTCAAGCTGTATGGATGAGATTCCTATAATTCTAATCCTATGTTGCAGGTTCACATCGGTACAGTAACGTAACCGAAGTGACAAACTCGACCTGCATGGGCCACCACAAAAACATGTAACGCCCCAGTCCCAAAATACTTAGGACTAGGTACGTATCTATGTCAGCTGCATACATACGAAGTATACTCCAATATATGGAAACCTCGTATGAATACATAAGCTGTAAAATGCAGTAAATTCAGAATAACTAAATCTCATCCACTAGATAAATAAATGATATAAGAGCAACTTTGAAATTGTCATGTATACAATCGTTGGGCGGAGACAAAGTCCACTACCAACTATCTCAAATAAAATGTACAAGAAGTGATCGATAAAATAACGAGACGAACCAAGCGCAATCGTCTTCGAAAGAATGGAGAAGATTACGGCCTTGGCTAGAACACCTGTAAATTCACAGAAGCACACACCTAGAGAGATAACCAGGTCCTCAGAGGGACGTAACAAGAAATATAATATCATGCCATATAAACTGAATAAATATTGCTCAAATAAATAAGGGATGCCTTCAATAGGGTACCTAACCGTACTATAGTGAATGCAATAAGAACAAACCTTTGACGTATGGGCCGGATTAGGAATATCAGGAATCAGGACCGTATCTCCCACTGGAGATAACCGGCAATCAGGACCGTACCTCCCACTGGAGATAACCGGCTATCAGGACCGTACCTCCCATTGGAGATAACCGACAATCAGGGCAGTGCATATATGACCCATACATTAAGGAACTGTTCTTTCCATCCAATGTCTATTATGTTGTATACACAACATAAATCCTCTATTAACCGCTAAGTCAAACTAAGTATGCAACAACTATTAGCGGTTATTCCTATCGTACGGCTTGTACGTACTGGTGGCCAACCAATCACGCACGTCCGTGTTCTACATGCGACACACAACTTCGTGGTACAACGTGTCAAGGCCATGAATGCAACACACAAGGTGGTCCCTTAAATCTAGGTTTAATGTGTAAGAAAAATAATACATAGCAGGAAATATAAATGAACAGTAAGTTCTAACAGGTTATGCCATGTATCACAGTTTATTTTGCATAAAAAAAAATAATGCATGAAATATGAGCTAAAATAAATAAACAGCAAATGGCAAGGTGTCTTGCCTGAGGTCCTTGCTGGTGAAACCGATAATCCCGTTGGGTACAGAATAGTCACAGGGCTACACAAGATGAACTCAGACGATGTGACAAACTTCTAAATTAAAAACCAAAAATAAAATATTCTGAAATTTTTTTAGGAAAAATATATGATGTGTATTTTTCTGTCAGTATTTCGAAACTTCAAACGGATCGTGATTCTGATTCCTGGTTCTCCCAGAATCTCAAAAACACTAAAACGTGTCAGATTTCGGACCACTGACACTCCACAAATTTTCCAGAAAATTAAGTTCCGAATTTATGAAAATAAAATTTACATTCAAAAAATATACCTCAATACGATTCCAACAAAAAAAACTGGAGGTCAAAAGGAGTCCGGAGTTGGGAGTTATGGTCATTCGAAGTTGCTACAACTTTTGAAAATTGAGGCTGAATTTATGACGAAAAAAAGAGAGAAATTTTGACAAGGATGGTTTGAAAGATGATTTGTGCTGAAAATAATATGGAGGAGTACATGCCTATTTATAGGATGTGGGAATTCCCAATTAGATAAGAATTAGGATTCCTTTAAACCCAATTTAGATATTTCCTAATTTAATTTAAAAGCAATCAAATCCAAATCCAAATCCAATTTAAATCAAATCAAATTCTCTTAGTTTAAAATCAAATCAATTAAATCCAATTTAAATCTATTTAAATTTTTAGCTCAAAATCAAATGGGATAAATCAATTTCGAATATTTAACTATTTAAATAAATCCAAAAATCAAATCAAGATTTAAATGGCCACCATAACTTCCAAATATATTTTTCAAAATACCAATAATAATAATTTCGAAAATAATAAATATTTTTAAATATTTTTTTAAATAATAAAATATTTATTAATAAATCTTGAAAATTATATTTTTATTTAAAATAGACTAATAAATAATTACGAAATATATGTATGCACGAATAATGCATACATGATTATGCTTTTCCTAGTATACAATGAAATATTATTTATGATTAATAACTGCTAAAAATAAAAAGGCTTTTTATAGCAAGAATAATATTTATATAATATTTTGAAAGTGTATAATAAAATAGAAAAAAATGTTTTTCTAAAATATGTACGCTCGCACATATTCGCACTTGACGAGCAACTACGAAAAATAAAATTTCGTGCACGACGTACAATACGACTATGCGACGTACAATACAAAATTTTTAAATCAGTACCAAATTTAATATATATAAAAAATAGTAGAAATTTAGGGGTTTTACAGATTACAAACCTACCCACCTTAGAAATTCCATCGGATCAAAATTCAATAGTGCATCCTTCTATGAAAGTCATCTAATTGGATTTAGAATTCAATGAGACTTGTGGCAACCTTAACTACCCAACTATCAAATTAAACTAGGGACTCCTAGGCCTAACCATTCTCTTAAAATTGACTTACTCCTAGTTGTGAATTAGCATTTCCTAGTCGCAGGCTCGCAGCAGTACGACTAATATGGTACTACCATGAGTTCGCACAGTTTGCTAAGACTGACCTGCATGGGCCACCATAAAAACTTGTCATAACCCGTACCCGCTTTTCGGATACGAGACGTATCCAAACCAGCCTACGCCACAGAGTCGACAGTAGAACACTGTCACGGCCAAGATGCTCAAAATCACAAAATATAATATTTATTGCTCATTCACATTATTAAATTAAATCTACAAATTATTACAAGATTTATATTTAAAGAAAAGTACAAAGTTCTTACAAGTAATAAAAATGATATTACATCTATCTACTTTTTAGGTTTTGGTCTGCAAGTGCATCCGTATCTCCCAATGCTAAGTGAAGCCACAGCTAACCTGAAAAATGTTGGTTTCCAGTCAGGAATGGAACAAGCACACAAACCGACGGCAATGCAAAAACACAATAGAATTCATAAGTCATAAAAATAACACATGTGAAATAAAACTAGAAAGTAACTGATATCATGGCATGTCCAGAAAGAAGTAGATACTCACTACCACATGATGTATCCACTAAACGAGCATGTAATTGGGGTGACATGGCAATCAAGGAAAACAAATAAAAGACCACTATATATGTGTTTTGAAATATCAGTTTCGACATGTGAACGGCTAGGGGGTAAATTCGGCACCCCGTACGTGAATTGTGCGATTGCTATTAGGCAAGAATAGACATTTTGGGATATTTTTGGGTATTCCATATGTCTACTAAGATATTTCCCCGCCTAGCTAGTACTCCTGGAATCAAGTTGCAAGCATGGTAATCATGTAAATGACAGTCAAGAGGTACAACAAATCTATGATACTAATCTCTGTGTGACGAGCGTGTCAACAAGCAGCAAGACATATGTATAAACATGAAACGTAAAAACTACTATAAATCGAAAAAGCAATCAGAAAGTGCACTTGCCTGAATTAAGTTGCAGTTGTTGTGACTGGATTAGGTTGCCATAAATTAGTCGTAGATGTCGTAGCTATGCAAGACGATCTCTAATGACAGAATAGACCGTGCCATTGGGTCCGGAACGGTCCAATTCGCCTAGGGTCGATATGAAGTAGTCAGAATCACAAAAATATGAACGTATGACTAGTCATGGTCAAGATTCGATATTCGAAGAGAATTAATAAAAAGAAAATCCTTAATAATAGGATATATATATCTAAAAAAATACTTATAATCTATTTTAGAAAATATGCTTTGATAGTGGAAAACTACTAATCAAAATATTTAAATACATATTTTGAAATTTATAGAAAACCATGATTAGGTCAAAACTATAATTTAATTATATAGAAAATATTATAATAACATTTTTAAGTTTAAGGAGCAATATTAAGATACAAAAAATAGTAATATATTTGTAGGGCTTATAACCCCATCTTGAAATTACATGTAGCTACAAAGTTACATACTATATTTTGAAATTAGCTAGGAAATACCATAATAATATTTTAAACCCAATTTTGAAATTGATTATAGGGCCAAGTCCAATACTATAATTTATTTAAAAATATGTATAAACTACTTTAGAAATTATTATATACTTATAAACTTCTGAAGATATGTTATATATAAAAGCCTAATAGATCCGGCCCATTAAATACACCCAGGCTTTATAAACCAACCAAACCAATATTTTCCTATCTACTTCATAAAACACATACCTCACTCTGGCCCAATCCAGAGACTGGACCTGGCCCCCACAAAACAATAACAAAAATAAAATAAAACAAAAAAATAAAATGAAAGAATAAAAGCAGCTGTTAGCTGTTGTTCCTTAATAGAGAGAGAAAAACAAGGAAAAAAGAAGGAAAAAAAGAGAAAGGGGAGAGATTACCGGAGGGAGGCGGTCTAGTGGCGATGCCCGCCTGGCAGAGGCGGTTCAAGGCGGGGTTGGCCCAATCGACGTTCGCACAGGAGGCGGTCTACGAATTTTCCAGCGGCTGCTCATGGAGGAGCGGTCGAGACCGGTGCTCGGTTCAAGGGGACGCGGAGGCGAGATGCCAGCGCTGTGGTCGAGGTCGCGGCTGCAGCGTCGAAGGAAAGGGGGATGAAGTGCTCACCGAGCTTGGGGCGGACGCGGCCGATGGCTCAGTACGGCATGCGGTCCTGGCAGCGAATGGCGCTGTCGTGGAGACCGTCGACTCCAGTCCGGTGAGAGGCGACCGGGCTGATATAGCTCCGCACTGCACCGATAGAGCACAAAGGCGTGGCTCAATGCCGCGGCAGCGGCGCTTCCCAAGCGGCCCGGGAAGCCCCCAGATCTGGTTGAGAAATACGCCGTCGAACGAAAGTCGATGCGGCACCAAGGAGGAGACAACGGCGCCCCGGGCCAGGACAGTGGCAGAGGAGACCACGCGGGGATGCAGCATACAATGACAGGCGATCATCCGTGGCCGACGGAGGCATTTCCGACAGGTACGTGGTGGTATCCGGTTGTAGTTGTTGGGACGTCTGTGTCGGCCTGTCGACACGGACACGATAATTGAATTTATAATGGTATAATAAGATTGATTGGACACGGACACACGGGTCCGAACACGGTATTGATTGATGGTGGCTGTCTTTGGTTGCGATGATGCTTATGGCTATATTGCTGCCAACACTGGTGGTGGCGTGTGTGTGGGTTGTCGTTGATGATAGACGATGATGACGATGAAGATGCTGGTGGCGTTGGTGAGGAAGGAGATGGATCTAATTCTAAGATGGTTTTTGGTGTTCCAACGTAGGGTTATGCATATGTTTATATGGTAGGTCGCAGAATCCATTTCGTTAAGATTCAAATTGGATTTGATCGTAACATGAAAATGTAGGGGTGATATCCATATGTAGATATATCTCTATCTATTGGTAGTGCATAATTGGTTGACGAGCAGTGGTTTAGAATCTAGGTAATTATTTATAATTATCATATTCGGGTTGTTATTCCCATGCAGTATTATAATAAATCAAAACATAAATTTAAAATATATAAATAATATCTAATGAAATTATATTAATCAATTTTTGAATATTAAACCATTTTAAAAAAATTTAGTTTAATCATAATTTCTTTAATAGATAGCGATACTAATTAGATCAATATCTAATTTCTATCCAAAGTTTAAATAATACAAGCTCAAATCCAAATCAAATATGTTTAACCAAAAATCGCGGTGTAGCACCGATTGCAATAATTAATACAAAGATAGTTAAAGTATAAATTCAATTTTCTATTTATAGATGACTCTACCCATTTAAGATAGTAACAAATATTTTCCAAACTAAGTATATCGAATAAAATAAATTCAAAACAAAATCGAATAATTTGATTATCATAATTAATAAGAACAATAGATAATGTAACGTACATATTTTCTTTATAAATCCAAAAATGTAATTTAAAATACCTCGATAAACTCTTTATTGTTTTCAAAGACACATTATGACTTAGATCCATTTTCGAAACTAATAGTTGAAAACCAAAACTAATAACCAACCTATTTTGTAAAGCTAATAACTTATTTCAAGAAAATGTTTTTAAAATTAATCATAAATGGAAAATAACATTAATACGTTTTGGAGAATATTTGTCTCAAAAAAATATATAAGAAAATATAGAATAAAATTAAATAAAATTTCGGAAAGAGGGGTTACATATTCTTACAGTTTTCATGTACTTTATTCTATAGCATGCTTTACATTTCCTGTCATGATATGAACTATGTGAGAGATATGTATTTGTTCATGTCCTGATTGGACCCGTTAAAAATATTATAGAGGATGAGGAGGAGTTCTGCCCTACTTACTATGGAGCTGGCTTAGATGACACCGGTGACTTGGGCCCTCGGGAGGATCCAACAGTTGCTGAGGACTTGCCCATTGTTTAGATTAGACTGCTAGAATAGTTATCTTTATTTAGATGTTTTGTCTTTGAGATGTACTTCAGTTATTTGGATTTTGATGTTGTTTAAACATCCAAACTTATTAACTTTCTGTAACCCCCCTTCCTGAAATTGTAATATATTTTTATTTTATTTTATTTGAATTACGATTTTTGGAATTTTTATAAATAATTAATTAGATAATTATTACGGTAGATGACTTTAGCCACGGTTGAGTTTTGAATTACCAGACGACTAGAAATCGTGGCACGGATAGTGTAGTGGTGTGCCTTGACTAGTGTTTCAGCCATGACAAGGAAGGCCGAGCCATAAGTATGTCCCGACTAAGAAATCCAGGCCAAGTTACGAGTTGACCCCGATAAATAATAAATTAGTTATCTATTAATATTATGACTTATAGGAAATTCGGTTGTGCCGATTTAGCTCGGACTGGACCCGAACCAAGCCCAAAATCATGTAGACATGTAGTACGTCCAAAGGATGTCCATGTAGATAATTATTTGTGTAGTTAATTAGTATAATTATTTTAGTGGATATAAGTATTTCTTATATAAAAGAGTTTTTATATAATAAATAAGATGCTAAGAATAATTTACTAGATTTTGGGTTTTAGGATATATTATAGGTATATGTTATATAAGTATCTACATGGGTACACATATATACATGTATATACATCTATTTAGATATATAAATAGGTTTATAGAATACGAGAATTAGGCTTTATATATATATACAACAATATAAATTAACTTTATTTATATAAATTTTATGTATATAGAATTATGATTTTTATATAGTGAAAATATTGATTATATTTAAAATATTTTATTGTCTGTATGGAATTTGTGGTATAAATTTAAGGATGTATATGTAAAGGTATGTGTGTGTGTGTGTGTGTGTATGTGTGTGTGTGTGTGTGTGTGCGTATATATATATATATATATATATATATATATATATATATATATATATATATAGAGAGAGAGAGAGAGAGAAGAAAAAAAATAAATATATATATATATATATATATATATATATATAGAGAGAGAGAGAGAGAGAGAAAAAAAACAATAGAAAGAGAGAGAGAGAGAGAGAGAGAGAGAGAGAGAGAGAGAGAGAGAGAGAGAGAGAGAGAGAGGGAGAGAGAAAGAGAGAGAGAGAAGAAAAACAATAGAAATATATATATATATATATATATATATATATATATATATATATATATATATATATATATATATATATATATATATATATATATATATATATATATAGAGAGAGAGAGAGAAGAAAAACAATAGAAATAAAAAACTAAAACAAAACTAAACACTACAGCCCCAACCCCGTTTCTTCCCAAACCCGACCGAACCCCCTGTGTATTCGTGTATGTCTATATATAGATCGGAAGGGAGAGAAGAGATGAAAACACCAAAAACCCTAAACCTAATCCATGCAAACCCCTGGCGACCCCTCTCTATGAGCGCGCGCCGCCACGCGCGGCCGTCGGCCGGCCAAGCCGTAGCAGGCCGTGCGGGCACAACTGCCGGCAGCAACGGTTGCAACACAGCAGCAGCAGGCCGCGCGGGCCGACTTCGCAGCGACATCCCGTCACGTGCAACCGATCACTTTACGATTCATCTTTTTAGGTATGTCCCTAACCTATACGACGTTATTTCCCTTCAAATAGATTTAATCGCTGTATGCTAGAATTCCCAGAAATTTGATCAAAGATCGGCAAAAAACTGCTCTAAAACAGAGCATAACATAGACTCGAACCCCGACTTAGCGTGACGAATCATGTCAGGATGTGTAGGATTTTCCAAAACTAATTAATGAAAGTTATAGACAACATATAGGGCTTTAAAATCCATTTTACAGAAATAAAATTTGTTGACTTTACAACGAGAAAATCGAATTCCAAAATCATGAAAAACAATTTTCAAGAATATAAAATTTTAGGAAAAACCTCTGATACCACGTGCGTCATGCCAAACCGAGCGACGTGGTTGCGAACCAAACACATCAAAAGGTACGTATTGACTTTGCGAACGTGTGGGCTTTGACGGAATTCAAATTGGTTGCGTGTGCGCGATGAATTTGATGTGTATCTGTCGAAATTCACCGAATCGACCTCTTTGCAAATTTCTCAATTACTTTGTGCACGTTCGTCAGATCGACGAAACTTGTGCCAATAGAACCGTATCATTTTTTTGGTCTTATATGCCAAGTTTAGTCTGATTCTGAGACAGTTGATCGGATCACCGTTTCGTGGACCTCACGATCCGACTCAACGGGCGATTTTGTGCATGACCCGTCGGAATCCAACTTTGGACATACGGTTGGATTCGTATCGGAAAACTAGACTTATAGACATATAAGATGACGACTTTAGAGACCATAGACTTTGGCACACTTTTTGGTGTAAAGCGGGTCCAACTGCGGATATCGTTTTGACCCGAAATTACCGTTTTGCCTCTGTATCCAGAATTGGGCTTAATGACAGGTAATTCTAGCTAATTTGACTATTCTAAAAATGTTGATAATATTTATTTCAGCATCCGGAGACTTTTTCATGTGTTGACTGTGTGGCTCACTGAGTGGTATAATATTATCGGTTTTACCGGCTAAGGACATCAGGCAAGTACACTTTCTGATTGCTTTTCGATTCATAGTAATTTATACATTTTATGTTTATACATATGTTGCTGCTTGTTGACACGCTCATCATACGAAAATTAGTATCATTGATCTCTACTTACTATATTTCGTGATTATTATGTTTTCGTGTTTCGTGACTTGTTCGAGTCCATGAGTACTAGTCGGGAGAAAAAATATCTTAGTAGACATGTGAACTACCCCTTACCCATCCCAAATGTCTATTCTTGAATAATAGCAGCTGCACACGACACGTGTAGGGTGCCAAATTTATCCCTAGTCGTTCACATGTCGAAACAGATATTTCAAACCACATAGATAGTTGTCTTTTATTTGTTTCCTTGTTTTTTTCACCGCTTGTCATGACATCAGTTAATTTCTAGTCGTCATCTCATATATGTTATTTTTATGTCTTGTGAATTCTATTGTATTTTCGCATTGCCGTCGGACCGTGTGCTTATTCCATTCCTGACTGAAAACCAATATTTTTCAGGTTTAGCTGTGGCTTTAGTTAGTATGGGAAGATATAGGTGTACTTGCAGGCAGAAACCTAGAAATTAGATAGAAGTGGTATCAGTTTCATTAATTGTAAGAACTTTGTATTTTCTTTAATTATAAATATCGTAAATGTTGTAATCAATTTAGAAATATGAATGAGTAATAAATATTATTTATGTGATTATGAGCATCTTGACCGTGACAGCGTTCTACCACCGACTCTGCGGCATAGGCTGGCTTGGACACGTCTCGTATCCGAAAAGCGGGTACGGGTCGTGGCAAGTTTTTGTGGTGGCCCATACAGGTCAGTTTTTACAAATTGTGCGAACTTATATTAGTACCATATTAGTCGTACTACTGCGAGCCTACGACTAGGAAATGCTTATTCACAACTAGGAGTAAGTCAATTTTAGGAGAATGGTTAGGACTAGGAGTCCCTAGTTTAATTTGACAGTTGGGTAGTTAAGGTTGCTACATAGGCCTCATCGAATTCTAAATCCTATTAGATGATTTTCATAGAAGGATGTACTATTGTATTCTGATTCGATAGTATTTCTAAAGTGGGTAGATTCGTAACCACTCTTTCCGAAAGTTTGGAAAATATCCTTTTATTTATTTGTTTGAATTAAAATGTGATTTTTATAATTTTATAAATATTTATTATAGAAGGCCTTAGTCACGGTTAAGTTTTAGAGTGCAAGATAACCAAGAATTTTGGCACTGAGAGTGTGGTCAAGTGCTTTGACTAGTGTTCTAGCCATGGTAGAGAAGGCCGAGTCATAGGTATGTACTAACTAGAAAAACCAGGCCAAATCGTGACATAACCCTAGGAATAATTTAATTACTTGTTATTAAGATTATTGGCTTTTAGAAGACCTGGTTGTTCCAAATTAGCCTGAACCCAACCTAAGTCCTGGTGGGCATATAGTGCGACCAACGTCGTCCATGTAGATATGTAGATGTGTATATATATATTGGTAGTCCATTTCTAGCATTGTAAATAATTTCTATAAATTATAAATTGAATATAATATATGTATTATTGCTATTTAAATTTATATTTTACTTGGAAATAGGATAACCTTCTCTTAGAATGATATTTTGGAATTTTTGGGATTTACTTAGGCTATACATATATACTTATGTATAAATATATTCATAATAGGCAGACATAGTGCTTTTTACATATTTTTCCTTGATCTTGAATATTAGAGAAATATAAATTTAAGTTTATATTTCTTTTGCCTTCGATCATTTTCTCCCTAATCATGATCATTTGTACAACTTTATCTTATGTCTTTTCTAAACATCGCCATATCATAAGTTTGTATCACTTATATTCTTTTCTTTGGACCTAAGGAATTATTTTTAAAATAACTTCTTACTCAATTGTCTATTAATCTCGAGTTAAGTTTTTGGATTCAAAAGTTTTCTCTCAATCGTTGAATATTTAATATCCGTGAAATAAGGATTATGAGATTTTTACCTATTTCGACTTCGATCATTATCCCTCTAATCAATTTTTTTCTTTTCAAGAAGCTGATCTTTACTTCCACTTTTCTATCTTTATCAACTTGTATGATATTTTAAGCTCCTTTGATATTCTTGGGGATATAGTTAGAATAATTTTGATGACTTGCGATGACAAGACAGCAGCGCACTGTCGTCACTTATTTGAATTATCGAGACTGCGAGTTCACTGCAGCCAGCAGCGAACTGGCGTGGCATGACCCCTAAGTTAAAATAATTTCAAGTAAGCGTGGGTGATCGAACAGTATTAAAATTATGTCTTGGTAGTCTTATTTCATCCTTGAGTTGTTATGTCAAGATTAGATAGAGTTGATAGGGTATTCGTTACCGCAACATAACTTGAGTTGTGGAACCAAGGGTTTAATGCAGCTAGCTGTATACTGGCGAGGCATAAATTCTCGATAAAATGACTTCGATTATGTTTACGAGTTTCGAATACCATAGAGACTACGTCTTATTGGCATATAACTATTAAGTTTTCAAATTGATTGGTGCTTATTCCTAGTCACAATCTTCTCAATAAACCGGTAATTCTTCCTTCCTTTCTCATCCTTCTATTTTTCAGATTGTCATCTTTTAATGTAATTTTGACTGGATTCTTAAACTTATCTAGATTTTTATTCTAAACTCGTGCCTAAATAATTATGGATAAATATTTTAATCATATCGAAATGATTTTAGATTTGATCATCCTTGAACAATTTCGATCATGACTAGACTCCTTTTATTATATTTCGATCGAGTCAATTCGTATCATTTCCTAGGTTTGATTCTATAATCATGTCTAAACAGTTTTTCTTAACTAATTGATCGTTCCTAAAAAAATTTGATCACGACTAAACTCTCTTGACTATAATCATAATCGTGCATATATTTTAAATCAATTATTGCTAATGTTGTATTTTTTATTCCATTTTGAGTATGACTATTTTGACCTTGTTCATGCTCGTGCCAACTTTCTAATTTTATCATGCATGGATGACTTGCATGATTAATCTTGATCGTGACTGTATCTTAACTTATATCTATGGGACTATAGCCTTGTTTAGATTGCATCTAGAACCTTGATCATTCTTTAGAAATTCGGTCGTAACTAGACCATGTTGACTGTAATTGGATCATGCCAAATCGTTTCAATTTAAATCATTCTTAAACATTTAGTTGTCAACTAGACCATTTGACCGAATATTGATCGTGCCAAATCACGCTCTCCTTTTGTCTATTATCTTTATTATTTTGATCATATCCATGATTATGCGTGACTAATTAGATCATGAATCATATCACCCCTTGATTATACCATTCGTCGTTTTATTCATATCAATTAAAAATTTGGTTTCTTGATTATTCTTCATAGTCGTGCCTAATTGTGTCATTTAAAATTTCTAGAGCCTAATCGTGTCCTTTAAAATTTCTAGGATAAATCATTCTAAGATGGATAGGCCGTAAGCCCACTTTCCGTTATTTTTTTTCATTTAGTTTATTTTAGTTTAATTATTTTTTCAAATCGAGAAATAATTTTTATTCTATTTCTATTTTAGATATTTGAAAAAAAAGAAAGAGATTTACAAAATTTTAGAAGAGATTTTATTCTAAGATTATTTGAATTACTATTTTATCAAGAGTTATATTAAATTCAAATTATTACTATATTATTTTAGAAGATATTGTATTTGTGAAAAATATACAGCTATAAATATCTGAATTATTCTTAACAATATTTTGACATTTGATTTTATTACATGGATTATTTAAAGTAATAGGTATTATTTTAGACAATGTTTTATGATTGATTTGGGGTATGATTGGGTCAAATCCCTAGTTCTCAAAACCCCCAACCATCCAAATCCCTATCCTTAATTCCCAAAATCAATTCCACATCCCTAAACCTAGATTTTCTTTTCCGGAGTTTCAGAAATTTTTATTCATTTATTCATTCACATATTTTATTTGTCGGGGTGGAAGGCAGATTTCGTTGATACTTTGTTTATGATTATTTTTCTTAGAAAACTTGTTTCAAAATTAAAGTTGAGAGCATTTTAGGGCTTTTAGAGTTTCAAACACTTTCTTCCTATTTCATTTATTTTATTCGGTTAATTTCTTTTATCGTAAATTTCTACTACCTTTTACCAATCTACCAAGTCTGCCTATCCTAGTAGTCCTTAAATTCGAGGACGAATTTATTTCTAAGGTGGATAGATTTGTAACCCCCTTTCCAAAATTTTAATATATTTTTATTTTATTTTATTTGAATTACGAGTTTTAGAATTTTTATAAATAATTAATTAGATAATTATTACGGTAGATGACTTTAGCCACGATTGAGTTTTGAAGTACCAGACGACTAGAAATCGTGGCACGGATAGTGTAGTGGTGTGCCTTGACTAGTGTTTCAGCCATGACAGGGAAGGTCGAGCCATAAGTATGTCCCGACTAAGAAAGTTAGGCCAAGTTACTAGTTGACCCTGATAAATAATAAATTAGTTATCTATTAATATTATGACTTATAGGAAATTCGGTTGTGCCGATTTAGCTCGGACTGGACCCGAACCAAGCCCAAACCCATGTAGACATGTAGTACGTCCAAAAGATGTCCTTGTAGATAATTATTGGTGTAGTGAATTAGTGTAATTATTTTAGTGGATAAATAGGTATTTCTTATATAAAAGAGTTTTTATATAATAAATAAGATGCTAAGAATAATTTACTAGATTTTGGATTTTAGGATATATTATAGGTATATGTTATATAAGTATCTACATGGGTACACATATATACATGTATATACATCTATTTAGATATATAAATAGGTTAATAGAATACGAGAATTAGGCTTTATATATATATATATATATATATATATATATATATATATATATATATATATATTATATATATATATATATATATATACAACAATATAAATTAACTTTATTTATATAAATTTTATATATATAGAATTATGATTTTTATCTAGTGAAAATATTGATTATATTTAAAATATTTTATTGTCTGTATGGAATTTGTGGTATAAATATAAGGATGTATATGTAAAGGTATATGTGTCACTCCCCGATCCCAATAGACGTATTCTTTCATGAATTCTGTACATGGTATCCCGTATTTAGCATCTGCATAATTCTATTTATTATTATTTAATGGTTGCATGTAGTTTTAAGCATGTCATTAGTGGAATGGTTAGAGCATGTTTAGAGGTTAGGGTTTTCTTAATCCAACCTAACCCCTATTTATATTCTCTTTCTCTCTCTCTCTCCTCATTCACTCCTCCATTTATTTTCCTCAACCACCATCCTTAGGCAAGTACAACTTGCTCAAAAGTAGAAATTTGTGCATTTTTCATTTTAGATTTTTCCTTTGATATTATTTGTCTATATTGTTCTTCTCTTCATTCTCTATAAGTTTAGTTCTTGGAGTTTTTGATTTTAATGGTTAGTTTGGTGTAGATCTAAGTTTCTAAAACTAGAGTTTTATGTATTTACATGGTTTTGATCTACCAAACTTGGTTATTTTCGAAAACTAATGGTCCTAGGTTGTAGGAAATTTGATTCTACACAATTTTGACCTTTGAAAAGTTAGATTTCGACTTATTTTGAGGAAGTTATGGCCAAAACAATATTTGGATATTTTCTATGTCATCAGTCCTGGTTTTGGCAGGGACGATGAATAGTGCCGCTGCATAGTGCCGAGCCGCATAAGAATGCTGCATAGTGCCGCATAGTGCCGAGCCGCATAAGAATACTGCATAGTGTCGTATAGTGCCGAGCCGCATAAGAATGCTGCATAGTGCCGCATAGTACCGAGCCGCATGAGGATGCTGCATAGTGCCGCATAGTGCCGAGCCGCATAAGAATGCTGCATAGTGCCGCATAGTGCCGAGCCGCATAAGAATGCTGCATAGTGTCGCATAGTGCTGAATAGTGCCACATAGTGCTGAATAGTGCCGTATAGTGCCTATTTTGGCTGTTTTTGGCTATTTTAAGTCCTATTTGGCTGAATTATGGCCAAAATTTCTCCTAACTCCCAACATGAAAGTTGTAGATCTTTGTCTTGGCTTCAAGAATCTTCATGACTAGCGAGCTCTTCACACCCTAAGTGCATAGTACCTTCTTGTTCTATTTTCCTCTTGTGTTTTGGTCCTCATTCCTGATCTAACTCCTATGCGTATGCTGGATAACCCTATGTGTGTACTAAGGTACAATCTATGTGAGCATCGATGTGCTATCCTATGTACTAAGTGTTCCTATGTGATACCTGTCAGTACCTCCAAGAGTCCAGTATTTACATAGCAACTGGTCAGTAGCAATGATGTGGCATTGTTGTGTGTCGCATTACACCAAGAAGGGGGTACATACGTATGACTCTATGAGCCCGTAAGGATCACTTCTTGGGGTACTCGTACAATGTACGACATATAGGGGAGTGAGCATGTGACCACGACATGTGAACTCCGAGAATAACCTAGGGATTAACTAGGCAACTAACTTGGTAGATGCATTGGGTGGGAAGAATCCCGAGATCGTGCCATACTAGCCACCCCAGGACCAGTCCTGACGTGTCGGGTTGGCCACCACGGATATGGTTTCACTCGCCTATAGCGGATGGCTATATCCGACTCCTACGAGCTATATGTTATATATTTTAGCGCGGTAGCCCTCCGGGGGACCGGTGCATAATCAATGTGCTATATGTCTTATGGTTTGGCTAGCCCTGCTGGGTTGACACGATCTGAGGATTCCTTTTAATCATTATCGCGGGGATAACTCTGCCAAATATAGAAAGCCGCATGAATGAATGGCCGCTTGAAAAATGACTTGACTGTGCCTTATAACTTCCGTTAGTAGCCAAGGGACATGGACTGTCATGGTGCGTGGTCCAACCCATGTCCTTGTTTGGTTGTTGGGTTGGGCTTTCGTGCTAGGACAGGCTGTGGACCGAGGTTACGACCGGAAGCTTTTATTATTACTAGTATTATTATTATTATTTGCTTGGGTTTTATCTCACACTTTTGTGCTTCCTTGTGGTACTTGCTATTCGGGGCTGACCCCGCTGGTTTTGTTTGGCCAGATCTCGTAGTAGCGCCTGAGGATCCAAACTTCCTTCCCGACGTCAATGGTGCATACTAGGAGCATGGCTGGCGGGGGACTCGAGTGGGTTTCTTCTTCACCACTCTAGTATCTTTACTTATGTTCTGGCGTTTAGCCACCGGCACCTGTTAGCCGGCTAATCTGGATATTTTGTCTTGCATAATTTGTAATTAAATCAGACTGCAGCTGAAAACAATTATGTACCTATGACTCTCTGGGCTAGCTAACTTATAAAGCTAGATCCCCATGATCATTTTGATGATGCGTCGGGGACGCCTTACTGCTTTATCTTATATGATCATTATTTACTGCTTCTTGTTTGATTGATTGAGACCTAGATGCTCTGTGAGACCATAGGAGACTTGATTGTAGCATGCACCCCCTTGTCTCTTGACAGCCACGATCGCCGTATGACGTTTATATACCTCGTACGGAGTAGCTGGCCTAGTCCGTCTCCGTATTTCGGTACTGGGGCGTGACAAGGTTTTATTGGTGGCCCATGCAGGTCTAATTTTCAGACTTGTGGGGTGTTATTATTATAGGAGTCTCAATCAAAACTTGTTCCCTTTGAATCTCTTGTCTCGATTTCTCTTCCCTCATCTTGATTGATAACTTGAATTGCATCCTCGAATCTTTATCGTCCTGTCATTTAATATCATGTATCTTTTCCTATAGGGGTGCTTCATTCTCAGTAGCTGGTGAGGCCAACATGGAGGAACGTCCAGTAGAGCATGGCTCGACGGGGCAGCAGCCGGAAGGAATGCCTTCTTCCGACCAGATCCGAGTGGAAGTGATATCAGAGCCAGTGGAGCCGCAGGTTCTAGAAACTCCCGCAACCCCGGCGGTACCGGCAGCGGCGACAATACCTGATGCTGCAGCACTCCTGGAGGTCATCCGGGGATTCCTGGCCACTCAGCAGCGTCAGGTGGCAGCCCATCAGCAACAGCAGACCCAGCAGCAGGAACAGAATGTGCTATTGAATCAGGGGTTACAATTAGCCCTTGAGAGAAGTGTCAGAAATGATTCGGGAGCGTCAGGGAGGTTTTGTCGACTTAATCCGAGATATTTTGACGGCACGGAGGATGCCATCACGGCGGATGCATGGCTTCAGGATACTGAGGCCATTTTGACTGCAGCTAAGGTTCTCGCAAAAGAGAAGGTTGACCAGGTCAGACTGTTACTTCAGGATCTCGCCCGCGACTGGTGGGCATCGGAAGAGGTTGGAATGAGGCGTCCTGTTCCTTGGGATAGCTTCAGTACCAGATTTAAGGCCAAGTACTTTGGCGTGGTAGCGCGGTATGAGCTACAACAGAGATTTATCAGTCTCAAGCAGGCTGGTAAGACGGTGGATGGATATGCAGCAGAGTTCTGCAGACTGAGTCGGTTTGCACCAACGATGGTGGCTACAGAGCCAGAAAAGGCTATGAGATTCCAGCAGGGACTTCATTTGGAGATTCTACAGCTAGTAGAAGGGCACGACTATCAGACTTTTGACGCCGTTTTAACGGCTGCTCGGAGGCATGAACTCACCCAACAAAGGTTGGTGACACGACATGGGGGCCAGAAGAGGTCACATCCCCAGAGTAGGGGCGGAGGAGCAGTGCAGTGAACATCGGCGCCAGCACCCGGCATCCGTATTCATAAGTCAGGAGCGCCGCAGAGGACGGCAGTATCAGAAATAACAGCACCAGCTCGGCATTAGCCGCAGAGGAACCAGCAGCAGCGCTAGGGGGCGCCCATTGGATGTACTTACTGCGGTAAGGAAGGGCACACTAGGGATGTGTGTCGTTCAGCTAACGGATTGTGCATGAGGTGTGGTAGTCCAGACCACAGGATTGCCAATTGTCCTATGATGCAGAGGCCAGGAGGGCCAGTTCAGCAGTTTCCGACGTTGCCAGCTCCGGGGGCAGCACCGAATCGAGGACCAGTATTGGCCGTAAGGCCGCTAGCCCAGCGTCTACCGACACAGGCTCAGATGTTTCGTCAGGCGCAGAACCAGGAAGGCCTGCAAAGGCCACATCAACAGCATGGTCGAGGAAGGCAGCACCAGGGAGCTCAGCAAGGCTAGGGCCAGGCCTTCACCTTATCACTAGAGGATGCACTAGCTTCAGGCGACGTGGTTGCAGGTAATATTTCTGTTACCTCTTTTCCTGCAGTAGCATTGTTTGATTCGGGGGCTACCCACTCTTTTATATCTGTACGATTTGTGACACGTATTGGATTGGAGTTCGAGACATTGCCAGAGAGGATGAATATACTCACTGGTAATGGGCTCGTAGGAGTTAGCAGGATATGCCTAGCGTGTCCGGTCGTAGTGAGTGGGCGATTATTGCCCGCATCTTTGATTGAGTTCCCTATGGGCAACTTTGACGTTGTCCTAGGCATGGACTAGTTGAGAGACAGTCATGCGACTATAGATTGTCGGAGAGGTAGGGTAGTATTTAATGTACCTGGCATTGAGGAGTTCGTCTTTGTTCGATCATTAGAGGATCGACCCAAGGGCATCATTACAGAATCATTGGCAGAGCAGGAGCAGATTCCAAGAGTGGTCAGAGAGTTTTTTGATGTATTTCCAGATGAGCTTCCAGGTTTACCACCGGTGAGGGATGTGGAGTTTTGCATTGAGTTGAATCCTGGGACGGAGCCTAAAGTCGGCAGAGTTTACAGGATGTCGCAGTCAGAGTTGGACAAGTTGCACCAGCATGAAGAAGAACTGAAGGCGAAGCAGTTTATCCGAGACAGTGAATCACCCTGGGCAGTACCGGTGATTTTAGTACCCAAGAAGGATGGATCGACGCAAATGTGCATTGATTACCGGCAGTTGAATGCAGTAACAGTGAAGAACAAGTATCCATTACCAAGGATTGATGACTTATTTGATCAATTGAGTAAGGCCTGCGTCTTCTCTAAGATTGATCTTCGATCTGGATATTATCAAGTGAGGGTCCGGGAGCAGGACATACCTAAGATAGCATTTAGATCGCGGTATGGACATTATGAGTTTCTGGTGATGCCATTTGGATTGACTAATGCCCCAGCCGTGTTCATGGACTTGATGAACCGCATCTTTCTACCCTATTTGGATAAGTTTGTAGTAGTGTTTATAGATGACATCCTCGTTTATTCCAGTAGTGAAGAAGAACATGAGAAACATCTTCGGACAGTTTTGCAGACCTTGAGGGAGCACCAACTTTATGCGAAGCTTAGTAATGTGAGTTTTGGTTGGATCGTATTTCGTTCCTGGGACATATTATTTCTGGAGCAGGAGTGTCAGTAGATCCGAAGAAGGTTGAGGCAGTAGAGAATTGGCCAGTTCCGAAGACGGTAGCAGAAGTGCGTAGTTTCTTGGGATTGGCAGGTTATTATCGGAGGTTCGTGGCAGATTTTGCCAGGATTTCGACACCCTTGACGCGTTTGACGCATAAAGATGTAGAGTTTGTTTGGTCAGCAGAATGTCAGGCATCATTTGAAGAGTTGAAGAAGAGATTAATCTCAGCCCCGATCTTGACACTTCCAGTAGGATCGGGAGGGTTTACAGTGTATTGTGATGCATCCGGGAAGGGACTTGGGTGTGTATTGATACAGCATGGTAAGGTGATAGCATATGCATCTCGACAGCTTCGGGACCATGAAAAAAACTATCCGACCCACGACCTGGAATTAGCAGCAGTAGTGTTTTCGCTTAAGTTATGGAGGCACTATTTATATAGGGATCGAGTAGAGATTTACACTGATCATAAGAGCTTAAAGTATGTATTTACCCAGAGGGACCTGAACATGAGACAGAGAAGATGGTTGGAGTTACTGAAGGACTTTGATGTAAATCTTCAGTATCATCCAGGCAAGGCGAATGTGGTAGCAGATGCCTTGAGCAGGAGAGGTGGTGCATTCGTTTTAACCTCGCAAAGGCATATTTTGGAAGACCTTCAGGAAATGGGAATTGAAGTGATCTTGCCACAAGATACAGGAGTTATGGCCAGTTTACAGATTCAGTCTACTTTAGTAGAGAGGATCAGAGCAGCCCAGGTAGAGGATCCGCGGATCCAGAAGCTTCGATCAGAGTGTGAGTCAGGTCTCAGGAAGGAGTTAGTAATCCATGAGGATGGTACACTTAGGTTCGGAAACCGTCTTTATGTACTAGGTGGAGACCTTCGACAAGAAGTTATGTCAGAGGCTCATAGTTCTCCTTATTCCATTCATCCCGGAGGCACAAAGATGTACCAGGATATAAAGCAGCACTTTTGGTGGAATGGCATGAAGAGGGAGATAGCGAGGTTCGTATCCAAATGTTTAGTATGTCAGCAAGTGAAGGCAGAGCAGCAGAGACCAGCAGGGTTGTTACAGCCGCTTCCTATTCCGGAGTGGAAGTGGGATCACATCACGATGGACTTTGTGACCGGTTTACCTAGATCTCCGACCGGTCGAAACGCAGTTTGGGTAATCGTGGATCGGCTCACGAAGGTTGCTCATTTTCTTCCTTTCAGAGTAGGACAGTCTACTGAGCAGCTGGCAGAAATATATATAAAGCAGATTGTAAGGCAGCATGGTGTTCCAGTCAGCATAGTATCAGATCGAGACACACGGTTCACCTCTCACTTTTGGCAAAGTTTGCATCAAAGTTTGGGTACTAAGTTGAGGTTCAGTACAGCCTATCATCCGCAGACGGACGGACAATCAGAGAGAACCATTCAGACCTTGGAAGATATGTTACGGGCTTGTACTTTGGACTTCGGCGGAACTTGGGAAGATCATCTTCATTTAGTAGAGTTCTCTTACAATAATAGTTATCAGGCAAGTATACAGATGGCACCGTTTGAAGCATTATACGGAAGGAAGTGCAGGTCCCCTCTGGCATGGGACGATGTGGAAGAAAGAAAATTATTGGGACCAGAGATGATCACGCAGACAGTGGAGACAGTCAAGTTGATCAGAGAGCGGCTTTGAGTCGCGCAGGACAGACACCGACACTGGGCAGATCAGTATCGTAGGCCTCTAGAGTTTGGCGTTGGTGACCAAGTATTTCTGCGGATTTCGCCTACTCGGGGTGTCATTAGATTTGGAACCCGAGGAAAGCTTAGTCCGAGATTCGTTGGTCCTTTTGAGATTCTCGCTCGGGTAGGCGATGTTGCTTATCGGCTTGCCCTTCCTCCCTCGCTATCTGGCATACATGATATGTTTCATGTATCTCAGTTGCGTGGGTATGTCCCGTATCCGAGTCATGTCCTCGATCATTCGGAGTTAGTCGTTGGTACCGACCTAACTTACGAGGAACAACCCGTGTCTATTTTGGACCGGCAAGAGAAGGTGCTTAAGAACCGGACTATTAACCTTGTCCGTGTCGCTTGGGGCTATCACTCTTCGGGAGAGTCAACCTGGGAGCACGAGGACGAGATTAGATCTCGGTATCCGCACTTGTTCGACTCAGAAGGTATGTTTCTCCCCATGCCTTGGTAATCCGATTACATGCATGTTTTGCACCATTTTGAAATATGTGATCAATGACTGCTAATGATAGGTTGCTTGTGTATATTGTAATTACACCTTGCTTGCCCGAATTTCTCTATCTTGTCTTGGCAGAAATTTAGAGGACGGAATTTTTCTAAGGAGGATAGAGATGTCACTCTCCGATCCCAATAGACGTATTCTTTCATGAATTCTGTACATGGTATCCCGTATTTAGCATCTACATAATTCTATTTATTATTATTTAATGGTTGCATGTAGTTTTAAGCATGTCATTAGTGGAATGGTTAGAGCATGTTTAGAGGTTAGGGTTTTCTTAATCCAACCTAACCCCTATTTATATTCTCTTCCTCTCTCTCTCTCCTCATTCACTCCTCCATTTATTTTCCTCAACCACCATCCTTAGGCAAGTACAACTTGCTCAAAAGTAGAGATTTGTGCATTTTTCATTTTAGATTTTTCCTTTGATATTATTTGTCTATATTGTTCTTCTCTTCATTCTCTATAAGTTTAGTTCTTGGAGTTTTTGATTTTAATGGTTAGTTTGGTGTAGATCTAAGTTTCTAAAACTAGAGTTTTATGTATTTACATGGTTTTGATCTACCAAACTTGGTTATTTTCGAAAACTAATGGTCATAGGTTGTAGGAAATTTGATTCTACACAATTTTGACCTTTGAAAAGTTAGATTTCGACTTGTTTTGAGGAAGTTATGGCCAAAACAATATTTGGATATTTTCTATGTCATCAGTCCTGGTTTTGGCAGGGACGATGAATAGTGCCGCTGCATAGTGCCGCATAGTGCCGAGCCGCATAAGAATGCTGCATAGTGCCGCATAGTGCCGAGCCGTATAAGAATGCTGCATAGCGCCGTATAGTGCCGAGCCGCATAAGAATGCTGCATAGTGCCGCATAGTGCCGAGCCGCATAAGAATGCTGCATAGTGCCGTATAGTGTCGAGCCGCATGAGGATGCTGTATAGTGCTGCATAGTGCCGAGCCGCATAAGAATGCTGCATAGTGCCGTATAGTGCTGAATAGTGCCGCATAGTGCTGAATAGTGCCGCATAGTGCCTATTTTGGCTGTTTTTAGCTATTTTAAGTCCTATTTGGCTGAATTGTGGCCAGAATTTCTCCTAACTCCCAACATGAAAGTTATAGATCTTTGTCTTGGCTTCAAAAATCTTCATGACTAGCGAGCTCTTCACACCCTAAGTGCATAGTACCTTCTTGTTCTATTTTCCTCTTGTGTTTTGGTCCTCATTCCTGATCTAACTCCTATGCGTATGCTGGATAACCCTATGTGTGTACTAAGGTACAATCTATGTGAGCATCGATGTGCTATCCTATGTGCTAAGTGTTCCTATGTGATACCTGTCAATACCTCCAAGAGTTCAGCATTTACATAGCAATTGGTCAGTAGCAATGACGTGGCATTGTTGTGTGTCGCATTACACCAAGAAGGGGGTACATACGTATGATCTATGAGCCCGTAAGGATCACTTCTTGGGGTACTCGTACAATGTACGACATATAGGGGAGTGAGCATATGACCACGATATGTGAACTCCGAGAATAACCTAGGGATTAACTAGGCAACTAACTTGGTAGATGCATTGGGTGGGAAGAATCCCGAGATCGTGCCATACTAGCCACCCCAGGACCAGTCCTGACGTGTCGGGTTGGCCACCACGGATATGGTTTCACTCGCCTATAGCGGATGGCTATATCCGACTCCTACGAGCTATATGTTATATGTTTTAGTGCGGTAGCCCTCCGGGGGACCGATGCATAATCAATGTGCTATATGTCTTATGGTTTGGCTAGCCCTGCTGGGTTGACACGATCTGAGGATTCCTTTTAATCATTATCGCGGGGATAACTCTGCCAAATATAGAAAGCCGCATGAATGAATGGCCGCTTGAAAAATGACTTGGCTGTGCCTTATAACTTCCGTTAGTAGCCAAGGGACATGGACTGTCATGGTGCGTGGTCCAACCCATGTCCTTGTTTGGTTGTTGGGTTGGACTATCGTGCTAGGACAGGCTGTGGACCGAGGTTACGACCGGAAGCTTTTATTATTACTAGTATTATTATTATTATTTGCTTGGGTTTTATCTCACACTTTTGTGCTTCCTTGTGGTACTTGCTATTCGGGGCTGACCCCGCTGGTTTTGTTTGGCCAGATCTCGTAGTAGCGCCTGAGGATCCAAACTTCCTTCCCGACGTCAATGGTGCATACTAGGAGCATGGCTGGCGGGGGACTCGAGTGGGTTTCTTCTTCACCATTCTAGTATCTTTACTTATGTTCTGGCGTTTAGCCACCGGCACCTGTTAGCCGGCTAATCTGGATATTTTGTCTTGCATAATTTGTAATTAAATCAGACTGCAGCTGAAAACAATTATGTACCTATGACTCTCTGGGCTAGCTAACTTATAAAGCTAGATCCCCATGATCATTTTGATGATGCGTTGGGGACGCCTTACTGCTTTATCTTATATGATCATTATTTACTGCTTCTTGTTTGATTGATTGAGACCTAGATGCTCTGTGAGACCATAGGAGACTTGATTGTAGCATGCACCCCCTTGTCTCTTGACAGCCACGATCGCCGTATGACGTTTATATACCTCGTATGGAGTAGCTGGCCTAGTCCGTCTCCGTATTTCGGTACTGGAGCGTGACAATATGTGTGTGTGTGTATATATATATATATATATATATATACACGCAAACCCCTGGCGACCCCTCTCTGTGCGCGCGCAAACACACGCAAACCCCTGGCGACCCCTCTCTGTGCGCGCGCGCCGCCACGCGCGGCCGTCGGCCGGCCAAGCCGTAGCATGCCGCGCGGGCACAACCGCGAGCAGCAACAGTTGCAACACAGCAGCAGCAGGCCGCGCGGGACGACTTCGCAGCGACATCCCGTCGCGTGCAACTGATCATTTTACGATTCGTCTTTTTAAGTATGTCCCTAACCTATACGATATTATTTTCGTTCAAATAGATTTAATCGTCGCATGCTAGAATTCCCAGAAATTCGATCAAAAGATCGGCAAAAAACTGCTCTAAAACAGAGCACAACATAGACTCAAACCCCGACTTAGCGGGACGAATCATGTCAGGATGTTTAGGATTTTCCAAAATTAATTAATGACAGTTATAGACAACATATAGGGCTTTAAAACCTATTTTATAGAAATGAAATTCGTTGACTGTACAACGAGAAAATCGAATTCCAAAATCATGAAAAACAGTTTTCGAGAACATAAAATTTTTAAAAAAAACCTTCGATACCACGTGCGTCCTGCCAAACCGGGCGACGTGGTCGCGAACCGAAAGCATCGAAAGGTGCGTATCGACTTCGTGGATGTGTGGGCTTTGACAAAATTTAAATTGGTTGCGTATGTGCGACGAATTTGATGCATATCCGTCGAAATTTACCATATCAGCCTTTTTGTAAATTTCCCAATTACTTTGTGCATGTTTGTCAGATCGAGACGAAACTTGAGCCAACAGGACCGTATTATTTTTTTGGTCCTGTATGCCAGGTTTGGTCCGATTCTGAGACAGTTGATCGGATCACCGTTTTGCGGGCTCCACGATCCGACTCAACAGACGATTTTGTGAACGATTCGTCGGAATCCAACTTTGGACATACTGTTGGGTTCGTATCAAAAAATTGGACCTGTAGACATATAGTTTGACGAATTTAGAGACCATAGACTTTGGCACACTTTTCGGTGCGTAGCTGGTTCAACGACGGATACCGTTTTGACCCAAAATTACCGTTTTGCCCCTGTGTCTAGAATTGGGCTTAAGGACAGACAATTCTAGCTAATTTGACAATTCTAAAAATGTTGATAATATTTATTTCAGCATTCGGAGACTTTTTTATGTGTTGACTGTGTGGCTCACTGAGTGGTATAATATTATCGGTTTCACCAGCTAAGGACATCAGGCAAGTATACTTTCTGATTGCTTTTCGATTCATCGTAGTTTATACATTTCATGTTTATACATATGTCTTGCTGCTTGTTGACACGTTCGTCACACGAAAATTAGTATCATGGATCTCTACTTACTATATTTCGTGATTATCATGTTTTCGTGTTTCGTGACTTGTTCGAGTCCATGAGTACTAGTCGGGAGAGGAAATATCTTAGTAGACATGTGAACTACCCCTTATCCATCACAAATGTCTATTCTTGAATAATAGCAGCTGCACACGACACGTGCAGGGTGCCTGATTTCTCTCCTAGTCGTTCACATATCGAAACAGATATTTCAAACCACATAGATAGTTGTCTTTTATTTATTTTTTTATTTTTTTCACCGCTTGCCATGACATCAGTTACTTTCTAGTCGTCATCTCATACATGTTATTTTCATGTCTTGTGAATTCTATTGTGTTTTCGCATTGCCGTCGGTCCGTGTGCTTGTTCTATTCCTGACTGGAAATCAACATTTTTCAGGTTTAACTGTGGCTTCACTTAGCATGGGGAGATACGGGTGTACTTGTAGACAGAAACCTAGAAATTAGATAGAAGTGGTATCAGTTTCATTAATTGTAAGAACCTTGTATTTTCTTTAATTATAAATATTGTAAATGTTGTAATCAATTTAGAAATGTGAATGAGCAATAAATATTATTTATGTGATTATGAGCATCATGGCCGTGACAGCGTTCTACCGCCGACTCTGCGGCGTAGGCTGGCTTGGACACGTCTCGTATCCGAAAAGCGGGTGCAGGTCGTGACACTTTCAGTTGTAGTTCTGTGTTGAGATTATTATCCATTTTTTATCCTTTTATTTCTATCTTAGGTTCTGTGATTGAGTTGTACCTTCTATGTTGTCCTCCTTTTGGAGAGTATATCATTGTACAGGTACAGTTATATTTTGTTAGATGTTGTGACCTAGGACAGCATTCTACCGCCGACACTGCGGCGTAGGCTGGACGTATCCACTTTTCGTGCCCTTACACTGGGTGCGGCTCATGACACGTGTCATCGACTTGGTTCGTGCTTCAATATTGAGGTCGTGCCTCGCAACGTAGCATGACTTAACCAGACTTGCCTTACGGCCCTTCTCGACTTAACTCAGGATGACTCAATCCTTAGTTACGCAACTCTATATCATCGACTTAATACTTGACGCCACATTCGTGCCGAAGCACATGTCCTTGCTATAGCCAAATCTTATGCCTCTTAAGACTTGTGATGCAATCGTGCATACCATCTTTACTTCATTCGTGCAATGCTTGCTGATAGAAGTAAAGATTCAACCGACACCGTGCATGCGACCGACACCGTACATCTTTTTTTGATTTGACCGACACCGTGCATGCAGATTGCCGCTCAATACGTCAACTTGACTATATGAAATGTCACTAGCAATTCAAGCCATCTTGGACATGTAGATGATGCAAGACGAGGCCCTTGCAGCTAAGGGTATAGCTAGCCCTGATCAAGTTCTCGAATCACCGGTGGCGTGTTCTTGCCTAACTACCTTGCTCCCCTTCTAGGCCGATACGATCCTGTGGCCCCAGGTTTCTGAATCGAGGGTGTGAAACCTTGTCGACAAGTTTTCCATGACCACGCACCTACGAGAACTCCTAGACTCAACGTAAATGCATGGCCTAACCGTCACAACTTAGCATCCTTAGCTTTACTTCTTTTACGTATCATACTTCTTTTGCAGAGCCCAAACCAGGGTTGTCTCGACGACTGACCTACAATCCCGACATGTTTTCTTCTCGACGACTGACCTACAGTCCCGACTCTCAGCGACTGACCTACAGTCCCGACATGTTTTCAGTGTTTCCATACTCTTATTGACTTAACTCATGAAAGGCTAGTTCATAGCCTTCAAGCATAACTTGCATAAAACGTGTTCTTATGTGCCAATAGACCGTGGCTAACTTTTTACTGAACCAACCGTGGCTTGTGCCTTAAACCGACTTACGTTCTGTGCAACACTATCGCCCAAGTCATACTTTATACGACGAGCCTTGAGATCGTGGGACTAAGTGACTTCGACAACCGCAGAAAGAGCGGAACAATGCTTGGAATGACTTCGATCGATAGGCATAACTTGTCTAACTTAATAGTGCAACAACTTGACGAGCAAAGGCTGCGTCAAGCTTTGCCTTGAGAAACATGTCATGCACGCGTTCGACTTGAACAACCAAGTTATTTGGGTGCCTAGACTTATGCCACAAGCTGTGCAATGCAGCTTAACCCGTGGGGCGAGCAAAGGCTATGCCAAGCCTTAGACGATGGGACCGTGCATGCTTTATCAAGCATTCATGCGGACGAGGCCTATGACTTAGGCTAAGTTCTTAACTTTGTGGCAACTTAGACCAACTTTTCTTCTCCCAAGCCACGGGACGAAGGACCGAATATCATTTTGAAAGCACGACGTGCAACACTTCTAAGCCGACCGTGGAATCTTTTCTATTCTAACTCATTCCGACCCGACTTGGGATTATTCCCTTAACTATGTGGTTTCGCCTCTTTTATTATCAAGTCTACTTGTGCATTTGAAAACTTTCGTTTTATTAGTGTGAAGGCCAAGCTGAGGCAAGTTCACCGAAGCCACCCACCTGAGCGAGAAGTCGCCTCGACCGAGCGAGTCTCCGAGTAGCCGTTGCATGGCTAAGTTCGAACGACGTTGGCATTTCGATTCCTCCGATTGAACTGAGCGGGACGTGACATTACAATAAAATTGTGCATACAATCCAAAGTTTCGACAAATTATCAAAATAGCACATTCGGTATATATATATATATACTAGTCTACATGTACGTGCTTTGCACGTATTTTAATTATAATATCATAAAGCCAGTTGTCGTATTTCTGTCTTTTTTAGGTGTACTTGTGCTTTCTTTTTACAATTCGAACATGAAGAGTTGTATGGAACGTTATCATTGGAACATGAAGAGTTGTATGGAAAAAAAACTTGCATACAAACTTTATTGCTTTGACTCTTAAACATAACTGACATGTAAGCTGACATAATAATATTATGTTTATAAAATACTCAAGGGTATTTTAGGAATTCAAAAAAGTTCCCACCAAATTTTCCTATAATAATAATAATAATAATAATAATAATGTAAAAATATGTCCAATGGTAGGAGATTTTTTTACACAGGATATGTCGTACCTATGAAAATTTCTTTAATAAAATAAAAATATATAAGGAACCACTCAATTGTATCCAAAGGAAGTTTTTTTAAAACTTTTTTACTAGTGCTAATTAGTTAGTTGTTAATGCTATTGATGTCAATGAATGATCGGTATTAAAAAAACAAAAAATTGCAAGAAAAGCATTAAACTTTAATAGAATTGTACAAAAGGCATCAAGTTTCGGCAAATTGTATTTTGAGCATCGAAACGACATTTCAATTGCCGTTTGACGACGTCACGGGCATTATCCGTAACCCAGAAAGGATTACAAGTGGATTAAAAATGGCTGAAAGGATTGGGGGGGGACATCAAATGAAATGTCGTTTGCTGACGTCATCTGACGTCAGCATCCGGCAATTCATCTGCCGTTTGATTATTTTGAATTTTTTTTTCTTTTTCTTTCATTTGTTGTTTTTGTTTTTGAAATTAAAAAAAAAGCTTTTACGCTGACGTCATCTGACGTCAGCATACGGCATATAAATTGCCGTTTTTTGTGTTTTTAGGGTAACGGCTCTTTTTTTAAACGGCTATTTTTGTTTAACGGCTCTTTTTTTTTTGTTGGCAACGGGTCTTTTGCCAACGGCTCTTTTTTTTTAAAAAAAAACTTATATATAGTGGTGGTAGTCAGAACCAATTTTTCTCATCATACACAAAAAAAAAAAATTCCATCAAATTTTTCTCCCATATCTCATCCGGCACTCTTCTACAGCAGCAGTCTACTTTCGTTCTGGATGCAACAAAGACGTCAATTTTAACCTACTTCCAATTTGAGGATCAACGATATACTTTGAAGGCGACTTCTTTCTGGAGCAACAATAGTAAAATTTTATAGTCTCTTTTTTAATTATTGATATATCCAGCTGAATTCATGGATCAGACACTCACATTAATCTGCTATCACGGAGGTGTTCTAAACGGATTATCGTACGAAGGTGGCACAACTAATCTTATTTCTACTTATCAAAGTATTTCATTTGAAAATATAAGAAATATTATTATAGAACGTTATTCTATTAACTATTCTTTCGTAATTAGTTTTTTTTACAGATACCTATTTAGTAATAGATAGTGAAGAATCTTGGAGATTTATTATTCAAAATAATGTAGATGCATCTTGTATAAAAATTTATATTACCGCAGCACTGAGGAATATTAGCACAAATATTACTCATACTAGTGCACCTGTTTTTAATAGCCAAAATTTACTTTCTGGAGCTAGTACTTCCAACCAAATAAATGTTGACAATGAAAGTAGTGATGATAGTGCAGACCTAGTAGAAGATCTAGACTATTATTTACAGAAAGACGACGATCCTTCACAAGGTAGTACTCCTGAATTATTTTTGCATAGAGAGTTTTCTTCCTCTTATGAATTTAGAAATTTTGTTCGAGATCTTGCAATTCGTCATAATTTTAGTGTTAAAAGCAACCATAACAATTCGACAAGAATTGTATACAAATGCAAATCTTTAGATTGTTCTTGGAGAGTATACGCTAAAGCAGTTGGTCAAAGCGACACTTTTATAATTGAGACATTTGTATCACAACATTCTTGCACAGGTATGTTACCACAAGGACAACATCGACAAGCTACTGCTAAATGGATTTGTGAAAAGGTAATAGGTAAGAGGTGAAATTGGAGTACCAAAAGTTGGACGTAGAGCCGGCAGACCCAAAAAAAAATCATTTTTTGACAAGGGAGCTGGGGATAAGAGATCTTCATTGCAGCAACTGCGGGGGCATTGGACACAACAGAAAAAAGTGTACAAGAGCACCAAATTTGGGTTAAGATTAACTTTAACATTAGTTCATAAATTGCTTTTACACATCAACTACATGAAAGTCAATAATCACCTCTATGCATCCTATCATAATGCCTACGATCGACTGGCCTAAGACCCAGTCTAGACCGCCTAGCTGCTGTTTGCTCCGGTGTCTCCCCTGGCAATGGCTGATAGTCATCACCGGCCTCTTCTGTAGTGTTCTGGGTGTAAGGCGATGGCGGTGTGTCAAATATTGATCTGCAGGTATCCTCAGCAAATGAGCTCCAATCAAATTCACCGGTGTTTGATGGCGGCAAGGTCTGCAGCGAAGGATGTCCCCACGGCCCATGATCTCGTTCAAGCTGTGACCAAGTCATCGCCTCCTGCGACTCAAGGCCTCCCATCAAATCCATCGGTGCTTGTGATGAACTCAGGCCAACCTCAAGTATACGTGCAGTCCATGGCGACCAGGTCTGCTCCGGCTGACATGGCTGTGACGAGCCCTCCCCGACAAATGTAGGCGACGAGCCCTCCCCAGCAAATGTAGGCGACAAGCCCTCCCCGGAAAATGGAGACGACGAGCCCTCCATCGAACCCTCTCCCCAACGACGTAGACGTCTCCTTTGGACATGACCAATAGGCTGATCCTCAGGGATCTCCAATGGTGGTACAGGGGACAAATGTGGTCGACGGAGCGTTTGCATCGATGACTGAACCAGTGATTGTAGATCGAAACATCGAGCCTCCTCAAAGACATATTGGCGATTCTGGATGCGCGGAACACCGTACCAGCTCAAGAAGTGATATGTGCCAAAGACTGCAGCAATTGTGCAATTAAGATATAAGCTTTACTAGAAATTTGACCTTATCTATAAGTATTATAATTTGAAACTTACAGTCATTGTCATCATCCACAACGGCCGACATGTGGGTCACGTCATGTGTGGTATATCGGTGCTCCCATCCTAAACAATGTTTCTGAATTCGCGCCATTCTCCGTGATCTTCCAATACTTGAGGGCAGAGGGTCTAACGGTACAACTTGTTTCAACCCTAACTGTCGCAGGACACGATCAGCGGGATGAAACATAATGAACGAATTGTACATGACATAATATCTATGTCTACTACTCTCAACAACATCATCTATCACCTCCTGCGGGCACGATTGAGGAGTCCAGTTTACCTATGGCACATTTAAATATTACAGTTCATATTGTATCGACAAAGATAAAAGTGAAATGTAATAAAGATAAAAGATTTACCTCGGTGGCAACTAGTGTATCGAAATTGTTTCGATAAATGGATACCACTCTTGTAAGACAGTGAGCGGGATCCGTATCGTCGGAGTTCCATCTAACTCCTGCCGGAAAGATCCGCGGGCCTAGTAGGATGCGGCTAAGTGGCCGACCGATATAAAAATGTTCATATGACCATAGCTGCATATCAGAAATATGGACCAACATTAAAAATGTGTAACAGACGTAGTTGTAAATTCACTCGGTTTATCAATTGTACCTGTATGAGAGTCACACAGCCGGAGATACCCCGATGCAAACTTTTTCCTTCTCTAACAGAAACAAAGGTAGTCATCGAACTGTAGAGATAGGCCAAGACTGCTGCACCCCAGGCATATGGTGAAGGCTGGCCCAAGTTTTCAAAAAATGGAAGAAAGTAAGCGAAAACCTTGTTTGTCGTGCCATTAGGAAATAGAAGACACCTACATAGGCTTAATAAGTAGGCTCTGGTGCAGCATATTACCTAAAATTACATGAAAATTTGTTGGTATTAAATTGGAATATTACAATTCAAGTGTACAAAATATGTATTACGTACCCGCGCGTCATCTGGAGTAACAAACTCCGAGCCGATGTGGTCAATATGCTGGAAATTGGTACGAAGCCAAGTAAGCTTGATACCAGCACTGGTACCTTGATCTGGTGCTGGATCACGTCCTAAATAGGTCCTGATGAGGTCACCCACATTTGCACTCTCATCAAAATAGACAGGGGTACCGTTAATCTGTAACCCCAAGATCAGCGCCACGTCGGCTAAGGTAATCGTCATCTCACCAACCGGAAACTGGAATGTGTTCCGTACCGGCCACCACCGCTCGACCAAACTCAAAATGTGATCCCTATTGTGACGTCTGAGATGAACTGCGTCGACGTGGGAAAATCCAAATGACTCCACAAGTTGCTTTTGGAGAAATGATAGCTCCCAACCGTGACGCCATTCCCCATGCTCACGGAATCTAACCTCCGGAGGATAGTCATATAACTGTAAAATATTTTTGGTTAATTCATAAGTTTTTTTTTTCTAAGAAGCAAAATTTATTCATCAGAAAAATTACCAATCCTGAGAATACGCGGTCTGAAATGTGGGACCGTCGCTCCTCACGGATAGTTGGTGTTGTTGGTCCACCAGGAATACGCCCATCGTTTTGTGTTGCCATCTGAAATATGTCATTATAATTAAAACTATATTTAACTAAATTTAACCACAGCTTATTGTGTTGCCATCGTTTTGTGTTGACATCATTATACGGCATTTCAATTGCCGTATGACATTTCTACAATATTTTCTACAAATTTTTTGAACTAATAATTTCTACAAATTTAATTTATACATAACAAATATTTCTAATAATTTCTATAAATTATTTTATACATTTACCACTACCGCCCACAATATTATTTTACGTCACAATATTATTTCTACAATATTATTTCTACAAAATTACCACTACTTCCCACAATATTATTTCTACAAAATTTGTACAAAATTACTATAGAAAACAATCACTACAAATTACATAAAATTTCTAGCAAATTATAACAAATTTCTAACAAATTACATGAAATTTCTACAAAATTACCTCTCCTGCCTCTTCTCCTCCTCTCTCTCTCCTCCTTCACTTCCTCCTTCTCCTTCTCCTTCTCCTTCTCTTTCTCCTTCTACTTCTACGTCCACAGCAGCACTCCTCCTTCTCACATTTACCACCTACAGACGTTTACTATACCGCCCACAGTAAAAAAAAAAAAAATTTACCCAAACGGCATTTCCTTTGCCGTAAGCTGACGTCAGCCGACGTCAGCGCCCAAAAAAATAAAAATAAAAACCCAAACGGCGATAGAAAAAAAAATCCATCAAACAGCAAATGGATTGACGTATGCTGACGTCATCTGACATCAGCGAACGGCTAATGGTTTGCCGTCCCTTTGTTAATCCTTTCCCCCACTTTTTAATCTACTCTGGTTTAACTGGTTTAACGGTTAAGTGAAGCTGACAGAGGGTGACGTCGTCAAACGGCAATTGAAATGTCGTTTCGATGCTCAAAATACAATTTGCCGAAACTTGATGCCTTTTGTACAATTCTATTAAAGTTTAATGCTTTTCTTGCAATTTTCTGTAAAAAAAACTTTCTATCGTAGAACGTCTTAGTCCTTGTTTTTATAATTTTACAATTTTTTTTCTTTCAGTTAAATTTTATAAAACTTTGATGCTTCATATAGAAATTTCTTTTAGTTTAATTTTGGAACAATTTTTTAGAATTAGGTGACGGACCACTTTGCAAAGGTATTTTTACCAGTGCTTTATTAGAAAGCAGCAGCAATCCTTATGGAAAAATAAAGGAATATTTTAGCATATGCTTCCATTTAAATATAAAAACTAATATATATCTAGACTATTTTATAAAACTAACAAATATTTCAATCCTTTTGTAAATTAGCTAAACTTTTGGTTAAATTGTTGAGATATATCTTAAATTTTTATTTGTTTCATACAAAGGAATGATGTCATTTGCTTATTTTTTTTAAAGAAAAAGTAGGAATATGCTAATTTCTATATTTTGAACGACAACATTTGCTAAAATATCCCAAAAATAAATGAGTCTATTCTTGTTCACCCATAAAAAATATGTTGATGTTTATTGTTCCATTCAAGGCATCGTTTGATTTGCGGAAAGGAAAGGAAAGGAAAGAAAACTGATTCTTTAATATTTCCATTCATTTGGAAATTATAATTTCATTTTAAAAAATTCGATGTTTATAAAAGTCAAAAAAAAATTGAGAGGAAAGTGACCCTTAGATTGGAAAATGAATCATTGGGTTAGTGGAAGGAACTATTTCTCCTCCTATTTTTCTTCCTCTTGGAAATCAAATTCCTTTCCTTCTCATTTTCTAGGGCGTTCAAACAAAGAAAATGAATTTTTTTTTTCCTAAGGTTTCAATTTCATGAACCAAATGTGGCCCAAGAGTTATCATATATTAACCAAAAATATTTTATTATTATTATAATTTTTTTTGTAATTTCTATCTTAACGTACAAGACTTTGTGCACATTTCGTTTCATGCTTTTCAGACCAACTGTCCTTAATTTACACACATATTTCTACATATTTTTTGTAGTTCGATCTCGAGACCGTCCGTCTAATCAGTAAGATTATACTTTGCTGACCACAAGAACTAGCTGACTTAGATCTATTATTACGAGTTAAAAAATTAAATTAAAAATAAAAAATAATTTGAGTTCGATACGTTACTAACGCTTTTAAATAAACTAGTAAATGTATGTGCTTTGCACGTATAATAACTGATAATAAGAATAGTATCCAACTATAGTCAAATATTTTTTCTAACTCATTTGGTTAAGATGTGAGGTATTTTTCTTGTTTGGTTGAGTTCGATTCTCCATGTTGATAAATTTAAACTTTTTTCAACAATTTTTATAAATTTTTTTTAAAATAAAATGAATCGTGATATAATGACGATTTAGACGGTCCACTTTTGAGTCGTTTTTGAAACCTCATTATATAGGGCATGTTTGGTTTGAAGAAAATGGGATGAAACTGCAAGAATTTCTTGCATTCAAGAGGAACTCCGGTGACTTCATGCGTTTGGTTATCAAGTTGAAAGTGGATTTTTTCACTTGATTTGATGTTAATGCAGTTTATGTCCCCCTTCAATCCTCCAATTCCACCTCCCCCAGTTTTTAGAGGGAACTCCTCTGCAAGTGAGGCCACTCCTCGAGAAAAGTGAGAACGCCGCGGCCTTAACGGCGACGAGTGGTTGTCGCCGTGGCTAGAGTGCAAGGACCGCGCGGAGGAGACCGCGGACCCGACCTCAACATCGGGAGTGGCCCGCGCGGTGGACACCACCGCTCCAGATCTGAAGGAGACCCCGCGGAGGAGACCACCTCCTCCTCCCGCTCCAGATCTGGTGGTGGTGAGGAGCGGGAGGAGGAGGATGAGAGGAAGAGGAGGAGGATGTGGAGGGGGGAGCAACGGGTAATGGCGGTGGCGACGTCGGTGATGAGCTTGAGCACGAAAGAGACTGAGGAAGAAGAAGAGTGTATAGAAAGAGAGTGTGTGTGTTCTGGCAATGTGTCCAGAGACTTCTTTCACAATATATGCCCAATTTATTACTTCCCAATTAAACCCCTCTCTATTCTTAGTATAATTAGTAGTTTTGATAATTAATATAATTATGATATGTGTAATTGTAGTTATGGATTGTAGTAATCAATATAATTATGATATGTTTAATTATAATAATGTATTTTAAATGGATTTAAAAGATTCTATAAATTTTAATGCAATATAAGTCTAATACAAACTATAATAATAATAATAATAATAATAATAATAATAATAATAATAATAATAATTATTATTATTATTATTATTATTATTATTATTATGCAATATAAGTCTAATACAAATTATGATAATAATAATAATAATTATTATTATTATTATTATTATTATTATTATCATTAAAGTTTTTTATAATGTGTGGCGTATTTTTTATTATTATTATTATTAAAAAAATTTGTTCATTTAATTATGATAATTAATTTAATTTGTTCTTAATATTTTTTTTTGTTAATTTATGAGATTTTTTTATTTTATAAAATTTAAAATATCAATTAAAATAATCAATAGTTATTTGATAATTTTATTTTGAAAATATTCCATAATTAATTTAATTATGGGTTATCATATCTACAATTCCAATATTTACTTTCAACAACTATCCAAAACTTTTACACTTTTAATTTTACCTCATCATAACATAAGTACCACTTTTACACTTTAAAAAGTTACATCTATCCAAACAGTCTCATATTGTAAGATAAGAAGAAAGTCATGTACATCCAATAGATTCGATCACATCGCACACTTTGTCGTGTTATTTTCAATCCCCATCCAAAAGTCGCACAATTCGTGCCGCGGCCGCTTATGTCGACACCATTACCACACCCCCGAACCCCTCCCTGGATGGCGCCACGTGGAATAAACAGCCGTCGGATGTGGAGACGGTCGGACCAGCCGACCCCACGTGACCGGTCCCCTGCCTACGTGGCATATAAAATTGAGAGGGCACACTTCCCGCTTCCCTCACTATTATCGTTAGAATGTCGACATGCTCTTCCACTTTCTTGAAGACATCTCGCCCACCGCCGTTCTGCTCCTCTCTTCTTCTCCTCTACCTTTTTGGTTTGCTGACCTATTACTATTTAAAGCAACTCCATTTTCTCCCCTATCAAAAAAAATAACAAAAATGTTTTTATTCGAGGTAGTATTTAGTTATATACTATATAATCTTCCATTTCAAATTCTCGTTCCATCTCCAAATTCTAATTTTAATTATTTACACTGCAGATCTTTGATCTCGATCCGGTTCTACACGTCGTCCGCCTAGTATCGGAATTGATGCCGGCGGGAACCTGTTCCGGCGACGCAGCCGACGAGTGCCGCGACGACGCGGCGGCCGTCCGTCTGAAGACGGTGGCGATCGGGGCGATACTCGTCGCCGGGGTGATCGGCGTCGGGATTCCGTTGGTCGGCAAGAAGCGGCGGCTCCTGCGGACGGACGGCGGGTTCTTCGTGTTCGCGAAGGCCTTCGCCGCCGGGGTGATACTCGCGACGGGGTTCGTGCACATGCTGCACGACGCGCAGTCGGCGCTGACGAGCCCTTGCCTGCCGCGGAAGCCGTGGAGGAAGTTCCCCTTCTCCGGGTTCGTGGCGATGCTCGCGGCGCTGGGGACGCTGGTGGTGGATTTCCTCGGGACGCAGTTCTACGAGCGGAAGCACCAGGAGGAGGAGAACGTGGCGAGGAAGGAGGCTGCGGCGGTGGCGGTGGCGGTGGCGGTTGGGTCGGAGGAGATCACGGTGGTGCCTGTAGCGGAGGAGGAGGAGAGGAAGGAGGAGTCGATGCACATTGTCGGGATACACGCGCACGCCGCGGAGCACCGGCACTGCCATTCTCACAGCGGCGGTGGCCACGGTCACGGAGACGCAAACAGTCACGCGCACGGGCACGGCGAGGGGGCGGTGTCCGCCCACGTACGGCATGTTGTGGTTTCTCAGGTATTCTTTCTGCTCAAGTTAATTTGCCCACATGTAAAGGGATAGAGATTGCTTGGTATTATATGCTTGCAACTAAAGTTTCAAACTTTAGGAATCATGTATTATATAGTATTCGTTGATCAAATGAAAGTATTGGGATTAGAGTGGGGTTGTAGACAAACCAAGATTGATGATTTAGAAAATTTGAGATTGTATTGATTTAGGCTTTGTCCATCCCCAAACGCAGTATATTAGTTCATTCATGAAAAAAGGCGCCTAGGTTAATTTATTAATTCCTATTAGGTTTTCAATACTGCTACGATTATATTTGTGTTTTGTTCTTAGTTTATTAGTGATAGAACAATTTATTGTATTGGACTTCCAATGTCCCACACTTGTTCGTATGCTTCATCTAAGTATCTTTTTCTAGACTACTACTAGAATTTTTGATCATGTGTTGTATGTGACCTAAATCATGTTCTCCTCCGTTGATATAATTTACAACAAGTGCATTATGAACCACACCGTCTATAGCATCCTAGGTACTTCCATTGGAGATTCTCCTATATAACATTAGGGAGGCAAGCTTTTTCATCCTTTGAGATACTCGACGGGATGCTCGCAACAAATAATGTTTTGTGAGATTTCAAATGGACCTCAGGAAGTTGTCGACAGGGTCACTCCTTATGGGCAAGAACGTATCTAACCTTTCCCTTGATCTTAAGAACAATGCTAGTGTGAGAGAAAATAGTATGGTTAGATGATTATTGTTGGGGAGAACCTCTCTTTGCAATCAAGTACTTGGTTAATTATCATTAGGGGGAGGTTTAACTTGGTTAGTTGGTTATATACCATCAGGGGGAGGGTACATCCTATTTAAGGGTGATAATATTAGAAAGCCAATTTTTGTTCTTGAATTTTATTGTTCAACTCCTCCTCAATTTTATGATGATATATGTTTAGTTAGAGAAAAGTTGAAGTTAAAATTAGAAAGTATTTCATTCTTAGATTATAAAAGTATTATAATGATATTTTAAAAAAAAACAGTATTATAAGGACAGATATCATCCAACATATCTCACAAAATTTAAAAGAAGAAGAAAGTCATCCAGCATAGACCACCATGAAATTATAGAAATTACCTCTTATTTTCACCAAATTGTGTACAAGTAGATGTAAAGTAACCTTGTGCTTTTCTTCTAGTTGTTGAAAAATGGTAATATGCTTGCCGAGTGTACCATGCGAGCCAGAAAGGTTTCCTATTATGAGTTTCAAACTTTTATGGTCTATCATAATAGCTCGAGTAAAAGGACATTTTGGAATTACAAATAGGGATTTAACCCACCAAGCTACATTAATCTTGATGCGGTTTGTTTTATAGAAGCCTTGCCTTTTGTACAGCTTGAAAGAGCTTGGTAATTTTGGGACAATAGTGATAAGCATCCCCAACCAAGAGTGATGATCTATGTTGCACGGAGTCACGGACACACCAAAATAATGTACGTAGCCTATCGTGTCCGAACCCGTATCAGTATTCGTACTCGTGCAACATAGATAATACCTTTGTACTCTAAGAGAAACACAAGACTAACCACCAAGGGAACCCTGAGAAAAATTGAAAGACAAGTGCTAGTTTGTCTAGGACAATTTCTGAGCAGGTAGGGCTTGTTAATTTGATCTCATATGATTACTTTAGAGATTCATATTTTTGTTTATGATTTCTTCATTCTCATTTAAGAGAATAAGAGTGTGGTTCATTTATAAAAAAAGTAATAGAGGCTGATTTTTAATTTTATATGTTTTTGCAATAGAATTATAAATACAAATATCTTTGTCATGGTAACTTATTATCTTTAGGCTAAATACCTAAAACGGTTTTAAATCGATTGTAGTTCGATTTGTGGGCGTCTGAGAATAAGGCACCTCCAACTTTCACCAAAATATAGAATAAGTTATATAGGATGTTATTGAACTTGATTCCTGAGACTTGATCCTGGGCACATTTGACTACCTCTGTTTCAACCATTGTAAGAGTGTGATCAAGTGAGTTGTACGTGACATTTCTACGATAATCATACCAATGGTTTATAGCTTAGTCATGTCCATCTCCCATACCCTGATTTACCCATGCCCTGATTTATGGCAGTTGCTGAATGGACTACGCCATCTATAACCATCCAGACCAATAATCTATAGACGTGTTAAGATTTCAAAACCATTTATGGTGTATGCTTGTGTGAATGTCATTCCTTTCAGTTTTACTCTTGTGTTGTAGAGATGAATGCAATTACTTGCAAATTGTATCAACTTATTCGTCTAGACTCTTCTCTGGTCTACGATACTTAGAGGGGGCTCCTTGGTTGCAATGCACTTAAAGTCGTGTGACAAAAATGGTAGTTCTAAAGTCCATATACCTACCAAATCTCCTTTCTTGGTTTTGGCGAGTCCCACTCCTGCTCATAGGCATGTCGCTAGGAATTTGGCACTTGTGTAGAGGGTTTTCAGTTGGTCACAAAAACCTTTTTTTCTTTTTTCTTTTCTTTTTGGGATATCATGTTGCCGTACCCTATTATACTTATCGTAGTTTTTTAAAATTAAATTTGACAATATCATAGCCTAGTATTTCTTTTGTACCATACCCTGTGCAGACAAGGTTCCGGCTTCACAAGCTAGTGGAAGAGAAGGAAAAGAAGAGAATAGAATAGAAGAAAACAGTGAGAAGGCCGCGGGTGGGGGTGGGGGCGCGGGGGGGGGGGGGGGGGGGGGGGGGGTGGATAATGGAAAAAGATTGAGAAAGGGAATTTATTTAGTTAAAATGTTGCTTTGTTATGTTAGGCATGGTCAGGGTACAATTAACTGATGTCGTTGGCCAAGATTGCATGAGAGCTTGAGATCATCCCACAAGTGGGATCCTTTCTAGGTATGGTTTCAACTAGCAATCTGAAGTGCAAAAGCATAAGATTTTATGTGTTACAGGTTTTTTTTCTTCACATGATGCGAAGTAAATTACAAGGGCCCGGTGCAGAACAAATAGGCATTTGCATGACATTGGTTGAGTATGCTCATTGGGTTTTTTAATTGCATGTCATTGGTTGTCTGCTATAGGATAATTAGTGGTGAGGTGTCTCCCTCTAAAGAAGAGGCAAGCTTAGCTTATAGGATTGTTCAAGTCTTTGTGTCTGACTAGTTGGACTTGTGGTGGTTTCCAAGAGTAGGTCCTATAGCACCTTCAAATTTTAGAAAATTAAATCAAGCACTAGGTGTTATTTTGGAAGCATGTTGGTTATGGATCCCATTGGATTGCAGCACACGTCATGGGGTCTTCTCTTATTAAGGTTTGTTCTATAGCCTCAGTGGAAATTGGATTTTGCGGTGAGCCTTGTCTAAACAGAGTAAAACTGAGGCCAAAATGTTCCAATTTTGATATTATTAATTGTAGGTAGATACATGTTTCTCTAGGCCTAACACCAGCTTTCTCAACTTGTAGAATATAGTAGCAGAAGGACATCTTCCTTTAAATTCATTCCGCTTCTGACCCAATTTGAACCTGACATTAACAGGACAACTAATTTCGTCCAGTTTTGAGGTATGCCTATAGAAATTGGTCTCAAACTTGTCTGCAGCTAGTGTTATCACTTTCTCCCTAGTTGTTTGTTTCCCTTTTATCGATCATGATCTGCATATATGGTCAATAATTTTAACCAGCTTGACCTAGGTAGTTTATTAATCATGTTTACTATGAACTATGTGGTTGTCTTGATTATACACATAACTTGCTCATATGAATCTTTTATCGAGCTAGGCCAAGCTTTGCGTGAATGGCCTTCTAAAACATGCAGATAAAAATAGCATAAAAGTTGCAAAATTTAAATCTTTCAAAAGTTTTAAGGGTATTGTATGGGTTTCTTTTGTGTGAATATGTTATTTTGTGTAAGTTAAACGTTTAAAAATGTATTTGGGTTTATATATGTAATAATAATCTATTGGTTTACTAATCTGTGGTGCAATGTTTACAATGCTGTGATTAGATTCTGGAGCTTGGAATTGTGTCCCATTCGGTGATTATTGGGTTATCTCTTGGTGTATCACATAGCCCATGTACCATTAGGCCCCTTGTCGCTGCCCTCTCCTTCCACCAGTTCTTTGAAGGCTTTGCTTTGGGCGGATGCATCTCTCAGGTTTGCAATATTCACTGGCACCCATAATAATTTATTTTCCATCGACATTCATTAAACAATTTATGATCTTTGTATTTTGGTATTTCAGGCACAGTTTAAGAACCTATCGGCAACACTAATGGCTTTTTTCTTCGCGATAACCACTCCAATGGGCATTGCAGTAGGAATGGGAATATCGTCTGTGTACGATGCCAACAGTCGGAAAGCTCTAGTGGTAGAGGGCATTCTAGACTCGGTATCAGCGGGGATACTCATCTATATGGCTTTGGTGGATCTGATTGCTGCAGATTTTCTCAGCCGCAGGATGAGCTCTAACGTTCGGCTACAGGTTGCTTCATACATGGCATTGTTCCTAGGAGCCCTGTCCATGTCGACCCTTGCTATCTGGGCTTAAATGGTAGAACCGTTTATATGTATGGGTTAATGTTATGGAAAATGATATCTGGGCCGCCCGCGAGCGTGACCGCAGTTGGCCCGCGCCCACATGGTGGGCTCCCATTTGCCCTTCTGCATGCCCCAGGCCCCACTCACCACCCGCATGCTCTGGGTCAATGAGAGCTCGCCATGTGGGTGTGGGCCAACGGCAGTCACGCCCACGGCTGGGTCAAATAGCAGCGTCGTAAAGTTATTGGCAGGTTGTACATAAGATTTTTTTTCCCCCCTTTAAAACTTATGCCTACGACGGGTAGGTTACTAGATATAGAGACCAAATGTTTGAATTCAGTCCCTTTCTTTTTAATTGTGTATGGGACTGATAAGATCTCACCTGAACTCAAAGTTAGTTACATGGCAAGTTACACATCACGTGTGTTCATCAAGTAGTGGAATATGACCACTTTGTAAGAGAGAAGAAATATGATTACTTTGGTATGCTGCAGATTTGGTGCGACTTTCTGTTTTTTTGCCGAAGTTCATAAATTTCATTTCCCATCTCTTTTTTTTTTCATGTGTGAAATTGAAACATTTTAACTTGTATGGGTTCCAATTTTTTGAATGGGAGAGACTGCCTTGCATGGACTTGTGAAAATTGAAGTTACTTCTCGGGAATTATTATATCGGATAATTTCAATGGCAGGCAATTATTGTGAACCAAATTAGCATCACAGGTGGTGGTTGCCCGTAATTATGAAAGACTAAGATTCACTCTATCCCTTAAAAACAGTTTTGTCCTAACCCTATATATATAGGTGACGAGTAAAGGAAAAACTCCTATTTTGCAATATGTTATCAACACGAATCCTGGTCCGAGAACAGAAATCTTGGTAATATTTTGGATTTTATTTATACAAGAACAGATTTCTAGGTAATTTTTCAGTCAAACATTTTGAATCCAACACACAACCCGTGCTTATCAACTCAACATCCATCTTCAGCGAGTGTAAGATGCCTCAGCATAATTAAGATATCTTCTTAATTGGTTTTGTTAACACACGCTTACGTACCATCGAAAGATGATATGGAGATCATAAATTTACATAATGAAACGTACATTAAGTGTCACATTTTTATGAGTTAATATTTTGAGTACGATTAAAGTCCATAACAGCCTCGATCATATACCTTATTAATCTGGGGGGAAATGTGTTCTCTGCCTTAATAATTCCAAAATTAAAGAGACATCTTTGCTGTAAAAGAGAAAAGAAGCAGAAGAAAACTTGGTAAAAAAAGGAAAAGGAGAGAAATTGCATCATATAATTGATGTGTTACAATTTGTTAGCGTAAACAATGAAGCAGCACTTTTCAAATCGTGCTCCTGAACATGTTCCATGTTATTTGTCCCATTCTGCTCGGATGACTTTGTGCTGCAATACCGAAAGACAGACAAACAAGTTTTAGATTAATGATATATAGTCAATCAAAGAAAACAAAAACAAAGATTTAATTACGTGACAAATAAATTAGTTAATGGCCAATTTTCAGTAAACTAATTAACATGACCAATAAATTAGTTAGTGGCAAATTTTCAGTGCAAAGATTAATTACGATGAATTTTAAACATCATTGTTTTCATCTCAGTCTTATACCATCAGAATGGAGTCGCCACTATGAGGAAGAAAATCCACAAGAAAATTATAAGTTTTTATGACCAGTTGTCATTTCTTAGTGCTAATTTCTATTTGGAGTAGCTAAATGTATCTTTTCGATAATGCAGATTAATTACACAGAGGCAACCTAGAAGCATAATTTAACTTGCCTTAGTTAAGCATAAGCATGATCGAACAATTTGATACTTTTATAAGTGTGGAAGGCCAATTCTATATCATGGTTACAATTTTTTTAAATATTTACAAACAAAATTGGACATGGATGTACACCAGAATTCGATTGTGGTACTCATCTAAAAGCAGTGATAAATTTTTTTGGGTATGTTAGGATTAATTGATTAAAATTTGAGAGCTAATTAATAAGAAAGAAGCACAAAAGAAAATATAGAATATAAGAATATTATTTCAAAAATCTCAAAATTTCTACAATCAAAATCTTCGGAAAGAAAGAAAAAAAGAGAAAATATAAAAATCCCAAGGATGTTGACGAGCCAAGTTATTCGTGAGCCACGTACAGGCGCAGAAAAGCTCAAGATGTAAGCTCAACAAACTTACGAGCTCGATCTTGAACCTAGCTCAGTATAAATATGCTAATTAGTAAATAATTCGATTGTGGTACTCATCTAGATTTATGAATTGATCTAAAGAGTTCTGAGTCATTAGTTAGTTACTTGTTGAAGGCTGAGTTACTCGTAGGTATTCTATATAGGAGAAGACTATCTGGCCCGCAGGCGGGCTAGCCCGCACGTCAGGTGGCGAAGCCCCTCCCCACCCCCCCTCCCAACACACCTATAGGCATGGGTCTCATGTCGGTTGACCTGCCAATGGGGTGGCGCCACCTGACGGCGGACCAGCCCGCAAGCGGGCTAGCTAGCAGCGCTCTTCTATATTTGCACATTTGTCGTTACTATAATGAGCCTTTTGGCAGCAGACGTGCATGCGTGAAGACTAATGAAAATCATATCTTATATATATGTTGCCGTCAGGGGCGGATCTAGATGGGAGGTGAGGTGGGCTGGAGCCCACCCAAAAAAAAAATTTACTTGTTTTTTTTTCTTATAGGTTTTTTGTTTTGATTTTTTTATAGGAGTTAGCTTACATCTAGCCCACCCCAACCTAGTTTAGCCCACCCTAGTATACATTTCTAGATCCGCCCCTGACTTACCGTGTTGTTGGAGAAATTATTCAGTGAGCCAGGTTCACCATGCACTTGATTCTCCTCCACTTGATGGTATAGAGATGGGGAGAACTATTCCAAACTACCACTATATATACTCATGTCATCAAGTAGAGGAGAATCAAGATGCACGATAAGTCCGACTCACTTGATTTCTTGTGTTGGTGTGTATCAAAAGCAAAATAAACAAATGTTATATTCAGCACAGATCCATTATGAAGGAATAATTTTATTCGGTTTTCTTCCTGTCCCACTGTAATTCTAAGGAGATTATGTGCATGGGAAATTCTAGGAAAGCTAATTAACTATTATGTTGCTTGGAACTCTTATTTGGTGGCTTGGAACTCTTATTTGGTTGGGAGCATGCAGAGAGAAAGGGGGGGGGGGGGGGGGGGGGGGGGGAGCAGGGGATAAATACCTATAAGGGGTGAACTCTTATTTGGTTGGAACTCTTGTAATGTGGACAGACAAAGCTCCAAACAGAATATTGTAAGGGGTGAACATTATTCCGTTTAGACCCGGAACGCAACTGAATAAGCCGTTTAATTCGATTTCAAATTTAAAAATACTAAAAAAAAATCCACTTTCAGAATGTCTTATGCAATTATATAATCCCATTGTTGATAATTTAATAACTAATCCAACTTTGAATACGACAAACATATATAAAAAATATATATCTTTAGTATAATTTAACAACGTTATCAACTTTAGGTCCGGCCATTGAACAATAAACATACTTTAGCTGAACAAACCGAATAAATCGAATCAATTATCGGTTCAGTTTTCCTAAACAAATAGCATATACCATAAAAACAGAAAAAATAGAATTGTATTATCGTACCATGTTAGAAAGAAAAGAACATTAGTCATAGCTTTATTAAGGTGCATTTCTCTTTTGTTCCGTGAGAAATATTCTTATTATATTGTTTTAAATAAGGTTTATCCTGATTTCATTACACCGGTTTATAATTCTCAACTTGAGTTTCTTAATGCTAATTATTTCTAGAAAATCTCAATGATAATGATATATAGCATGTGATAGATTCGGCTTCGGTTTTGACCATTTCGGTTTTGAAACCAAATAAATTGAAGGCTCAACCCTACACAAGATCATATATATAAACTAAGTAACCTACAAAACAGAGCATTATTTGATAATGGATTAATATATGTGTTGATAAAATATATGAAAGAAACTATATATATATTTAAAAAAAAAAATCTTCCTAAACTCCTGTGTTTCCGCCCTCTGTATAATTACCAGCTAAGATTGTCCATTGACAATTCGAAAATTCATAAAATTCATGATACTGAGGTGATTAAAAAAAAAATTATCTATTACTTTAATAAATAAACTCATGCATGTAATATGTTTGTGATATTTCAATGCCAATAACCAAAAAAAAAAAAAAACTAAAATCTACTTCCTTGTGTTTCTGATTGAAATTAAAACTTATAAAAATCCACATGGGGAGATGAAAAGTAACCCTAACCTGCAATGGAAGGCAGTCTCTTTCGACACAGCCTCCTGCTCGTTCTCATCCCCGACAAAAGCCTGTCTCGTCTCGAACATGTCGACGAACGGCTTAGCCTCGTCGGCAGCGGCAGCCGTCTGCTGAAGGCTAAGCATCTCCATATCTAACCCATTAGTGCTACCGTTGTCATTGACATTAAAGCTATTCAAATCATTCTGATTAGTCTCGTTTTCGTTCTCATCTATGCCCGCCCCGTCGAAATAGAAGTAATTGTAGTACTGCTGCTGCTGCTGCTGCGCTGCCAAATTCGCGTACTGGCCGTCATAGACCGCGTCCTCGCCGGCGGCATCGTCCATTGCGGAAGCGAGCTGCACGAGATTATTGGGATTCTGCGGGTAGTCTTGAGGATGAAGGCAGCCGTTGCCGTTGCTACCGTGGGGCAGCTGCACGATCCCAGCGGCGGCGGCCTCGGCCTGGGCGCGGAAGATCTCGAGCTGCCGCGCGACGAGCGCGAGCTCGGCGGAGCAGTGCCCGATCTGGCGCTCGAGGTCGCGGACGATGCGGTAGCACCCGCCGACGGGGTCGGCGGCGCGGGCGTTGGACTCGAAGATGATGGACTTCATGGCGTCGTCGCGGCCGCGCTGGTCGAGGTTGCGGACGATCTTGAGGATGTTGCTGACGCCGAAGAGGCGGTGCGCGTTGAGGAACTGGCGCTGCTGGTCGGGGCGGAAGTAGGGGGCCAGGGTGCAGTCCGGGTTGCACTTGCGGCGCTGGTACTTGCAGGCGGCGCACGCGGAGACCGTCGGCTGGGAGGAGGAGGAGGAAGGGGAAGGACGCGCGGAGGCGGAGGCCGGCGGTGGATGGTGGTTAGGGTTAGGGTTAGGGTTTGGGTGGTTGATCAGTATTAAGGAGTGGTTCTGATTTGGATTTGGGTTAGGCCCGCTGGCAGAGCTCATGTTCAGGGGGGGATGGACGATGGGGAGGGAGAAGAGGTGGTGGGGCCCGCGGCTCCGGCGGAATGGGGCTGCGTGCGCTATCCGGCCGGGCTTTTGATTCTATGTTCGGAAACAGAGGCTGCTATCGTGGAGGAATGTTCCATGAATTTTTGAGGGGGAGGGGAGGAGAGAACTCGATCGAGGAAGACGAGGAACGGGTCTCTCTCGTCAGCCGCGTCATTTTCGGACGGTCGGTAATGGTAAGTTTTTTTTTTCTTTCTTTTGAGCGGGATTTTTTTTTTAAACTTGGAAATAGCCATTGTTTCTTCCTAAATTTAAGGACTCTATGAGTAATTTCATTTCAATCCCTTTATTACATATATTTATTAAATATATAGAATAATTATTGATTTGTTAAATTGGAATACTAAATATTATTTTCCAAAGGAAAGGATCCGTGTCCTGTTTATGTAAGATCCGGTTCCGATCCATATATATTTAAGGTTATGCTTGTAAAGGTGTTTTCAGGGTTAGGGAAATTTTTTAACCTACCGCTTATGAAAACCTCCACTTGTTAATTTTCTGAGGCACCGATTTTAGTCGGCTCAAAAAATTTCCAAAATCGATATAATATAATTGGTGACTTTATAAACACCCAAAACCATAGAATTTGAGAGATTTTATTATTTTATTCCTTTATATCTTCACCAAAAATATATAATTATAACTACTAATATCCTTCTCTATTTAATTTTATTCGTGTAAATTTTTTTAAAACCGTTCGTTAGTGAATTACCAAGCATGGATTCGACCGGTTTAAAACTGTTACTTAAAAATTATACAAATCGGACCCCTCATAACTGCTCAAGCCGGTAATCTAAAAATACCTCATAACCGCTACCCATACAATTACCATGCAGACCCTAAGTGTTTTGCGGTCAAATTGATTTTCTTCTATTATTTACTCTTTTGGCAATTACGTAACTATGTATGATATGAAAAATTATTGAGTTAACTTATTATTTTGAAAAAATAAATGGTTAGATTATTTATTTATTAATTTATCAAGTTTCACGTCCAATGGAAGCTATATAAGTATTCAAATTCTCATCTTAAACAAATTCAAATTCTAACCATTACTATTTACTTTTGAAATCCAAATCACACATCTAAATTAATTGGGTTAGTGTATGATGGTACTAGGTGTAATCATAAAATATAAAATGGAATATTTTATCAAATGCTCACTTTCAAAATACCGAAACTAGTATATATTTCCAAAAAAATTTAAAAACTAGCAAATGCCTCAATTTCTTTGTATGGAATAAATAAAATTTTAAGGAAAAAATTTATCAAATGTCCAAAAATTGCAAAAATTTTATGAAAACCCCACCGCAAAATAATATTTTATCGCGTGCCCAGAATTAGTGAAAAATATATAAAAGGGTGCGGAATGATCTTTTTGCCCTTCTAATTTATTGAAAACACTCACGAAACCTACTCTTCAAAAAAAAAAAACGTTTCGATTCTTCCACTTCTTCCATACGCTACCCACTTTCGAATCTCTCCTCCAAAATCTTCAAACCTTACTTCAAAGACTCGTCAGTGACTCTCCATTCGCAATCTTCACACCATGTCATCATCATCAGTTCCCACTTCAATATCATCATCATCATCATCAACAACTGGAACCCCACTTCATCATCATCAGCAGCATCAAATGGAACCCCACTTCATCGTCATCATCAGCATCAACTGGAATCCCAGTTAGAAAAAAGAGAGCTGATGTGAAGAGAATTAAGAGCTTAATTTTTGTCATTCTCCGTGTTAAAATCACGGAGAATTGACAATCTTTGTGTTAAAAACACAAAGAATGGCCTTTTTTCGTATTAAATTGACGGAGAATTGTCATTCTCCGTGTTAAAATAACGGAGAATGGATATTTTTGTGTTAAAATGCAGGAGAATGGTCATTTTCCGTGTTAAAATAATGAAGAATTGTCATTCTCCGAGTTAAAATCACGGAGAATTGACATTCTGGCCTTTCCTCGTGTTAAATTAATGAAAACTTGTCATTTTTCGTGTTAAAATGACGGAGAATGGCCATAATTCATGTTAAAATGCAGGAGAATGATCATTCTCTGCGTTAAAATAACGAAGAATGACCATTCTCCGTGTTAAAATGAATGAGAATGGTCATTCTTCCGTGTTAAAATCACGGAGAATTTTTCATTCTCCGTGTTAAAATGCAAGAGAATGGCCATTCTCCGTGTTAAAATCACGGAGAATGGTCATTCCCCGTGATAAGATCACGAAAAATGGCTATTCCCGTGTTAAATGCAGGAGAATAATCATTCTCCGTGTTAAAATCACGGAGAATGGTCGTTCTTCGTTGTAAAATTGCAAAGAATGACCATTTTTCGTGTGAGAATGCAGGAGAATGGCCATTCTCCGTATTAAAATCACGGAAAATGACCATTCCCTGTGTTAAGATCATGGAGAATAATTTTTTTATTATTTTTTTAAAGTATATATTGATTAATATCATACTTTTTATTGTTGTTTGTTTTATATCAATGCAAACAACCGAGAAGCTCAAAGAGACAAGTAAAAGACTCAGGAATGAGAAAAGTGAGTTTCAGAAACAAGTTGAATCGTTGCAGAATGAAGCCATTAAAAAGGACCTAATCGTCGAAAAACTTCAAATCTCTCTACGAAGATGAGATGATGATGATGATGAACGATGATCGGAGTTCGACTGAAGAAAAGTACAATGAACTATGAACAATCTTTGTCACGACCCGCACCCACTGTGAGGGTACGAGTACGTAACAGCGCCCAGCCTACGTCGCAGTGTCGGCGGTAGAACGCTGTTCTAAGTCTCTAACTAACCATCAACTCATGCAGTATATAATGTACTCATCATGATCAACTCCGAACGGAGGACAAGTATAAGATATGGTGTAACTCAATCACAGTCTAAGCACGATAAGATAACACAGAATATAACTAAGAAATTGAAGACAACAAAACTACTATAAAAATAATAACAACTCAAACAATCTCAAATACATCTCAAGTCTCAAATCTCTATATACAACTCCAGATCTAAACAGGAAAACTAAAACAAGACAGACTGACTAAACTTCCGATCACTCCTGAGTGTCGGGGCCATAGGTAGCTAAGCCATCTCCTCAGTAAAATGTAGGGCATGTGTCCTCAGGGCAATCATCTGCAAAATTTTCAACAGGTCCAGTCAGGACAGGAACGAGCACATCTCATCTAGAAAATCCAAGTAAATGACAGAGAACTATACAGCAGTTATAGACAGTTATATTGATGAAAATGGCAGTTTATATTCAGGTGATGGTAAGAAAGAGAGATAAGTGCAAGGAAAGTAAATACTAAACAAGAGAAGAATCATAGCAATGAAGACTGTAAAAATAGAACTAGCTGAACCAAGGTAATATGATATAAAGTTCAGACAGAAAATGTAAACCAGTGTAGAACCTATGTAAATCCAGTACGGGATGAATCTAATACGAGATGAATCCAATAAGGGACGATTCCAGTTATAGTGATCAACGATTCCAGGGTGAGTCCGGCCTATACTCTAGTAGTGTATTTTAAAATACCAAGTTCGACATGTAAATGGCTGTGGGTAATCAGGCACATCTCTCACTGATCAGACAAGAGATGGCTATGCTTCCAGTAGATTCCAGTTGGAGATTCCAAATTGGGGTATGTCTACATGTCTCACTCTAGTATTTCTCCTTCCAGCAAGTGAATCCAGAATTCCGACACAATGATTCAAGATGAGTCCAGCCAAAATATAATGATACCAGTAAATGATTCCAGTAGGTGATTCTAGTAATAGAGATAATACCAGTAATAGAGGCCAGAAAATAAAAGTGTGTCGTATACATGAATCCAGTAATATCCACACGTGTTGTAACAGAGAATCGCATACAACTAACTAGAACTGAAATACAGTAATTGACAAATAAATAAGAGAACTATCAGAGAATGTACTCGCCTGATACTCTGAAAAGAGTAGTGTAATATCAGATGCCTGCACCAGAGTCACAATGTCCTAAATAGAGCAGTATAGGTTATAATATGCTTAAAATAAGACAAATGATATTTATGATGCAATCCACATGATTTCTAGGCCAATCTAGGTCAAAGTCAACTCTAAGTCAAACCTGGTCAACCCTAGAAGTCAAACTAGGTCAACTATGGTCAAACTAGTCTACACTAGTCTATTCTAGGTCTGAATAAGCTATACAAGACCATTCTAGATTTTCTAGGCAAACAGACTCACATATATGCCATAGGCTGTATCATGCCTATAAGCCACCCCTAACACCAGGCTATATGTCATTATTTCACCCAAAAAAATACTACACATATGATATATTATCTAACACAATCATAGACATACACTAGCATTAGGTTACATATATACCTATACATAGGTATAGGCACATTCACATAGGTATCTATATTACATACCTTACTATAGGTTATAATACATATATACAATAGATATACATTACCCTATATATATTCATCTCACATATTATCATATATAAGGTACCTACAAATGTATCCACATATCTACATAATACATATGTACAAATATAACTAGGCTTTCATGATATAGTAGAGAGAGAGAGCATAAGTGAGTGAGGGGCTGTCCAATATGACAGGACCGTGGTGTGTGTGTGTGTGCATATGGTGAATGAGAGAGAGAGTGAATACTAAAGAGCAATGTGTGTGTGGTGTAAAGTTTGTGTGTGTGTGAGAAATGTTTGAGAGTGAATAGTGTCATGTGAGGATGTGTTTGTGAATAGGAAATCTGTGTTAGAGTAATGAGTGAGGGACGAGTGATACTGGACTGATACTTGGTGTTCTAGGACTGGTTTGGGATTTCCTAATGGCTCACATACACACACAAATACATAGGCTGTGTTTGAGGGTGATTAAGGAATGGATGGGGCTGTGTAGGACTGGTTTTGTAGGCCAATGTGGCTGTGTATAAGAACTGAATTATGGTCCTTAAAAGTGGACTGATTTGGTGATTGGAAGGGGCTGGATTTGTCTACCATGTGTTGGTTTTTGGGGTGAGTTAAGGACTGTTGGGGACTGCCACATTAGACAGGTTTTGGGACAGTCAAGGGATATGTTCTAGGCTAGTCCACTAGGTCTCAACAAGTCAAAGTCAAACCGGAATTCACCAATTCAACAAATCACTAATAATTCAAATAAGTCAAAATGACCAAACTACCCCTAGGCTAAAAATGATAATTGAGTCATCATAATGACATGGTCAGGCTCTAGGTCATGCAGTCTCTCAGATTTTACTAGCAGTACATCAAAATCACACGTCATGACTTAAACCAAATTCTTAAATAGTTTAAAAATTATTAAAGATCACTAAAAATCATAATGTGAATCAAATATCAATAATTAATAATTAAAATTACAAAATTTCAAAATTACCCTCATCTGGAAAACTGGGTGTTACAATCTTTGCGATCTCTATTGAAGATGAGAGTAATAGAATTTTGTTCTCTCGTGAAGAAGAAGAAGACGAAAATCGCAATCAAAATTTGAGTTTGTGAATTCAAATGCATATATATGACCAAATTTGCGCAACGGGTAGCTATGGTATTATCAAAATAGCAATTTTATAAATACAGAGCATCTAAAGGGAATCTTGAAATATTTAGCGTAAAAATACATAATGTTGAATATTTCATAAAACTCACCCCGCGGGTGGGTTTTTCATAAACACCCACCTCGAAAGTGGGTATCTCAGCAATTTTCAGAATTTTAAGATATACCCCCATTATTTAACCATTTTTCGCTGATTTATAAAGGAATGAGAGCATTTGCTAGTTTTTTTAAATAGTTGAAATATTCTAGTTTCTATAATTTGAATGAAAATATTTACTAAAATATCCCATATAAAATATGTAATAGATGGTTTAAGTACCAAACTGGATAATTTTGTTAAGTTTATGATACAAATAGTTCCTTTCTCTACCACCACATATAAAATGTAAGTAAAAGAATTCCAATCCTCCTCTTAGGCCATATCCAATAGGAGGATCTATCTTCCCTATTTTTATTAAACTTGGAATACCCATTATTTCTTGAAAAATTTAGGGGCTATGTGAGTAATTTCACTTCAACCACTTTATTACATATATTTATCAAATATTTAGAGTAATTATTGATTTGTTAAATTTAAATCTAAACATGGCAACTATTGTTATATGTCAATGGGTCGGCTTCACTTCTTGTTTATGTAAGATATGATTCTGATCCATATAAATATTTTGGGATCATATTGGTTTCCTTCTATTATTTACTATTTTTTTTACAACAATCAGGAGTGAGTTGTAACTATACGTACGATATGAAAAACTACTGAGTTAACTTAATATTTTGAAAATATAAATGTGTCACGACCCGCATCCGGATATACAGACATGAATACGTGGGTCACGCCCAGCCTACGCCGCAGTATCGACGGTAGAACGCTGTCTAGTACCCAATAAATATACACTACATCTAGAAGGTCCATGAACTACAAACGTACTCAATCACAACCCAATATCTAAATAAGATAAGACAGGAAAAATAACTAAGGCACAAGAACAACTAGAAACTACTAGAAGGAATCATGAGACAGGAAAATACAGAAGGAAAAAAACAAGACGAACTAAGAACAACTACCAGACAACTCACATAGAAGAATAGTGAGATCCACCTCAGCTAGCAACATCATGAAGTCCAATAATGGTATAACAACTCCTAAAATATTATCAACGGTATCCTGTCAGGAAAATGAGCAAGTACAAACACTAACAGCAGTCCCATATGAATTGACAAATTCTATAAGAGACAGTATCATGAAATACAAGACAAAGATATAGGATGACTTGGGAACCATTCGGAAGCTGAGTTACAACCCTTAAACCAAACAAGGACCGGAGTTGTAATCCTTCTCCCGAGCAGAACTTAGTCTCCAATCAAGGTACAACACAAAGGCATGTAGAACATGTGAGTAACTGAATATCATAGCATGGTGAGAAAGTACTGAATGTAGAACAGAGCAGTACATAAGATAAGATAAAGTAAATATAAAATGTGCCTTGAATTATTAGAGCGTTATGTGATCGGCTTGGGAAATGTTACAGGACAGGCTATCCACTTGGCCCGACAATCACAAGAAAATCTAGGAAGGGTCATGCCGGCCAACCTGGATAGCAAGCACAAGAAAAATAGGACCTCGCTACACCCTACGTGAGGGAAGAGTGGCACGAGCACAAGAATATAGTGACAGGGTGGCTTTGATCATATAACCCCTAATAATTCTCTATCCCCGAATAGTATAATGGACCTGGACATGACACGTCATGACACGAAATTCCCTAAGAGGATAGCTACTCCCTCTCAGGAATCGATGTCTATACAAGTACAGGTAACAAGACAGGAAATATACATATATACCAAGAAAATCCAGGAACAACATCTCATGTCATGATCCAGCGTATATCCGCGAACTATCGTGACTGAAAATCGAGTATGACACTATAACTTAATTAGATATAGCAGATATCAAGACAATGAAAACTATCAGTGAATGTACTCGCCTGCGGTCCTGAGCTGTCAAATGGGATCGATGCTCAGAGTGATGCCATGGACCTAAAGATAAGATATATATAAGCTAATTAGGGTTCAACAGTGTTAGGCTTGATTCTATAGTATAAGCTACGCAATCTAGGTCAGACTCAGTCCACTAAGTCAAACTCGGTCACACTAAGTCACACTAGATCAAACTAGGTCACAGAAAGTCAAACCAAGTAAAACTAGGTCAAACTGGGTCAATGGTTGACTTACAGTTAACTTTTAGTCAACTGGTCAACTCTGGTCAACTCTAGGTCAAACTAGGCTAATGTTGTAACACCCAGTTTTCTAAAATGAGGGTAATTTTGAAATTTTGTATTTTAATTTATTTAATTATGGTATTTAAAATTTTCTATGATTTTTATTGATTTTTAACCATTTTAAAACTATTTTTAAATCATGACTCATGATTTTGGTGTTTGGCTAGTGTGACCTTGGAGACTGTTAACCTAGAGCCTAGCCATGTGATTAGGATATTTAATTAGTACATTTTAGTCTAGAGGGTATTTTGGTCATTTTAGGATTTAATTAAATTATTTATGATTTATTGAAATTTGTGTGATTTTAATCATTATTTAAATAAGTGCTATGTGCTATGATGGGTTTTAGCCTAGTGAAGCCTAACCTAGAAGCTTAGACTTAACCCATGGGCTAAGTAGGATGGTTAACTTAAGTTGAGGGTAGAAATTATCAAGTTAGAAATTAAATATGAGTTTTAGTCATGAGAATTGATTTTTGAGAATGGGCCCTTAGAAACTTAGATGTAACTTGACTTAGAGAGGGAGGCCCATGGCCCAACTAACTAAACCCTAACCCTAGCATTTATGACCAGCCACCTAGGGATCCACACTCCTATTTAATGTCTCTACCACTTAGGGCTAGCCTCCTTTAGGAAATAGCAAAGTTTGGAAATAGAGGTAAAACCCTTTCTTCCCCAATCCATAACTTCTCTATTTCAACTCCTTTTTCCTTCTAATTTCTTGCAATAGATCCTAATCTCTGTGTATTTCCTGACTATGGTAAGAAATTTCAGTGGAGGAGCAATTTGGAGGAGTTTGGGTGGCAAGAGAAACACCCCTCTTTGAAGCTTTTTGGGCTTTTTCACACACCTAGGTAATTCCTAATCCTTTCCATAAAATAGAGATTTAATTGCATGAATAGGAAGCCCTAGGAATACCCTAACTACTGGTATAGGTATTGCTAAGTTTTGTGTCCATTTCGTGTCCGTTTCGGACACGTATCCAATAGGAAACCTGGGTGTTTGTAGAAATGCCACTAAGGATTCGATTTTCGATTTTTGTAAAACTAATTGCATGGGTTTGTAGATCTAGGTGTGTGTATTAATGTTTGTGAAGACTGAGTTTATTTTTCGTGTCTTTTTGTGTCGGTTTTGGACACGCACACGCATGCAGCAGGCTACGCACAGTGTCCTGCTGCTCGGGTACTGTAGCGGACACGACACGACACGTATGGACACGAAAATTTGTGGACACCTAGGCCACGTGTCTGACACAGCACTGACAAACTTTCAGGCCATATGGTAGAGTGGTTTGGGAGAAATCTCGGCCGCATCGTCTCGACCAACACACACACGCGCGCACAGCCATTCACTGATACGGGTTTCTAATTCGGACACGACACAAGATCGACCCAGGTCAGGGTGTGGGATTCCTAGCCCTACTATGGTCGAACCCATATGCACGAGCTCGACCCACCTCAAGCTCTGTGCCGAGCCCACGAAGGCACGACATGCACGCACGAGGCCTGAGTGCACTATTTTTTTCTGATACTTAGATTTCTGCTTTTGGACACATCGTGTCCACTTTTGTGGACACGACACGACCTGTAAAACACACTGACATATACATGATCCTTTACCAACCACTTGTTTGAGTTTGCGTGGTGTTTTGATATTCATTGTTGGTTGTCCTTTTTCTGATACAGAGCAGTATCAGTAATGTTAATTTCCAGTTTTTGAAATGTTTAAATCCATTTTTAAAATAATAATTTGTATGTTTGTACCTGATAATTTATGCTGGGTACTTGAGTGATGGGTTGCATGAGAACTTGCTTAAGTTTAGATGTGTTCGAGTGTGTTTTTGACACTCAACTTGAATGTACAGGGCTGTACATTACCATTAGACTGAAAATAAGTTTTCCTGAGTTTGTGTTTGATTTCCTACTGATTTTAATCATGTTAAGTAGCTATTTAGTTTACCTACATGTTGATGGGTATTGTTTAAGTTCACTTTAATTTTGCTAATGAAAGGGGATCATTGATTTAGTTTTTGGTTTTGAGATGGAAGTTCAAGTTTCAGAAATAAAAACTGAGTTTTGGTTTCACTGAAGTAAATTGATTCATTGATTATGTTCCTGAGATTCCAGTTTGTGTATTGGGTTTGAACTTGATTTGGGGTTATATACTTGTGTATGGATTTGGGTCCTTGTCAAATAAAACTGAGAAATTGTAATGAGTTAACAGTCCTACAAATATGAGTTTTTGAGAAAATTGGAATGGTTTTCAAACTGTCATAACCTGGGAATCCTATTCCTGATCTTGATTCACACATTTGTTCACTGATTCCTATCACAACTTGAGTTTAGTTCACTGTTATCTAGTGTATCACACTGATTTACATTTCTTGAATGATGGCTTAGGATTCTTTTGCGTTTGGGTTCAAATGGGAATGGGGATTCGAATTTGGGCTTGGATCTATTCAGTCATCCTTTTACTGATAAAGTCAGACCACTCCTATGCTTGTACCAGTTTGCACATTGTGCATGAGCTATAAATCTGTCCTATTTTATTCTTGTCCATATCCTTGTTCAGAACCCTTCATTCCTACTGTCCATTTGATGGACTGGCCTATCCATACCAAGTTGAGTCAACCACATATCCACATTCATATGACACTTTACACTCTCACAAAATTCATACTACACACACTGTCTTTCCTGATATCATACACTCATCTCACAACCTATCATCCTCATGTGACACTGTCACATATTTCTCAACTCCTCACACACACACAACTAAATCCCACACACACAGGAACTGTCATGGAATTGTCTTGACACTTATTCACTGAAATTCTGAGAACATATCCACACACCCACACACACAAGTACACACACTCCTGTATACCCTGTGCACACACTCTTGACACCCTAAAATCTGTGAACACTGACACATGAACACTGATAACTGAAATCTGAATTTGAAACACACATGTTCACATCATTGTACCCACACACACACATGTTAGTTCAGTTCATACACACATATACTGTCCTTTAATCTTGGCAACCATGTTGAATTCCTACACACACAAAACTGGAAATGTTTTGACACACACACACTGCAACCTGAAAACTGAGTTACACTAAAACCTGTTATACATACCAGTGACTGAAATAAACCCCTTAACCCTCTCTCTACCTCTAAATGTATGAATGTCAATATGTATGCAATATTTGAACTAACACTAGAGCATGTAGGTAATGATAGATGCATGACAGGTAGGAAATGTAAATATGAATCAATGATGTATACCTGTATGCATCTATGTAATGTGTGCCAGATATGTGAGTTATATTTATGTATGAATGTATATATATGAGTATATACATATATGTGATGTTAGGTTTTGAGTGTATTGGCTTAGGCTTGTGGCTTGGTTTAGGCTATAGGTAGAGTAGTAGTAGGCTATAGTACTAGCTTAAGTTTAGTTTAGCTTATAGGCTTGGGTTGGTACATAGACCTATAGGATTTCTAGCCTATAGCTAGTATTAGGTTTCCCTAGGTTGTTAGCCTAGTATAGAATTCTATTATACTTAGTGATTGTGGTTTAGGCCTAGTGTTGACCTAGTGGCCTAGGGTGTTGACCATGTTGACTAGAATTGACCAATACCCTAGAAGTTTGACTTGGACCTAGTTTGACCTAAACAGTTGACCAGGTTTGACTTAGAGTTGACTTTGACCTAAATCGACCTAGAAATTATGTAGATTGCGTTGTATGTACTTATTTACCATTCTGGACATGTTATAACCTGTACTGCTCTATTTAGGACATTGTGACTCCGGTGCAGACATCTGATATTTTATTACTCTTTTCAGAGTATCAGGCGAGTACATTCTCTGATAGTTCTCTCATTTATTTGTCAATTACTGTACTTTAGTTCTAGTTAGCTGTATGTGATTCTCTGTTACAAACACGTATTTTTATCTCTGAATCCATGTATACGACACACATACTTACTCGTCTTACTTCTATTATTCGAATCACCATACGAATCACTATTCGAACCACCTATTCGTATCTTCATATGTTGGTTAGACTTTTATTCGAATGATGTGTCAGATTTTGGATTCATTTATATTAGATGGGCGGGGAAATACTTGATTAGACATGTGAATATTCTCACTATTCGAACCACCCCCTGTGAATATATTCGAACGATAGCCATTCCACACCCGGCCAGGTGTGTGATGTGCCGTATTTACCCTTAGCCGTTTACATGTCTAACTAAGTATTTAAAAACACACTTAGAGAATTTATTCGAATCATTATTAGAACATCATGTGAATCACTATTCGTATCACCTTATTAGAATAATGATTAGAATTACATTCGACTCATCTTATATTAGATTCACATTGGGATTACACTCAACTTATATTGTACCATCTGAACTCATTATGTTATTCTAGTTCAGCTTGATCTTATTTTACAGTCTTCTTTGCTATGCTTCTCTTCTTGTTTAGTTACTTACTTTCTTTGTACTTTATTTATCTCTCTATACCATCACCTGAAAATTAAACTACCATATTCATCAATACAACTGCCTATAACTGCTTTATAGTTCTCTGTCATTTACTTGGGTTTTCTAGATGAGATTGTGCTCGTTCCTGTCCTGACTGGACCTGTTGAAAATATTACAGATGCTTGCCCTGAGGATATTTGCCCTACTTGCCTTGGATCAGGAGATGACTTAGCTACCTATGGCCCCGACACTCAGGAGTGATCGGGAGACTAGCTAGTAGACTTGGTTTAGTTTTTCATGTTTTAGAACTTGAATTGTAATAACTTGTGATACGAGTTTTTGTTTGAGATATTATTATTTAGTAGTTATAAATGTTGTTATTTAGTTTTTAGTTATAAACTTCTGTGTTATCTTATCGTGCTTAGACTGTGATTGAGATTTCATTATATCTATACTTGTCCTCCGTTCGGAGTTGAGATATTGACAAGTACATTATATAATTGCATGAGTTGATGATTAGTTAGAGAGTTAGAATAGCGTTCTACCATCGACACTGCGGCGTAGGCTGGGCGCTGTTACGTACTCGTACCCTTACTCTAGGGTGCGAGTCATGACACGTTTTTAGTGGTGGCCCATGCAGGTCGAGAGTCGCATTAGTGCGATATCGTGGTAGTACGACGACTTAGTTGTACTGCTGCGAGCCTGCGTTAGGACTGAGAGATAGGCTTTACCGGAGAGGCACTCAATCACAGTTAGAAAAATTTTGCTTAAAATTATGCCATCTACATATCGTACTGATTTTCTTTCTTTGAAATAAACTGTCCTCCTTTGATATATCGATTCCTGCTCAGTATTGACTTCCTTGTTCGATCTGTCTTCAGGATGGTGGAGACACGATCACATCGCTCTGGTACAGCAGTTGCTGTAGAGGGGACTGCCACCTCTCAGCCAGATCAGCAGGGTCAGGAGGCTGCAGCTCCTGCCACCTCTGCTCATATTGGGACTTCAGTAGCAGCAGCAGGGGTATACCTCCATCAGCTCGGAGGCAGGACCCAGTCATTCCAGAGATGCAGTTCAGCAGCCGCCGCCTACAGGACACGTGGATGCGGCACAGATGTTCCCTTACTTCCAGCAGTTTATGGACCGACAGCAGGCCCGAGAGGACATGAGCATGGAGTTGGCCCTTACGACAGTCGCAGCTCAACCAGTGATCCAGCAGCCGAGGACACCGGGGATAGAGCAGTTCTAGAAGATGAGCCCCAGAGACTTCCTGGGGACGGAGGGGATTCTATATGCTGATGAGTGGATCGAGCATATAGAGGAGATCTTCCGCCTGGCCCGGATACCGGTAGATCTCCAGATAGAGGCAGCAGCTAGCCGGATGCGAGATCTTGCTCGCACCTGGTATCAGTCAGACCCCACGGTGGGGGTAGCTGGACAGACCTGGAAGGAGTTCAAGGGTTTCTTCAAGAAGAAGTTCTTTCCAGATTCAGCGCTTCGGGCCTTGGAGTCGCAGTTCGAGAGCTTAGTTTAGGGGTGCCTGTCAGTAGAGGAGTACGCTGGGGAGTTCGGCCGCCTGGGCAGATTCATAGAGGGTTTGAGCGAGACGGCGAAGGCCTAGAGGTTCCGGAAGGGTCTGGTCAAGGAAGTCAAGTCCTTGACCAAGGGCAACAGGGATGCCACTTTTGAGAAGATTTTGACGGGAGCCTTATTAGTTGAGGATAATCTTGAGCTTAGGCTCAAGAGGGGGCGAGACCCAGTTGGGGGCAGCAGCAGCGGAGGCCAGGCCAAAAGGCCTCATGTACAGATTCAGCAGATGCAGGCACCGGTGAGAGTGCAGCAGGCACAGCATCAGCCTAGAGGGCAGGACCGCAAGGTGCAGACTTGTGCTTACTGTAAGAGGACAGGGCACGCTTGGAAGACTTGTTATAGGAGGCGAAAGGTTTGTCTGTTCTGTGGATCCGCTGCTCATCAGGTCAGGGATTGCCCTACTGCACCCGTATATGACGGAGCACCGGGTCAGAGAGAGGGAGCTAGGCCACCTGTAGCTCAGCACCAGAGGGGTGGAGCTTTTGCGATGACAGCCGAGGATGCTCAGGCCGTTGGAGATCTAGTTGCAGGTTCTGTTCTTGATTCAAATTCTGTAATTACTGCCTTGAAATTCGATTCTCTCTATTCCTTGTTGGTTGATCAATTCTGTCCTGTTGCTCTTGTGTTATGTTTGATTTTATTCTGAGATGAATCATATGGGCTAGGTCACCCAGTTATGGAATCTAGAATCTTCGATAGTCGTGTTAGCTGGCATAGTGAGGACATATAGTCAGATTTAGGACGTATTTCTCGGGTGTAGGAATTTAAGATTTTCGCTGCCAAGCATGCGACAATACGAAAATTTTAAATACCATGATTCTAGAGGTATGTGCCTTAGTCGAGTACTCTGTGATTATCGTAGCCTTGCTCACTAACACGACGAAGATTCAGAGTATCATGATTTTGGACAGACGCATATGATTATCTGACGGTATGATTGAGACTTTGATTGTGGGGGTGGTTGACCTAGAAGGACTACGGCCATTTTAATTTCGAGGACGAAATTTTTCTAAGGTGGGTAGACTTGTAACACCCAGTTTTCTAAAATAAGAGTAATTTTGAAATTTTATATTTTAATTTATTTAATTATGGTATTTAAAATTTTCTATGATTTTTATTGATTTTTAATCCTTTTAAAACTATTTTTAAATCATGACTCATGATTTTGGTGTTTGGCTAGTGTGACCTTGGAGACTGTTGATCTAGAGCCTAGCCATGTGATTAGGATGTTTAATTAGTACATTTTAGTCTAGAGGGTATTTTGGTCATTTTAGGATTTAATTAAATTATTTATGATTTATTGGAATTTGTGTGATTTTAATCATTATTTAAATAAGTGCTATGTGCTATGATGGGTTTTAGCCTAGTGAAGCCTAACCTAGAAGCTTAGACTTAACCCATGGGCTAAGTAGGATGGTTAACTTAAGTTGAGGGTAGAAATTATCAAGTTAGAAATCAAATATGAGTTTTAGTCATGAGAATTGATTTTTGAGAATGGGCCCTTAGAAACTTAGATGTAACTTGACTTAGAGAGGGAGGCCCATGGCCCAACTAACTAAACCCTAACCCTAGCATTTATGACCAGCCACCTAGGGATCCACACTCCTATTTAATGTCTCTACCACTTAGGGCTAGCCTCCTTTAGGAAATAGCAAAGTTTGGAAATAGAGGTAAAACCCTTTCTTCCCTAATCCACAACTTCTCTATTTCAACTCCTTTTTCCTTCTAATTTCTTGCAATAGATCCTAATCTCTGTGTATTTCATGACTATGGTGAGAAATTTTAGTGGAGGAGCAATTTGGAGGAGTTTGGGTGGCAAGAGAAACACCCCTCTTTGAAGCCTTTTTGGGCTTTTTCACACACCTAGGTAATTCCTAATCCTCTCCATAAAATAGAGATTTAATTGCATGAATAGGAAGCCCTAGGAATACCCTAACTACTGGTATAGGTATTGCTAAGTTTTGTGTCCATTTCGTATCCGTTTCGGACACGTATCCAATAGGAAACCTGGGTGTTTGTAGAAATGCCACTAAGGATTCGATTTTTGATTTTTGTAAAACTAATTGCATGGGTTTGTAGATCTAGGTGTGTGTATGAATGTTTGTGAAGACTGAGTTTATTTTTCGTGTCTTTTTGTGTCGGTTTTGGACACGCACACGCACGCAGCAGGCTATGCACAGTGCCCTGCTGCTCGGGCACTGTAGCGGACACGACACGGCACGTATGGACACAAAAATTTGTGGACACCTAGGCCACGTGTCTGACACGGCACTGACAAAATTTAAGGCCATATGGTTGAGTGGTTTGGGAGAAATCTCGACCGCACCGTCTCGACCAACACACACATGCGCGCACAGCCATTCACTGATACGGGTTTCTAATTCTTACACGACACGAGATCGACCCAGGTCAGGGTGTGGGATTCCTAGCCCTACTATGGTCGAACCCATATGCACGAGCTCGACCCACCTCAAGCTCTGTGCCGAGCCCACGAAGGCACGACACGCACGCACGAGGCATGAGTGCACTGTTTTTTTTCTTCTGATACTTAGATTTCTGTTTTTGGACACGTCGTGTCCACTTTTGTGGACATGACACGACCTGTAAAACACACTGACATATACATGATCCTTTACCAACCACTTGTTTGAGTTTGCGTGGTGTTTAGATATTCATTGTTGGTTGCCCTTTTTCTGATACAGAGCAGTATCAGTAATGTTAATTTCCAGTTTTTGAAATATTTAAATCCGTTTTTAAAATGATAATTTGTATGTTTGTACATGATAATTTATGCTGGGTACTTGAGTGATGGGTTGCATGAGAACTTGCTTAAGTTTAGATGTGTTCGAGTGTGTTTTTGACACTCAACTTGAATGTACAGGGCTGTACATTACCATTAGACTGAAAATAGGTTTTCCTGAGTTTGTGTTTGATTTCCTACTGATTTTAATCATGTTAAGTAGCTATTTAGTTTACCTACATGTTGATGGGTGTTGTTTAAGTTCACTTTAATTTTGCTAATGAAAGGGGATCATTGATTTAGTTTTTGGTTTTGAGATGGAAGTTCAAGTTTCAGAAATGAAAACTGAGTTTTGGTTTCACTGAAGTAAATTGATTCATTGATTATGTTCCTGAGATTCCAGTTTGTGTATTGGGTTTGAACTTGATTTGGGGTTATATACTTGTGTATGGATTTGGGTCCTTGTCAAATAAAACTGAGAAATTGTAATGAGTTAACAGTCCTACAAATATGAGTTTTTGAGAAAATTGGAATGGTTTTCAAACTGTCATAACCTGGGAATCCTATTCCTGATCTTGGTTCACACATTTGTTCACTGATTCCTATCACAACTTGAGTTTAGTTCACTGTTATCTAGTGTATCACACTGATTTACATTTCTTGAATGATGGCTTAGGATTCTTTTGAGTTTGGGTTCAAATGGGAATGGGGATTCGAATTTGGGCTTGGAGCTATTCAGTCATCCTTTTACTGATAAAGTCAGACCACTCCTATGCTTGTACCAGTTTGCACATTGTGTATGAGCTATAAATCTGTCCTATTTCATTCTTGTCCATATCCTTGTTCAGAACCCTTCATTCCTACTGTCCATTTGATGGACTGGCCTATCCATACCAAGTTGAGTCAACCACATATCCACATTCATATGACACTTTACACTCTCACAAAATTCACACTACACACACTGTCTTTCCTGATATCATACACTCATCTCACAACCTATCATCCTCATGTGACACTGTCACACATTCCTCAACTCCTCACACACACACAACTGAATCCCACACACACAGGAACTGTCATGGAACTGTCTTGACACATATTCACTGAAATTCTGAGAACATATCCACACACCCACACACACAAGTACACACACTACTGTATACCCAGTGCACACACTCTTGATACCCTAAAATCTGTGAACACTGACATATGAACACTGATAACTAAAATCTGAATTTGAAACACACATGTTCACATCATTGTACCCACACACACACACATGTTAGTTCAGTTCATACACACATATACTGTCCTTTAATCTTGGCAACCATGTTGAATTCCTACACACACAAAACTGGAAATGTTTTGACACACACACACACTGCAACCTGAAAACTGAGTTACACTAAAACCTATTATACATACCAGTGACTGAAATGAACCCCTTAACCCTCTCTCTACCTCTAAATGTATGAATGTCAATATGTATGCAATATTTGAACTAACACTAGAGCATGTAGGTAATGACAGATGCATGACAGGTAGGCAATGTAAATATGAATCAATGATGTATACCTGTATGCATCTATGTAATGTGTGCCAGATATGTGAGTTATATTTATGTATGAATGTATATATATGAGTATATACATATTTGTGATGTTAGGTTTTGAGTATATTGGCTTAGGCTTGTGGCTTGGTTTAGGCTATAGGTAGAGTAGTAGTAGGCTATAGTACTAGCTTGAGTTTAGTTTAGCTTATAGGCTTGGGTTGGTACTTAGACATATAGGATTTCTAGCCTATAGCTAGTATTAGGTTTCCCTAGGTTGTTAGCCTAGTATAGAATTCTATTAGACTTAGTGATTGTGGTTTAGGCCTAGTGTTGACCTAGTGGCCTAGGGTGTTGACCATGTTGACTAGAATTGACCAATACACTAGAAGTTTGACTTGGACCTAGTTTGACCTAAACAGTTGACCAGGTTTGACTTAGAGTTGACTTTGACCTAAATCGACCTAGAAATCATGTAGATTGCATTGTATATACTTATTTACCATTCTGGACATGTTATAACCTGTACTGCTCTATTTAGGACATTGTGACTCCGGTGCAGACATCTGATATTTCATTACTCTTTTCAGAGTATCAGGCGAGTACATTCTCTGATAGTTCTCTCATTTATTTGTCAATTACTGTACTTCAGTTCTAGTTAGCTGTACGTGATTCTCTGTTACAAACACGTATTTTTATCTCTGAATCCATGTATACGACACACATACTTACTCGTCTTACTTCTATTATTCGAATCACCATACGAATCACTATTCGAACCACCTATTCGTATCTTCATATGTTGGTTGGACTTTTATTCGAATGATGTGTCGGATTTTGGATTCATTTGTATTAGATGGGCGGAGAAATACTTGATTAGACATGTGAACATTCCCACTATTCGAACCACCCCCTGTGAATATATTCGAACGATAGCCATTCCACACCCGGCCAGGTGTGTGATGTGCCGTATTTACCCTTAGCCGTTTACATGTCTAACTAAGTATTTAAAAACACACTTGGAGAATTTATTCGAATCATTATTAGAACATCATGTGAATCACTATTCGTATCACCTTATTCGATTCATCTTATTAGAATAATGATTAGAATTACATTCGACTCATCTTATATTAGATTCACATTGGGATTACACTCGACTTATATTGTACCATCTGAACTCATTATGTTATTCTAGTTCAGCTAGATCTTATTTTACAGTCTTCTTTGCTATGCTTCTCTTCTTGTTTAGTTACTTACTTTCTTTGTACTTTATTTGTCTCTCTATACCATCACCTGAAAATTAAACTACCATATTCATCAATACAACTGCCTATAACTGCTTTATAGTTCTCTGTCATTTACTTGGGTTTTCTAGATGAGATTGTGCTCGTTCCTGTCCTGACTGGACCTGTTAAAAATATTACAGATGCTTGCCCTGAGGATATTTGCCCTACTTGCCTTGGATCAGGAGATGACTTAGCTACCTATGGCCCCGACACTCAGGAGTGATCGGGAGACTAGCTAGTAGACTTGGTTTAGTTTTTCATGTTTTAGAACTTGAATTGTAATAACTTGTGATACGAGTTTGTGTTTGAGATATTATTATTTAGTCGTTATAAATGTTGTTATTTAGTTTTTAGTTATAAACTTCTGTGTTATCTTATCATGCTTAGACTGTGATTGAGATTTCATTATATCTATACTTGTCCTCCATTCGGAGTTGAGATATTGACAAGTACATTATATAATTGCATGAGTTGATGATTAGTTAGAGAGTTAGAATAGCGTTCTACCGTCGACACTGCGGCGTAGGCTGGGCGCTGTTACGTACTCGTACCTTTACTCTAGGGTGTGGGTCGTGACACGTTTTTAGTGGTGGCCCATGCAGGTCGAGAGTCGCATTAGTGCGATATCGTGGTAGTACGACGACTTAGTTGTACTGCTGTGAGCCTGCGTTAGGACTGAGAGATAGGCTTTACCGGAGAGGCACTCAATCACAGTTAGGAAAATTTTGCTTAAAATCATGCCATCTACATATCGTACTGATTTTCCTTCTTTGAAATAAACTGTCCTCCTTTGATATATCGATTCCTGCTCAGTATTGACTTCCTTGTTCGATCTGTCTTCAGGATGGTGGAGACATGATCACATCGCTCTTGTACAGTAGTTGCTGTAGAGGGGACTGCCACCTCTCAGCCAGATCAGCAGGGTCAAGAGGCTGCAGCTCCTGCCACCTCTGCTCATATTGGGACTTCAGTAGCAGCAGCAGGGGGTATGCCTCCATCAGCTCGGAGGCAGGACCCAGTCATTCCAGAGATGCAGTTCCAGCAGCCGCCGCCTACAGGACATGTGGATGCGACACAGATGTTCCCTTACTTCCAGCAGTTTATGGACCGACAGCAGGCCCGAGAGGACAGGAGCATGGAGTTGGCCCTTACGACAGTCGCAGCTTGACCAGTGATCCAGCATCCGAGGACACCGGGGATAGAGCAGTTCCAGAAGATGAGCCCCAGAGACTTCCTGGGGACGGAGGGGATTCTATATGCTGATGAGTGGATCGAGCATATAGAGGAGATCTTCCGCCTGGCCCGGATACCGGTAGATCTCCAGATAGAGACAGCAGCTAGCCGGATGCGAGATCTTGCTCGTACCTGGTATCAGTCAGACCCCAGGGTGGGGGTAGCTGGACAGACCTGGGAGGAGTTCAAGGGTTTCTTCAAGAAGAAGTTCTTTCCAGATTCAGCGCTTCGGGCCTTGGAGTCGCAGTTCGAGAGCTTAGTTCAGGGGAGCTTATCAGTAGAGGAGTACGCTGGGGAGTTCGGCCGCCTGGGCAGATTCGTAGAGGGTTTGAGCGAGACGGCGAAGGCCTAGAGGTTCCGGAAGGGTCTGGTCAAGGAAGTCAAGTCCTTGACCAAGGGCAACAGAGATGCTACTTTTGGGGAGATTTTGACGGGAGCCTTATTAGCTGAGGATAATCTTGAGCTTAGGCTCAAGAGGGGACGAGACCCAGTTGGGGGCAGCAGCAGCGGAGGCCAGGCCAAGAGGCCTCATGTACAGATTCAGCAGATACAGGCACCGGTGAGAGTGCAGCAGGCACAGCATCAGCCTAGAGGGCAGGACCGCAAGGTGCAGACTTGTGCTTACTGTAAGAGGACAGGGCACGCTTGGGAGACTTGTTATAGGATGCGGAAGGTTTGTCTGTTCTGTGGATCCGCTGCTCATCAGGTCAGGGATTGCCCTACTGCACCCGTATATGACGGAGCACCGGGTCAGAGAGAGGGAGCTAGGCCACCTGTAGCTTAGCACCAGAGGGGTGGAGCTTTTGCGATGACAGCCGAGGATGCTCAGGCCGTTGGAGATCTAGTTGCAGGTTCCGTTCTTGATTCAAATTCTGTAATTACTGCCTTGAAATTCGATTCTCTCTATTCCTTGTTGGTTGATCAATTCTGTCCTGTTGCTCTTGTGTTATATTTGATTTTCTTCTGAGATGAATCATATGGGCTAGGTCACCCAGTTATGGAATCTAGAATCTTCGATAGTCGTGTTAGCTGGCATAGTGAGGACATATAGTCAGATTTAGGACATATTTCTCGGGTGTAGGAATTTAAGGTTTTTGCTGCCAAGCATGCGGCAATACGAAAATTTTAAATACCATGATTCTAGAGGTATGTGCCTTAGTCGAGTACTCTGTGATTATCGTAGCCTTGCTCACTAACACGATGAAGATTCTGAGTATCATGATTTTGGACAGACGCATATGATTATCTGACGGTATGATTGAGACTTTGATTGTGGGGGTGGTTGACCTAGAAGGACTACGACCATTTTAATTTCGAGGACGAAATTTTTTTAAGGTGGGTAGACTTGTAACACCCAGTTTTCTAAAATGAGAGTAATTTTAAAATTTTGTATTTTAATTTATTTAATTATGGTATTTAAAATTTTCTATGATTTTGATTGATTTTTAACCATTTTAAAACTATTTTTAAATCATGACTCATGATTTTGGTGTTTGGCTAGTGTGACCTTGGAGACTGTTGACCTAGAGCCTAGCCATGTGATTAGGATGTTTAATTAGTACATTTTAGTCTAGTGGGTATTTTGGTCATTTTAGGATTTAATTAAATTATTTATGATTTATTGGAATTTGTGTGATTTTAATCATTATTTAAATAAGTGCTATGTGCTATGATGGGTTTTAGCCTAGTGAAGCCTAACCTAGAAGCTTAGACTTAACCCATGGGCTAAGTAGGATGGTTAACTTAAGTTGAGGGTAGAAATTATCAAGTTAGAAATCAAATATGAGTTTTAGTCATGAGAATTGATTTTTGAGAATGGGCCCTTAGAAACTTAGATGTAACTTGACTTAGAGAGGGAGGCCCATGGCCCAACTAACTAAACCCTAACCCTAGCATTTATGACCAGCCACCTAGGGATCCACACTCCTATTTAATGTCTCTACCACTTAGGGCTAGCCTCCTTTAGGAAATAGCAAAGTTTGAAAATAGAGGTAAAACCCTTTCTTCCCCAATCCATAACTTCTCCATTTCAACTCCTTTTTCCTTCTAATTTCTTGCAATAGATCCTAATCTCTGTGTATTTCCTGACTATGGTGAGAAATTTCAGTGGAGGAGCAATTTGGAGGAGTTTGGGTGGCAAGAGAAACACCCCTCTTTGAAGCTTTTTGGGCTTTTTCACACACCTAGGTAATTCCTAATCCTCTCCATAAAATAGAGATTTAATTGCTTGAATAGGAAGCCCTAGGAATACCCTAACTACTGGGATAGGTATTGCTAAGTTTTGTGTCCATTTCGTGTCCGTTTCGGACACGTATCCAATAGGAAACCTGGGTGTTTGTAGAAATGCCACTAAGGATTCGATTTTCGATTTTTGTAAAACTAATTGCATGGGTTTGTAGATCTAGGTGTGTGTATGAATGTTTGTGAAGACTGAGTTTATTTTTCTTGTCTTTTTGTGTCGGTTTTGGACACGCACACGCACGCAGCAGGCTATGCACAGTGCCCTGCTGCTCGGGCACTGTAGCGGACACGACACGGCACGTATGGACACAAAAATTTGTGGACACCTAGGCCACGTGTCTGACACGGCACTGACAAAATTTAAGGCCATATGGTTGAGTGGTTTGGGAGAAATCTCGACCGCACCGTCTCGACCAACACACACACACGCGCGCACAGCCATTCACTGATACGGGTTTCTAATTCGGACATGACACGAGATCGACCCAGGTCAGGGTGTAGGATTCCTAGCCCTACTATGGTCGAACCCATATGCACGAGCTCGACCCACCTCAAGCTCTGTGCCGAGCCCACGAAGGCACGACACGCACGCACGAGGCCTGAGTGCACTGTTTTTTTTTCTGATACTTAGATTTCTGCTTTTGGACACGTCGTGTCCACTTTTGTGGACACGACATGACCTGTAAAACACACTGACATATACATGATCCTTTACCAACCACTTGTTTGAGTTTGCGTGGTGTTTTGATATTCATTGTTGGTTGCCCTTTTTCTGATACAGAGCAGTATCAGTAATGTTAATTTCCAGTTTTCGAAATATTTAAATCCGTTTTTAAAATGATAATTTGTATGTTTGTACATGATAATTTATGCTGGGTACTTGAGTGATGGGTTGCATGAGAACTTGCTTAAGTTTAGATGTGTTCGAGTGTGTTTTTGACACTCAACTTGAATGTACAGGGCTGTACATTACCATTAGACTGAAAATAGGTTTTCCTGAGTTTGTGTTTGATTTCCTACTGATTTTAATCATGTTAAGTAGCTATTTAGTTTACCTACATGTTGATGGGTGTTGTTTAAGTTCACTTTAATTTTGCTAATGAAAGGGGATCATTGATTTAGTTTTTGGTTTTGAGATGGAAGTTCAAGTTTCAGAAATGAAAACTGAGTTTTGGTTTCACTGAAGTAAATTGATTCATTGATTATGTTCCTGAGATTCCAGTTTGTGTATTGGGTTTGAACTTGATTTAGGGTTATATACTTGTGTATAGATTTGGGTCCTTGTCAAATAAAACTGAGAAATTGTAATGAGTTAACATACCTACAAATATGAGTTTTTGAGGAAATTGGAATGGTTTTCAAACTGTCATAACCTGGGAATCCTATTCCTGATCTTGGTTCACACATTTGTTCACTGATTCCTATCACAACTTGAGTTTAGTTCATTGTTATCTAGTGTATCACACTGATTTACATTTCTTGAATGATGGCTTAGGATTCCTTTGAGTTTGGGTTCAAATGGGAATGGGGATTCGAATTTGGGCTTGGAGCTATTCAGTCATCCTTTTACTGATAAAGTCAGACCACTCCTATGCTTGTACCAGTTTGCACATTATGCATAAGCTATAAATCTGTCCTATTTCATTCTTGTCCATATCCTTGTTCAGAACCCTTCATTCCTACTGTCCATTTGATGGACTGGCCTATCCACACCAAGTTGAGTCAACCACATATCCACATTCATATGACACTTTACACTCTCACAAAATTCACACTACATACACTGTCTTTCCTGATATCACACACTCATCTCACAACCTATCATCCTCATGTGACACTGTCACACATTCCTCAACTCCTCACACACACACAACTGAATCCCACACACACAGGAACTGTCATGGAACTATCTTGACACTTATTCACTGAAATTCTGAGAACATATCCACACACCCACACACACAAGTACACACACTCCTGTATACCTAGTGCACACACTCTTGACACCCTAAAATCTGTGAACACTGACACATGAACACTGATAACTGAAATCTGAATTTAAAACACATATGTTCACATCATTGTACCCACACACACACATGTTAGTTCAGTTCATACACACATATACTGTCCTTTAATCTTGGCAACCATGTTGAATTCCTACACACACAAAACTGGAAATGTTTTGACACACACACACTGCAACCTGAAAACTGAGTTACACTAAAACCTGTTATACATACCAGTGACTGAAATGAACCCCTTAACCCTCTCTCTACCTCTAAATGTATGAATGTTAATATGCATGCAATATTTGAACTAACACTAGAGCATGTAGGTAATGATAGATGCATGACAGGTAGGCAATGTAAATATGAATCAATGATGTATACCTGTATGCATCTATGTAATGTGTGCCAGATATGTGAGTTATATTTATGTATGAATGTATATATATGAGTATATACATATATGTGATGTTAGGTTTTGAGTATATTGGCTTAGGCTTGTGGCTTGGTTTAGGCTATAGGTAGAGTAGTAGTAGGCTATAGTACTAGCTTGAGTTTTGTTTAGCTTATAGGCTTGGGTTGGTACTTAGACATATAGGATTTCTAGCCTATAGCTAGTATTAGGTTTCCCTAGGTTGTTAGCCTAGTATAGAATTCTATTAGACTTAGTGATTGTGGTTTAGGCCTAGTGTTGACCTAGTGGCCTAGGGTGTTGACCATGTTGACTAGAATTGACCAATACACTAGAAGTTTGACTTGGACCTAGTTTGACCTAAACAGTTGACCAGGTTTGACTTAGAGTTGACTTTGACCTAAATCGACCTAGAAATCATGTAGATTGCATTGCATGTACTTATTTACCATTCTGGACATGTTATAACCTGTACTGCTCTATTTAGGACATTGTGACTCCGGTGCAGACATCTGATATTTCATTACTCTTTTCAGAGTATCAGGCGAGTACATTCTCTGATAGTTCTCTCATTTATTTGTCAATTACTGTACTTCAGTTCTAGTTAGCTGTATGTGATTCTCTGTTACAAACACGTATTTTTATCTCTGAATCCATGTAAACGACACACATACTTACTTGTCTTACTTCTATTATTCGAATCACCATACGAATCACTATTCGAACCACCTATTCGTATCTTCATATGTTGGTTGGACTTTTATTCGAATGATGTGTCGGATTTTGGATTCATTTGTATTAGATGGGCGGGGAAATACTTGATTAGACATGTGAACATTTCTACTATTCGAACCACCCCCTGTGAATATATTCGAACGATAGCCATTCCACACCCGGCCAGGTGTGTGATGTACCGTATTTACCCTTAGCCGTTTACATGTCTAACTAAGTATTTTAAAACACACTTGGAGAATTTATTCGAATTATTATTAGAACATCATGTGAATCACTATTCGTATCACCTTATTCGTATCACCTTATTCGATTCACCTTATTAGAATAATGATTAGAATTACATTCGACTCATCTTATATTAGATTCATATTGGGATTACACTCGACTTATATTGTACCATCTGAACTCATTATGTTATTCTAGTTCAGCTAGATCTGATTTTACAGTCTTCTTTGTTATGCTTCTCTTCTTGTTTAGTTACTTACTTTTTTTGTACTTTATCTGTCTCTCTATACCATCACCTGAAAATTAAACTGCCATATTCATCAATACAACTACCTATAACTGCTTTATAGTTCTCTGTCATTTACTTGGGTTTTCTAGATGAGATTGTGCTCGTTCCTGTCCTGACTGGACCTGTTGAAAATATTACATATGCTTGTCCTGAGGATATTTGCCCTACTTACCTTGGAGCAGGAGATGACTTAGCTACCTACGGCCCCGACACTCAGGAGTGATCGGGAGACTAGCTAGTAGACTTGGTTTAGTTTTTCATGTTTTAGAACTTGAATTGTAATAACTTGTGATACGAGTTTGTGTTTGAGATATTATTATTTAGTAGTTATAAATGTTGTTATTTAGTTTTTAGTTATAAACTTCTGTGTTATCTTATCGTGCTTAGACTGTGATTGAGATTTCATTATATCTATACTTGTCCTCCGTTCGGAGTTGAGATATTGACAAGTACATTATATAATTGCATGAGTTGATGATTAGTTAGAGACTTAGAACAGCGTTCTACCGCCGACACTGCGGCGTAGGCTGGGCGCTGTTACGTACTCGGACCCTTACTATAGGGTGCGGGTCGTGACAAATGTTGACTCTACTTCGACATTCAATCAAAGCATTCAACCATGGTCAACATGGTCAAAGCTAGTCTCTATAAACATCTACATGATCAACATATCAATTTCAGTGATGGTGAAATTACTGGAATCGACGGATCTCAAAATACAACAAAAGGAGAAAGATGATAATAATAGGGTAAAAACCTACAGATGTTGTCGGATGGTGAAACAACCATCACCAACGTGTCCGAAATGGTCGAAATAGCTAGAATAGCCTATCCATAAGTCTAATTTGGATACAGGGACAAAAAGATAATTTTGGGTCAAAATGGTGTCCGTGTCGGACCCACTTTGTATCGAAAAATGTGCCAGAATAAAAGTACACTAAACCAAACAAATTATATGTCCACGAATCCAGAATGAAGATACGAACTCAACGGTATATCCAAAATTGGATTCCGATGACCCGATCTCAAATTGGTCCGTTGATCCGGATATTAGAATCCGATTTGTACGAAAAAGTATGTCGGAGCCAATGTCCTCAAAACTCAGCCAATTATATGTCAACGAGTCCAGAATGACTATACGAACTCAATGGTGTGTCTAGAATTGGATTCCGATGAGCCGATCTCAAAATGATCCGTTGACCCGGATATTGGTATCCGACTTGTACCAAAATGCGTGCTGGAACCAATGTCCACTAAAACCTAGCAAATTATATGTCAACGAGTCCAGAATGACGATACGAATTCAACGGTATATCCAGAATTGGATTCCGATGAGTCGACGTCAAAAGTCCCATTGACCCGGACTGTAGGGCCCATTTTGCATCGAAATGCGTGCCAGGGCCCACGTCCTCCAAACCTAACAAACTTTATATGAAAATGTGCCAGAATGACTCTACGAGTCTATTGCTGGTGTCAGAAATTGAATCCGAAATCCCGAATTCAAAAATAGAATTTAACAACTTGAAAATTATGAATTTGGATGGCCAACTTTGGTGTCGAATTTAACCAATCAAACGTGCTCATAATGAAATAAAACTGAAATGACAGGAAGAGGGTTATACCAGCTGTGCACAAAAACTGATATCACGCCAGATGGAGCTGCAACGATGAAGATACGAGCTGACGAATTCGGCTCCACAAAACTGTCCAAAGGGATGAAGGGGTATATACCGAGATTGTGACGGAGCAAAGTGTTCACCGATACAACGGTCGGATCTTCCGAAAAACGTGTACGAAGTCGCTGCGACGAAACACGAATTCTAAAATTCGTCCGCGCGCGCCGACGGAATTCCGTGTAAAACCCACGAATCGTGTGTTTCACGTGTCGGGGAAGAGGGCGGTGACAACGGGGACCCGCCCGGGGGTGCGCCGGGCCAGGGGTGGCAGGCCATGGCGGCGACGGCACGGCGGCGCACGACGGCGGCCCGCGCACGCGTGCACTGTGCGCACTTCTGCTGCGGCTGCTGCTGTGGTGGCGGCGCGACGGTGCAGCGGGTACGGCGTCGGTCGGGGTGCACGCGTACGGCGAAGGTGGTGTTGTGGTGGTGGGAATGATGGTGGTGTTGGAGGAGGTTGATGGTGGTGATTGTGGTTTGAAGTGGTGGTGCTGGTTGTGGTATTATAAATGAAGGAAAGAAGGAGAAGGAGATGAAGAAAAACATGAAGAAGGAGATGAAGAAGAAGAAGAAGAGGAGGAGAGTTGGAGGTGGGGAGCTCGGCCATGGCGTGGGGGGTCGGCTGCTATGGGGATGGGAGTGGTGTTGATGGTGTGGTGTGTTGAATAAAGAAGAGAGAGGGAGAGATATTATATATATAATATATATGTATGTGTGTGTATTAAATTTATATAAAGAGTGAGAGATATTTAGAGAGAGAGAGAGGGGGGTGTTCGGCTGATGGGAGGGGGTGAGCTGGTATAGGAGTGGAAGAGTGAGGGAGGGGGTGAGTTTGTAGAGAGAGAGAGATTATATATATTATATTATATATGTATATATATACATATATAAAAGAGAGAGAAATAGAGATATATTTATACATAAAGAGAGATATTTTAAGTAGAGAAAAGAGAGAAAAATATCAGTGGGTGTATGGGCAGTCATGACAGTGGTTACACCAAATTGGGTTGGGTGTTAGGCCAAGTTTGGACAAGCTTGGGGCCAAGATTTAATTAAAATAATAAATTAAACCAATTAAAATCACGGATGGAATGGAAGCACAAGATAGATCAAATCGGTGGCACGCAAGTGGCACGTGCATAGTGGGCTCAAAACAGGCTAGGGCCACATATTGGGTCGACTGGATTGGACCGATGTCGGGCCCGAAAATTAAGTTAGAAATTAAATCACAAATTACGACAGACGATAAATTGGTCTAAATTGACCTGAAAGTTGCGTGAAGCAAATGGAGCACAAGAGAACAAGTTCGAGTGGGACACAAAATATCAACATGAAGATAATCTCGTCTACTACAAACTTCAAGAAGGAAGTTCCAGAGACTGGCATCCCTGATGCTCTAGAATTCTAAGTCACGGTAAAGAGCATTTAATGATCAAAATTAATTAAATAAAATAAATTATAGAGAATAAATTATTTAAAAAATTCGAAAATAAATTTCAAAAATTCAGGAGGCTTACATCCTACCCACCTTATAAAAATTTCGTCCTTGAAATTAAAGGTTGGTAGTGGGTTAAAACATGATAGAAGATTTAGGCAATATTTTAGGCACGATCCAAGAATGACGAGTTTTGCACGATCAAGATAATCAAATCAAAATTGTTCAGGCACGATGATGGATTTTAGCACGATAGAATCATGATACAAACAAAATCATATGTGCATGATTCAAAAATAAGTCAAGTCATTGGGGCACGATTTTAGAGACGATTAGGAGAATCGAAGATATAAATGAAGTTCAAGTACGGGGTGATTTGTAGGACTTAGGTTGATAGAGAATCAACCTGAAAGTCACACATGCCCGATCAAGATGAAAAGCTAACCATGACCAAAACAAGGTTTGGCATGGTTGAGATAAAATTTCACACACAACAAAAATCGAAGTCAAGGTCTTATAGGCCCGATCAAGGATTAAGGAGTATGATTAATAAAATCAGGAAATACGATCCAAGTTCGAACGTGATTAAAATTGGAAATAGTCTAAGTTCACTTGGCACGATAGAGGTACGACAACGAAATCAAAACTTGAGCTTCGTCCGATTACAATCAAGTCAAAAATTTGATTAACAGGATTTCAGCTCGATGAAATTAGATTTAGGGTTATACATAGGCACGATCAAGATAAAAATGACGTGATTGGGCATTGTTAGGAATAATCAGATGTTTAGCACAAACATTGATCAAGGATTAACCATCTGGTCATGAGTAAAATCAAGACTCAGACGCGTTAAAAATTTGTGATGATTAACCACTTAGGAACGATTTGGAATCGAACGAGAAAAATCGAAAATCTAGTCTTGATCAGGAATGAAACCTGAGCACGAGCGATTAGAGAATCAAAATGGAGTACGAAGGAGATCTATTTTGACACAGTCGATTAGGGTTCAAGATTTTTAGCATGATTTGAGGTTAAGATTATCAAGATCATGAAAATCAAAGTCGGATAGTCATGATCTAAAACAGGGCTAAGAGAAGCAAATGGAGAGAAAATTTTAAGTATAGCACGATTGAGAGATAGATTTGATAAAAATTAGATTATAGGTCACATAAGCACGATCAAGGTCCAAGTTCAGTTATGAAAGACGATAAATCATGAATTCAAAATCAAGGTCTTAAAAGCACAATTTAGAAAGGAATCCAAGTCAATTAGGCACGGTAGAAAGTCAAACATGTTCTATTTTAACACGAATAATTTCGTAGTCACACTAGTTAGTCGTGATTGAAAGTCAAAAAATTTAGGCACGAGTCTGAGACAAGATAAAATATATAGTTATGATTGTTAAAATCACGATCAAAGGATTCGAGTCAACTTAGTAACGCCAGGTCATCTGGGTACGACTAAACACAATGAGTTCAGATATAAACAAAAAATTAAATCAGGGTCGAAAGGAGTTTAGACACGAGTGTCCAAAATCCAAACATGATCAACATCGAAAGTCAATGCACGAGGGTTAATAGCATTAAAATCCAACCACGATAAAGAAATTTGTGTCAACATGATCTAAGTTGATCAACTTTTGAGTAAATCAGAATTTGGGCAAGATGGAGAATAAGATCAACGAAGGCTGGGCACGAGCATCCAAGGATGAAAATCCAAGTCACAAAGGAATTTGAAGTCATCTAGAGTCTAGTCAGCAACCAAGACTCTTTAAACAAGACGACCAAAATTGATTGGTCATAGACAGAAGGGAATCAAAATCTTAACAGTATCGAAATTTAAGAAACAATTGAGATATGAAAATTTTAAATTTTTTAGAGTTTTCAAGTGTAGATGACAGATGTAGATATGAGATAGGTGATTGGTGTAATCAAGATATAGCTAAACAAGTCAAAGAAAATGATGGCAAGATGAGAAAATCATCATACGATGAGAAAAGAAATGAATGATAAGTCAAGAAATAAGGGTATGAATTGTCCTCATCATTTGGTTAAAAGAAGCAAATCAATTTAAGATACGACCTAATAACCATACACGTCTATCCAAAACCATGCTGCCAGAATTTACGCCACGCCAGTAAGCATAGCGGCAGTAAACGATAGAGTCCATAACTAAGGTATACACCCTATAATCATGTCATCTAGATTCCTTACCACGCCAACCGGTATCGCTGCAAGAAAGTTTAAATTTCATAACTAGGATAGTATATCCAAAATCAGGCTCCATGTCCCTGTCAGGCTAGCTAATATGACTGCGTTAAATTCCAAACTCCATAAATAAAGTAGACATTTATAGTTCTCATCGTCCTCATCAAATATGTTTATCAGAATATCTTAACTCAATCCAGAGAAACTTATCTTCAAACAAAATCAAAATTGAAGTCAACAACGAACATCAAGATTCAAAATTTTCAACAACGAATCAAGGATAAGTAAATGAAAACCAGCAGAAATAGATCCCGAGGTAGGGTTTAGAAGAAAATTCTCAGGAGATGTCCAAAGGTACTATCTAGGTCAAGATAAAGAAAATTATTGGAATATAATCTAAAATAATCTCAACCTGATATGAGACTGGCAAATCATATTCTCGTCTCAACCTAGAAGATATATAAGTTCAACTTATACCTTCCCTCTGGGGTCCACAAACTCATTCCAAAGAAAGAATAAAGTTTGATATGGACAGATATTTCAGAAATCAGGACGAATGGAAACAAGTGGGAAAAGATTTGAAAGCCTTCGAAATAAGATTTTCAGGGGTCATCACTGGAATCTACCAAGAGTTCCCAATATGTGACTGAGTACCAAATTCCTAAAATATTCCATGACTCAATCTTAATCCTATGGCGGGCTCGTAGTAGTACAGATAAGCTCAAGTACTACCACGATTTCGCATTAATTGTAAAGACTGACCTGCATGGGCCACCACTAAAAATGTGTCACGATCCGCACCCGGATATACGGATACGAATACGTGGGCCACGCCTACCCTACGCCGCAGTATCGGCGGTAGAACGTTGTCTAGTATCCAATAATTATACACTACATCTAGAAGGTCCATGAACTACAAATGTACTCAATCACAACCCAACATCTAAAGAAGATAAGACAGGAAAGATAACTAAGGCACAAGAACAACTAAAAACTACTGGAAGGAATCATGAGACAGGAAAATAAAGAAGAAAAAAGACAAACTAAGAACAACAACCAGGCAACTCACATAGAAGAATAGTGAGATCCACCTCAGATAGCAACATCATGAAGTCCAATAATGGTATAATAACTCCTAAAATATTATCAACGATATTCTGTCAGGAAAATGAGCAAGTACAAACACTAACAGCAGTTTCATATGAATTGACAAATTCTTTAAGAGACAATATCATGAAATAGAAGACAAAGATATAGGATGACTTGGGAACCATTCGGAAGCTGAGTTACAGCCCTTAAACCAAACAAGGAACGGGATTGTAACCCTTCTCCCGAGCAGAACTTAGTCTCCAATCAAGGTACAACATGAAGGCATGTAGAACATGTGAGTAACTGAATATCATAGCATGGTAAAAAGTACTGAATGTAGAACAGAGCAGGACATAAGATAAGATAAAGTAAATAAAATGTGCCTTGAATTATTAGAGCGTTATGTGATCGGCTTGGGAAATGTTACAGGACAGGCTATCCACTTGGCCCGACAATCACAAGAATATCTGGGAAGGGTCATGCCGGCCAACCTGGATAGTAAGTACAAGGAAAATAGGATCTTACTACACCCTACGTGAGGGGAGAGTGGCGTGCGCACAAGAATATAGTGACATGGTGGCTTTGATCACATAATCCCTAATAATTCCCCATCCCCGAATAGTATAATGGACCTGGACATGACACGTCATGACACGGGATTCCCTAAGAGGATAGCTACTCCCTCTCAGGAATCAGTGTCTATACAAGTACAGGGAACAAGACAGAAAATGTATATATATATACCAAGAAAATCCAGGAACAACATCTCATGTCATGATCCAACGTATAGTACTACTCCGCGAACTATCGTGACTGGAAATCGAGTAAGACACTACAACTGAATCGGATATAGCAGATATCAAGACAATGAAAACTATCAGTAAATGTACTCGTCTGCGGTCCTGAGCTTTCAAATGGGGTCGATGCTCAGAGTGATGCCACGGACCTAAATATAAGATATATATATAAACTAATTAGGGTTCAATAGTGTTAGGCTTGATTCTATAGTATAAGCTACGCAATCTAGGTTAGACTCAGTCCACTAAGTCAAACTAGGTCATACTGAGTCACACTAGATCAAATTAGGTCACAGAAAATCAAACCAAGTCAAACTAGGTTAAACTGGGTCAATGGTTGACTTACAGTTGACTTTTAGTCAACTGGTCAACTCTAGGTCAAACTAGGCTAATGTTGACTCTACTTCGACATTCAGTCAAATCAGTCAACCATGGTCAACAGGGTTAAAGCTAGTCTCTATAAACATCTACAGGGTCAACATATTAATTTCAGTGATAGTGAAATCACTGGAATCGGTGGATCTCAAAATACAACAAAAGAAGAAATATTATAATAATAGGATAAAAACCTACAGATGTTGTCGAATGGTGAAACAACCATCACCAACATGTCCAGAATGGTCGGAATAGCTAGAATAGCCTATCCATAAGTCCAATTTGGACACAAGGATAAAAAGATAATTTTGGGTCAAAATGGTGTCCGTGTCTGATCCACTTTGTACCGAAAAATGTGCCAAAATAAAAGTACACTAAACCTAAAAAAATTATATCTCCATGAATCCAGAATGATGATACGAACTCAACGGTATATCCGAAATTTGATTCCGATGACCCGATCTCAAATTGGTCCGTTGACCCGGATATTAGAATTCGATTTGCACGAAAAAATGTATCGGAGCCAATGTCCTCAAAACTCAGCAAATTATATGTCAACGAGTCCAGAATGACGATACGAACTCAACGGTATGTCCAGAATTGGATTCCGATGAGCCGATCTCAAAATGATCCGTTGACCCGGATATTGGTATCCGACTTGTACCGAAATACGTGCCGAAACCAATGTCCACTAAAACCTAGCAAATTATATGTCAACGAGTCCATAATGACGATACGAACTCAACGGTATGTTCAGAATTGGATTCCGATGAGTCGGCGTCAAAAGTTCCGTTGACCCGGACTGTGGAGCCTGCTTTGCACCGAAATGTGTGCCAGGGCCCACGTCCTAACAAACTTTATATGAAAATGTGCCAGAACGACGCCAAGAGTCTACTGGTGGTGTCAAAAATTGAATCCGAAGTCCCGGGTTCAAAAATAGAATTTAACAACTTAGAAATTATGAATTTGGACGGCCAAATTTGGCGTCGAATTCAACCAATCAAACATGCTCATAATAAAATGAAACTGAAATGGTAGGAAGAGGGTTATACCAGCTATGCACAGGAATGGATAGCATGCCAGACGGAGCTGCAACGATGAAGATACGAGCTGACGAAGTCGGTTCCACAAAACTGTTCAAAAACAGTTCAAATTAAAATGTCAACTTGGTAGCCGGTTTTGATATATCAAACGACGAAATTAACGGATAAAATTTGAGAGGGATGAAGGGGTATATACCGAGATTGTGACGGAGCAAACAGTTCGCCGATCCAACGGTCGGATCTTCCAAAAAATGTGCACGAAGTCGCTGTGACAAAACATGAATTCTAAAATTCGTCCGCGCGCGCGTCGACGGGATTCCGTGCAAAACACACGAATCGTGTGTTTCATGCGTCGAGAAAGAGGGCGGTGACCACGGGGGCCCGCCCGGGGGTACGTCGGGCCAGGGGTGGCCGACCATGGCGGCGGCGGTCGGCGACAGCGTCGTGTGCTGGCGCGGCAGCGCGCGATGGCAGCCCGCGCATGCGCGCACTGTGCGCGCTCCTGCTGGGCTGTTGCTACTATGGTGGCGGTACGACGACGTAGCGGGCACGACGACGGTCGGGGTGCACGCGCACGGCGGAGGTGGTATTGTGGTGGTGGAAATAATGGTGGTGTTGGAGGAGGTTGATGGTGGTGGTTTGAAGTGGTGGTGGTATTATGAATGAAGGGAAGAAGGAGAAGGAGATGAAGAAAAACATGAAGAAGGAGATGAAGAAGAAAAGGAGGAGAGTTGGAGGTGGGGAGCTCGGCCATGGCGCGGGGGGTCGACTGCTATAGGGATGGGAGTGGTGTTGATGGTGTGGTGTGTTGAATAAAGAAGATAGAGGGAGAGATATTATATATATAATATATATGTATGTGTGTGTATTAGATATATATAAAGAGTGAGAGATATTTAGAGAGAGAGAGAGAGGGGGGTGTTCGGCTGATGGGAGGGGGTGAGCTGGTATAGGAGTGGGAGAGTGAGGTGAGGGGGTAAGTTTGTAGAGAGATAGAGAGAAATATTATATATATTATATTATATATGTATATATATATATATATATATATATATATATATATATATATATATATATATATATATATATATATATATATATATATATATATATATATATATACATATATAACAGAGAGAGAAATAGAGATATTTATACATAAAGAGAGATATTTTGAGTAGAGAAAAGCGAGAAAAATATCAGTGGGGTGTATGGACAGTCATGACAGGGGTTACACCAAATTGGGTTGGGTGTTGGGCCAAGTTTGGACAAGCTTGGGGCCAATATTTAATTAAAATAATAAATTAAAATAATTAAAATTACGGATGGAATGGGAGCACAAGAGAGATCAAATCTGTGGCACGTAAGTGGCACGTGCATAGTGGGCTCAAAACAGGCCAGGGCCATATATTGGGTCGACTGGATTGGACCGATGTCGGGCCCGGAAATTAAGTTGGAAATTAAATCACAAATTACGACAGACGATAAATTGGTCTAAATTGACCTGAAAGTTACGCGAAGCAAATGGAGCATAAGAGAACAAGTTCGAGTGGGACACAAAATTTTAACATGAAGATAATCTCGTCTACTACAAACTTCAAGAAGAAAGTTTCCGGAGACTGGCATCCCTGATGCTCCAGATTTCCAAGGTACGGTAAAGGGCATTTAATGATCAAAATTAATTAAATAAAATGAATTATCGAAAATAAATTATTTAGAAAATTCGAAAATAAATCCTGAAAATTCAGGGGGCTTACAAAATGGGTTTCAATTTTTTATTTTATTTATGGAGTTTCACGTCAAGTGGAATATTCAAATCCTAACTATTAAGAATTTTGTATATAGTTCTAAAATTCAAATCCTATGAATATGAATTAATTGGGTTTAGGTTACGAAAATAATATTTTGCCCGCGGTTTGTAACCGTGGACGTGACCGTCGGCTATTGCCTCCCCTGCTACCTCCGGGTTCCACCCAAACCAGGAGGCCAATAGCCGGCCGCCACGTCGGCCGGCAGTCACGTCCGCGATTACAAACTGCGGACATCGTAGCAGCTCCGTTTAGGTTATGATCGTATTAGTTGTAATTATAAAATATAAAATATATATGTCATAGATGTTTTAAGTACCAAAAGGAGTTCTCTTCTCTACTGCCACATATAAAATGCAACGAAAAGAATCCTAATCCTCCACCTTAGGTCATATTCAATGGAAGTTCCCATCTTCCTTATTTCTATTAAACTTTGAATACCCCTTATTTCTTGCTAAATTTAGGGGCACTGTGAGTAATTTCACTTCAACAACTTTACTATATATATTTATTGAATATTTAGACTAATTATTGATTTGTTAGATTTAAATCTAAACATGGCAACGATCGCTGTCTACCAAAGGGTTGGATTCGTGTCTGGTTTATGTAAGATCGGAGTTTGGTTCTTGTAAGTGTTTTTTGGGGTCAAAATGATTTCCTTCTATTCTTTACTCCTTTGACAACGTACAATCACGTATACTTATGTATGACATAAAACTTTATTGATTAAACTTAATCTTTTAAAAAAATAAATGGGTTTCTGAGTTTTTATTATTATTGAGTTTTGCGTCCAGTGGAAGCTATACAAGTATTCAAACCCTAACTATTAACAATTTTATATATACTTTTGAGTTTCAAATCATATAATTCTAAATTAATTGGGTTAGGTTACATAATGGTGCTAGATGTAATCATAAAATATAAATTATATATGTCATAGATGTTTTAAGTACCAAAGTGGAAAATTCAATTAAGTTGATGAGACAACGAGTTCTCTTCTCTGTCTCTACTACAGAGGAAGAAAAGAATCCCAATCCACCTCCCTAGTAACTATAAAAGCAAACATTACGTGTTGGCCTATGGGTGTTAGTTTATTATTCTAAAGACTCCAACCCATATAAAAGATTATTTGATCCAAACTTAAATCATAGATGTTTTAAGTACCAAAGTGGAAAATTCAATTAATTTGATGAGACAACGAGTTCTCTTCTCTGTCTCTACTACAGAGGAAGAAAAGAATCCCTATCCACCTCCCTAGTAACTATAAAAGCAAACATTCCGTGTTGGCCTATGGGTGTTAGTTTATTGGTCTAAAGACTCCAACCCAAATAAAAGATTATTTTATCCAAACTTAAATTATGTTCGAACAATTCTTTTTATGTTTGAACCTTGTTTTCTTTATTCTATTTTATTTAGGTTTGGATTGTAATTCAGCACATCTCCAATAACTTTCAACAATTCCGACACCATTCCATGGTGACTCCTACATGTGAACTCAATTGATGCTCGGAATGAGATCACAATAATATTACCAAACTGGAAAAAGCAAGTACAAAGGGAGAAATGACTTTATTTTTATGTTTGATACATTAACATTTTAAAAAATATATTCAAAAAATATTAGGAAATTCTGGAACTAGGACTTCAATTATTGAATATGAAAATTTTGTAAGTCTCAACAATTCGTTGTAATTTGGTGTAGTTTTTCTAACAACAGTTGGTAAACAAAAAGTGAAATATGATTTGCATAACTACTAAATACAAACAATTAATTTTAGCAAATTATTTTGGCTAACTGATTAATTGTCCTACTTTTCTTTAAAAAATTAATTAAATATTTATTAAATTGTTAATTATTATTATTATTATTATTTTAACAAAGTAGTTATTATTTTAAGTTATATTTAGGTTTGTAACTTATAACTAGTTAGAATAAATTTATACTTCAAATATGTATTATTTATATTTTAAATATTTAATGAGTTGTTTATATTTTAAATATTTTATATTTATTAAATTTATAATAAACTAGTAATATTATATATTTAAATATTTGTTATTTATAATATTTAAATACCGTAACAACTTAGATTTTTAGTATAACATTAAAAACTATTTTATTAAGTAATTAATTACTTATTAAATATTAGTTAAATATAATAATACTTAATTATTTAATAATAATAATAATAATAATTAAGTTAAGCGTATTAATTACTAATAGTAATTAATATATATGTTACTAGTGGTGGGGGCATATGTGTTGGGTGTGCAATGCTTGTTTTTATGAATGAAATGAAAATGAACTTCTAACTCTGTAAATTTTATGAATGGGATGATTGAATATAATTCTGAAAATTGCTGAAATACCCACTTTCGGGGAGGGTGTTTATGAAAAACCCACCCGCATGGTGGGTTTTATGAAATACCCAAAATTATGTATTTTCACGTTAAATATTCCAAGATTCCCTTTAGATGCTCTGTATTTACAAAATTGTCATTTTGATAATACCATAACTACCCATTCGCTCAAATTTGGTCATATATATGTATTTGAATTCACAAACTTATATTTGGATTGCAATTTTCGTCTTCTTCTTCTTCACGAGAGATTTGAATTTCATTGCTCTCATCTTCAGCAGAGATCGCAAAAATCATTCGTAGTTTATTTTACTTTTTTTCAGTCGAACTCCGATCATCGCTCATCATCATCATCATCATCTTTGTGGAGATATTTGAAGTTTTTCGGCAATTAGGTCACTGTGTCCGGTTGTTTGTACTGATATAAAACAAACAACAATGAAAAATATGATATCAATCAATATATACTTAAAAAATATCATTCTTCGTGATCTTAATACGAAAAATGGCCTTTTTCGTGATTTTAACACGGAGAATGGTCATTCTTCGTGATTTTAATATAGGAAATGATCATTTTCCTGCATTCTAACACGAAAAATGGCCATTCTACACCATTCTCCGTAATTTTAACATGGAGAATGACTATTCTCCTAATTGTTAACACGAAAATGGTCATTCTCCGTGATTTTAATACGGAGAATGGCCATTCTCCGTAATTTTACAACGGAAGATGGCCATTCTCCATAATTTTAACACGGAGAATGGTCATTCTCCTGCATTCTGCCACGGAGAATGGCCATTCTACGTGATTTTACAACGGAGAATGGTCATTCTCCGTGATTTTAACACGAAAAATGACTATTCTCCATGATTTTACAAAAGGGAATGGCCATTTTCTGTGATTTTACGACGAGAAATGGCCATTCTCCTGCATTTTAACACGAGTAATAGCCAACATGGGGAATGGCTATTCTCTGTAATTTTAATCCGTAGTGTCACGCCCCGCTCCCGTAGGAGCGATCGTCCTCGCTATGGCATGATGCCGTAAGAGCCTAGATTATGCTCATGCAAGGCAGTTTCATAACGGCCGATTGCAGCGGCTGTAATGCCTGTTGTTTGTATTATGTATTTAAGAATACGTGTACGTATTTTATCTCGTATTGGCCATGGTTCATCTTGGTTTGGGTTGGCTTGGGTTGGTTCGGCTAGGCTTGATTAGCCTTGGTTCATCATGAACCAAGGGTGAACCCCCTACCTACCACAACCAACCCCATTTATTAACCTCTTCCCATTCTCTCTCCTCATTATTTCCTTTCTTCTTCATTACTCTCCACCACCAACCAAGAAAACCCTAGCCTAGACAAGTGCAATCTTGCTTCATGAAGAAACCTACCATTTTTATTGTTCTAACCTCTTCTTTGCAACTTTCTAATCCACATTAGAACTTATCATTTTCTATTTTGAAGCTTAGATTTTTGTAGATCTAGAATTTAGTCATTTTCAGATTTTCATGGTTTTGATCTATTAAATTCCCTTGTTTTCAAGTTTTGATGGTTCCATGTGGTAGAGAATTTCCTTCTACCCAATTTTGACCTTTGGAAAGTTGGATTTGGACTTGTTTTGACCAAGTTATGGACTTTGGAAGCTTAGGGTTCAACCATGGAGTTCCTGCTGTTTGGAGAAGACAGTGAGCAGTACGCGAGCTTTTTAGCTTGCGTCACTGAGCTGTACGCGCTCTTTAGCGCAGCGCAGTAGACCCCATACGCTGCCTTTTGGAAGCGTATGACTCGCATACGCTGCCTTTTCGAAGCGTATGACTCGCATACGCTCGCTTGCTTGACAAGGAGTCGTATGGAGTCCATACGCTGCCTTTTTAGAAGCGTATGACTCGTATACGCTCACTTGGATAGCCATGAGTCGTATGGAGTCCATATGCTGCCTTTTTGGAGCGTATGACTTGCATACGCTCACTTGGATAGCCATGAGTCGTATGGAGTCCATATGCTGCCTTTTGGAGGCGTATGACTCGCATACGCTCGCTTGTGTGACAAGGAGTCGTATGAAGTTCATACGCTACCTTTTTGGAGCGTATGTCTTGCATACGCTCACTTGTGTGACAAGGGGTCGTATGGACCTCATACGCTGCCCTTTGTGAGCGTACGCTTACCTGAGCGTAGGCTTACTTGAGCGTAGCCTGACCTGAGCATATGGCCTTGGCTGACTTGGTCTTATGTCAGCATGGCACTTTGGTTTTATTTTCCTTAAGCTTGGCTCTTCTATAGCCCTGTATATTGATATTTTATTAGATATTTTACGCCCATTTTATATCCTTACGCCTTTTGTCATGAACTTGATAATCACGAATTTATTTAATAGGTTTGTTAATAATAATTGAATACGGTATGGCAGGACAAGCATACCTGACATGATTATCTCGAATTGCTGTTGCGACGGCTAACGTGACATGACCTGACAAAAATGACTAACCTGGACACCGTGGATGATTGCGTTTGCACAATAAACCAGTATTGTCTTGTATCATGTCTAGGATGGGATCCCTGAGCACCACGGTCAGGGATACCTACTGTAATTAACTAAGAGTAATAAACTAGAATAATTCAGTAGACATGAAGAGATTTCCAGCTACAGGCAATCCCGTTATCTGGGCGCATTAAGTGGACTTGTAGCCTACCGACGAGTAGGGCACACTTCCAGCACACAGTCATGTGGTGCATCCTTCATAAATGGACATTCGACCTGGATAACTTGGATGGTCTGCAGGGCTTGTGGCTGTTGAAATAATCTTATTGCATCTTGCTAGTAACTAGGCCTGTGATAACCCTAGCTAGTTAAAGTATCAAGCCGTACTTTTGATTGGCCGTGATTGATTGGATGAAGTTATTCCAGCTTAGTCTTATCCTGATCCTGTGCAAGATCGTGACAAGACACGATTATTGATGCTTGCCTTAACAATAACGATCGGGGGACCAGTTCTGTTCAGGCGAAGGGTTACAACCCCGGTCTTTGTTTGGTTTAAGGGTTGTAACCTGGCTCCCGGAGCAGTTCTGTGTCTTTCCTTCGGTTATTGCCTTACTTGTACCCCGTGCCATGCTTGTCATGTTTTATCTTACTTCAGCAACATGATTATCTATAATGGACTTAACAATAAAGATCAGGAGTCCAGTTCTGTTCAGGCGAAGGGTTACAACCCCGGTCCTTATTTGGTTTAAGGGTTGTAACCTGGCTCCCGGAGCAGTTCTGTGTCTTCTCTTCATTTATTGTCTTATTACCTTATCCATAGTATTTGAGACGGATTTCCATTCAGGTGAAGGATTGCAACCCCGGTCCTTGTTTGGTTTAAGGGTTGTAGTCTGACTACTTGAATGGTTTCCTCATACTCAATTATTGTTGTTATTTCTGATAATTTAACTTTAATGTTCCTTACTATATGCTGGTTTTAGTTTCTAAGTGAAGCCTCCTTTGTGGCACTTGCTCTTTCTGGGGTCTGACCTAGCTGGTTTTGTATGGCCAGATATCGGAGCAGCTCCAGAGGATCCACCGATCTTCCAGCCAGATGGTGACCACTAGACGGAACCCTGGCAACGAGTTGGTTTCTTTTTGTCCTCCCACTTATTTGTAAAAAAAATTATTCTTTTGAGGCGTTTAGCCGGCGAGCACGTGTTAGCTCGATTGCATCTTTATTTACTGTCTGCCTACGGGCTGTAACATGATTGACAGATCCTAGGATTGATCATGTATGACTGAACTCTTGCTAGTCCTGGCATTCTGTACGACTAGCTTCATGATCATCCAATATGTAATGTATGTGATGCCTTGCTATTATATATTTGGTGCTCTGACATCTTGTAATTACTATTGCTTGCTTGTGATTGAGACAATAGGCTTGTTCATGACCTTAGGAGACTGCTGGCTTGTAGTTAAACCCTCATGTATCTAGACAGCCGTGATCGTATAGTGAGATGGATTCCATTTCATATACGTAGCTGGCTATGTCTGCCCCCGCTCTCCAGTATTCTGGTTCTGGGGCGTGACATGGTTTAAGTGGTGGCCCATGCAGGTCTTGTAAATCAAGATATGTGAGGGTTTACCGAATAGATGTCTCAATCAGTATTCGTCCTTGATCTCTGCTCGTATCTTCTGAATCTCTGGATTCTTGTCCTGATCATATGCTTGTATCATTGATCTATCCTGGTCCTTCCTTATTGTTCCCTATGTCGTCTTCTTCAGCGGCATTGTTCGTGGTCCTACTGACCAGCAAGGCGGAGCACCTCCCGCGGACCAGCAGCAACCTTGAGATCAAGCCCAGCATTCCGGAGTAGCCTCTAGAGTCGTGCCTTCTGGCGGAGAGCCACCAGTCCAGCCAGTTCAACCAGTAGAACATGATGACGGCACTTTGGTAGGACTCGTCAGGACCTTGATAGCTTCCCAAGACCGGCATGGAGATGTCTTGCACCAGGCAGTGACGGATGCTTTGACCCGGGGTGGTCATCAGGGTAACAGCGCGGCCAATAGCTTCAAGCGCCTGAACCCTCCATTCTTCGACGGCAGCGAAGATGCGATCGCCGCGGATGCTTGGCTTCAGGATATCGAAGTGATTCTAGAAGCAGCCAGGACTCCAGAAAACGAGAAGGTGGCCGTAGTGCGCCTGCAGTTGTTAGATCTTGCCCGCAGTTGGTGGACGGCGCAGGCCGAGGGATTAGTGGCACCCATTGCTTGGGCAGTGTTCAGAGAGAGATTCCAGACGAAGTATTTTGATGCTGTGGCTCGGTATGACTTGCAGACGAGGTTTACCAACCTGAAGTAAGGAGGCAGAACAGTCGATGGTTATACATCTGAGTTTTCTAGACTCAGTAGGTTTGCCCCCACCTTGGTGGCAACCGAGTTTGATAGGGCCCAGCGGTTCCAGCAGGGGCTGCATTTGGAGATTTTACAAGCAGTTGAGCAGTTTGAACACCAGACGTTCGATACAGTATTGAGGGCGGCTAGGAGGCATGAGTACACCTCCCAGCGGATCGTGGATAGGACCGGAGGTTGGAAGCGGTCCCACAGTCAGATACACCAATCATCAGCTCCAGCCCCGGCAGCTAGAGGTTTAACTATTGGAACTCCGAGGCGGGCGGCCTCGGTGACGTAGGTTCAGCATTCTACCCCGACGTACCCTCAGTAACAGAAGCAGAAGCAGTCTTCCGCAGTGGGATGTTCACACTGCGGGAAGCCAGGGCATGTGGTGTCAGAGTGTCGCAGAGCACAGGGATTGTGCTTGGTTTGTGGTGCCCCGAACCACAGGATTGGGAACTGCCCAAACAGGGGGAGTTCATCAGCTTTCTCTGGTCCTTCAGTTAGAGGACCAGCGCTAATCGAGAAGCAGCAGCAGTTGCAGTACCCGCTCCCGAAGCCATTGCTGACGCAGGCCCAGGCATTCCAGCAGTAGAGACCGCAGCAGTATGCTCAGGCCCAAGCCCTGATCCAGAGCAGGCAGAGGAATTTTTAGCAAAGGGGACCTGCCCCTAGAGGACATGGTCAAGTGCTGGCCTTGACCATGGGAGAAGAAGGAGTAACACCAGGTGAGGTAGTGGCAGGTACTATTCTCGTCAACACCTTTCCAGCTTCAGCTTTATTTGATTCTGGTGCATCGCATTCATTTATGTCTGCACGATTCGCAACACGAATAGGATTGGAGCCCGAGTCATTATCAGTAAGGCTCAATATACTCACTGGTAACGGACTTGTGGAAGTCGATAGAGTATTTTCCTCGTGTCGAATCATAGTTAGCAGTAGAGAGTTTCCCGCTAGATTGATAGAATTCCCGATGGCCGATTATAATGTAGTCTTAGGGATGGATTGGTTGAGGGACCAGTATGCTAGGATAGACTGCCACATTGGCAGGGTTGTTTTTAGCATTCCAGGAGAGCCGGAGTTTTCTTTCTCTCGAGGCGAGGTTGAGCCTTCTCCTCCAGTATTGCGGATGGCAGTAGCAGCAGTTCAATTGCCCAGGATAGTGGATGAGTTCCCAGATGTTTTTCTAGAAGAGCTTCCAGGTATGCCGCCAGAGCGGGAGATTGAGTTCACCATAGACTTGATTCCCGGGACAGCCCCGGTGTCAGAGAGAGTCTACAGGATGGCGCCATCAGAGTTGGAGATCTTGTACAAGATGATTGAAGAACTCAGAACCAAGGGATTCATTCGTGCTAGTGGATCGCCTTGGGGAGCCCCGATGCTTCTTGTGAAAAAAAAAGGATGGTACGTCCAGATTGTGTGTTGATTATCGTACCTTGAACTCAGTAACAATCAAGAACAGATACCCTCTCCCGAGGATAGATGACTTGTTTGATCAACTCAAAGGGGCGACAGTATTTTTGAAGATCGACTTGCGCTCAGGATACCATCAGATCAGAGTCAGAGAGCAGGACATCCGAAGACTGCTTTCAGATCTAGGTACGGGCATTGGGAGTTCCTTGTTATGCCATTTGGAGCAACCAATGCGCCGGCAGTATTCATGGACCTCATGAATCGCATTTTCATGCCTTACTTGGATCAGTTTGTGATCGTATTCCTAGACGACATTCTGGTCTACAGCAAGAATGAGGTGGAGCATGAGCAGCATCTCAGGGTTGTTCTTCAGATACTCAGGGAGCACCAGTTATATGCCAAGTTCAGTAAATACGAGTTCTGGCTCGATCGCATTTCGTACTTGGGTCATATCATCACCAGAGGAGGAGTAGAAGTGGATCCCCAGAAGATCGTGGCCGTTGAGTCATGGCCGGTGCCCAGCACAGTTGTAGAGGTTCGTAGTTTTCTTGGATTGGCCGGCTACTACCGGCGATTTATTTCGGACTTCGCTCGGATCTCGGCGCCGCTGACCCAGTTGACCCGCAAGGATGCACAGTTTGCTTGGACAGCAGAGTGCCAGAAATCTTTTGAGAAGTTGAAGCGAGGCTTGATGACGGCTCCTATTCTCACGCTTCCTGATGGGACCGAAGGATTTTCGGTATACTGTGACGCTTCAGGCAGAGGTTTAGGATGTGTTCTGATGCAGCATGGGAAGGTAATAGCTTATGCATCACGACAACTTCGTGATCATGAGAGGAATTACCCAACCCATGACTTGGAGCTGGCAGCAGTGGTGTTTGCACTCAAGTTGTGGAGGCACTATTTGTATGGAGATAGAGTGGAGATCTTCACCAACCACAAGAGCCTGAAATATGTTTTCACCCAGAAAGATCTTAACATGCGTCAGAGGAGATGGCTGGAGCTACTTGTGGATTATGATGTCAACCTGCAGTATCATCCGGGAAAGGCCAATGTTGTTGCGGATGCATTGAGCAGGAGAGCGGGAGCTTATTTTCTAACAGCGCAACCAGAGCTGTTAGCAGATCTTCAGAAAATGGATATTGAAGTTGTTCTCCCTTCCAGTGTGGCCTTGATGGCCAGTATGCAAGTTCAGTCCACTATAGTCGAGAGGATCCGGATGGCACAGTCGGCAGATTCCAAGCTTCAGCGACTCAGAGCAGAGTGTGAGGCGGGACGAAGACCAGAGTTATGCGTTCATGAGGATGGTACACTTCGACATGGTAAGCGTCTTTGTGTACCCAGTGGAGATATCCGACAGGAGGTCATGGCAGAAGCTCATAGTTCGCAGTATTCCATCCATTCGGACAGTACGAAGATGTACCGTGATATCCGGCAGCATTTCTGGTGGAATGGCATGAAGCGGGAGATAGCTCGGTTTGTCTCTCGGTGTTTGGTTTGCCAACAAGTTAAAGCTGAACATCAGAGACCGGCAGGACTGCTTCAGCCCTTGTCGATTCCAGAGTGGAAGTGGAAGCATGTGACCATAGATTTCGTGACTGGATTACCTAGATCCCCAGCTGGTAGAGATGTTATTTGGGTTATACTTGACCGGCTCACGAAAGTGTCTCACTTTCTTCCATTCAGAGTTGGTCAGCCGACGGCTCAGCTAGCGTGTATCTTAGACAGATTGTCAGATTGCACGGTGTGCCAGTTAGCATCATCTCGGACCGAGATTCCAGATTTACATCGCACTTTTGGCGTAGCCTGCAGGCGAGTTTAGGGACTCATCTCCAGTTCAGTTCAGCATATCATCCGCAGACAGATGGTCAGTCAAAGCGTACGAGACACTCTCTTGAAGACATGTTGCGGTCTTGCATACTTGACTTCGGTAGTTCATGGGAAGATTACATGCACCTGGTGGAATTCTCGTACAATAATAGTTGCCAGGCCAGTATACAGATGGCCCCGTTCGAGGTACTGTATGACAGGAAGTGCAGATCCTCGCTATCCTGGGATGATATTGGAGAAAGACAGATGCTTGGTCCAGAATTGATTGCTCAGACCATTGAAGTGGTTAGAAGGGTCAGAGATCATCTTCGAGTTGCCCAAGATCGCCAGCGTCATTGGGCCGATTCTCATCGGCGCCCTCTCGAGTTTTCGGTCGACGATCATGTATTCCTGAGGATTTTTCCCAACCGTGGCGTCATTCGTTTTGGCATACGGAGAAAGCTTAGTCCTAGGTATATAGGGCCGTTCGATATCCTAGAGCGAGTAGGAGATGTATCCTATCGGCTCGCTCTTCCGCCGTCGCTAAGCGAGGTGCATGACGTGTTCCATGTATCCCAATTACGACGGTATATCCCGGACCCGAGCCACATCCTGGATCATTCGGAATTGGTTGTTGGTACCAACCTTTCGTATGAGGAAAGGCCCGTGTCTATATTGGACCGGAGAGAGAAGATCCTCAAGAACAAGACTATCAAGTTAGTCCGAGTTGCTTGGGGTCATCACACTTTGGGGCAGTCAACGTAGGAGCGTGAGGAAGATATCCGATCGCGGTATCCCGACTTGTTTGACTCATGAGGTATAATGTCTTCCTTATGCCTCATGTCTTCGATTCCTTGCTTGAATGAGTGATTGCTTGCCTAGTTATAGTTTGCATGTAATTAGTATAGCTTGTTCTAGTCTCTCTAACATCTTAATTAAATTCCGAGGACGGAATTCTTTTAAGGTGGGTAGAGTTGTAATGCCTGTTGTTCGTATTACGTATTTAAGAATACGTGTACGTATTTTATCTCGTATTGGCCATGGTTCATCTTGGTTTGGGTTGGCTTGGGTTGGTTCGGCTAGGCTTGATTAGCCTTGGTTCATCATGAACCAAGGGTGAACCCCCTACCTACCACAACCAACCCCATTTATTAACCTCTTTCCATCCTCTCTCCTTATTATTTCCTTTCTTCTTTATTACTCTCCACCACCAACCAAGAAAACCCTAGCCTAGGCAAGTGCAATCTTGCTTCATGAAGAAACCCACCATTTTTATTGTTCTAACCTCTTCTTTGCAACTTTCTAATCCACATTAGAACCTGTCATTTTCTATTTTGAAGCTTGGATTTTTGTAGATCTAAAATTTAGTCATTTTCGAATTTTCATGGTTTTGATCTATTAAATTCCCTTATTTTCAAGTTTTGATGGTTCCATGTGGTAGAGAATTTCCTTCTACCCAATTTTGACCTTTGGAAAGTTGGATTTGGACTTGTTTTGACCAAGTTATGGACTTTGGAAGCTTAGGGTTCAACCATGGAGTTCCTACTGTTTGGAGAAGACAGTGAGCAGTGCGCGAGCTTTTTAGCTTGCGTCACTGAGCTGTGCGCGCTCTTTAGCGCAGCACAGTAGACCCCATACGCTGCCTTTTGGAAGCGTATGACTCGCATACGCTGCCTTTTGGAAGCATATGACTTGCATACGCTCGCTTGCTTGATAAGGAGTCGTATGGAGTCCATATGCTGCCTTTTTAGAAGTGTATGACTCACATACGCTCACTTGGATAGCCATGAGTCGTATGGAGTCCATACGCTGCCTTTTTGGAGCGTATGACTTGCATACGCTCACTTGGATAGCCATGAGTCGTATGGAGTCCATATGCTGCCTTTTGGAGGCGTATGACTCGCATACGCTCGCTTGTGTGACAAGGAGTCGTATGAAGTTCATACGTTGCCTTTTTGGAGCGTATGTCTTGCATACGCTCACTTGTGTGACAAGGGGTCGTATGGACCTCATACGCTGTCCTTTGTGAGCGTACGCTTACCTGAGCGTAGGCTTACTTGAGCGTAGCCTGACCTGAGCATATGGCCTTGGCTGACTTGGTCTTATGTCAGCATGGCACTTTGGTTTTATTTTCCTTAAGCTTGGCTCTTCTATAGCCCTGTATATTGATATTTTATTAGATATTTTACGCCCATTTTATATCCTTACGCCTTTTGTCATGAACTTGATAATCACGAATTTATTTAATAGGTTTGTTAATAATAATTGAATACGGCATGGCAGGACAAGCATACCTGACATGATTATCTCGAATTGCTGTTGCGACGGCTAACGTGACATGACCTGACAAGAATGACTAACCTGGACACCGTGGATGATTGCGTTTGCACAATAAACCAGTATTGTCTTGCATCATGTCTAGGATAGGATCCCTGAGTACCACGGTCAGGGATACCTACTGTAATTAACTAAGAGTAATAAACTAGAATAATTCAGTAGACATGAAAAGATTTCCAGCTACAGGCAATCCCGTTATCTGGGCGCATTAAGTGGACTTGTAGCCTACCGACGAGTAGGGCACACTTCCAGCACACAGTCATGTGGTGCATCCTTCATAAATGGACATTCGACCTGGATAACTTGGATGGTCTGCAGGGCTTGTGGCTGTTGAAATAATCTCATTGCATCTTGCTAGTAACTAGGCCTGTGATAACCCTAGCTAGTTAAAGTATCAAGCCGTACTTTTGATTGGCCGTGATTGATTGGATGAAGTTATTCCAGCTTAGTCTTATCCTGATCCTGTACAAGATCGTGACAAGACACGATTATTGATGCTTGCCTTAACAATAACGATCGGAGGACCAGTTCTGTTCAGGCGAAGGATTACAACCCCGGTCCTTGTTTGGTTTAAGGGTTGTAACCTGGCTCCCGGAGCAGTTCTGTGTCTTCCCTTCGGTTATTGCCTTACTTGTACCCCGTGCCATGCTTGTCATGTTTTATCTTACTTCAGCAACATGATTATCTATAATGGCCTTAACAATAAAGATCAGGAGTCCAGTTCTGTTCAGGCGAAGGGTTACAATCCCGATCCTTGTTTGGTTTAAGGGTTGTAACCTGGCTCCCGGAGCAGTTCTGTGTCTTCTCTTCATTTATTGTCTTATTACCTTATCCATAGTATTTGAGACGGATTTCCATTCAGGTGAAGGATTGCAACCCCGGTCCTTGTTTGGTTTAAGGGTTGTAGTCTGACTACTTGAATGGTTTCCTCATACTCAATTATTGTTATTATTTCTGATAATTTAACTTTAATGTTCCTTACTATATGCTGGTTTTAGTTTCTAAGTGAAGCCTCCTTTGTGGCACTTGCTCTTTCTGGGGTCTGACCCAGCTGGTTTTGTGTCGCCAGATATCGGAGCAGCTCTAGAGGATCCACCGATCTTTCAGCCAGATGGTGACCACTAGACGGAACCCTGGCAACGAGTGGGTTTCTTTTTGTCCTCCCACTTATTTGTAAAAAAAATTATTCTTTTGAGGCGTTTAGCCGGCGAGCACGTGTTAGCTCGATTGCATCTTTATTTACTGTCTGCCTACGGACTGTAACATGATTGACATATCCTAGGGTTGATCATGTATGACTGAACTCTTGCTAGTCCTGGCATTCTGTACGACTAGCTTCATGATCATCCAATATGTAATGTATGGAACGCCTTGCTATTATATATTGGTGCTCTGACATCTTGTAATTACTATTGCTTGCTTGTGATTGAGACAATAGGCTTGTTCATGACCTTAGGAGACTGCTGGCTTGTAGTTAAACCCTCATGTATCTAGACAGCCGTGACCGTATAGTGAGATGGATTCCATTTCATATACGTAGCTGGCTATGTCTGCCCCCGCTCTCCAGTATTCTGGTTCTGGGGCGTGACAGCGGCTGCGATGGGGTCGTCACACAGAAGTTCCAAGCAAAAATATTGAAACATGCAGCAAAAATTTTGAAGCAACACACAAGTTATTCAAAAGTGCTCTTTATTGATATTGAACAATAAGATTACAATAGGGCGCAAGGCCTTGATTACAAGTCTCTCAAGCTCACTTTTTCCTTATTTTACAAGTCGCTCTGCTCTCTTTTATCTCTTGATACAATGCTTCAAGACGACAAATGACAGATTCTGCAGGATGGCGATATCCATACATTATGTCTCGTATAAGTCTTGACTCTACACGGCCACACGCTTCGAATCGCCAAGGAACTCCGTGCCTCGATGCGAGCTTCACGCCACTAGCTTCTACCTGTGCCTGCACATGAAAATTGTGTGGGTGTCAGTACTCAACTGTACTGGTGGAGTGAGCTCCTCGTCCACCCATACAAAACTGACATGTTCATTTACTTTGTACAGCTTAATCCCTTTTTTATTGTCTTACTAGTCTTGCCTTAGGATTAATTTTAGGACGAAGACATCTTGGCCTATACTTGGCAAGGCAACGACAGGGTCGTGCTATACTCTATTCGTGACTTCAATATATTCGAGGCAGTGCCTCGCCGAGTAGAACTTATAAAACTCGGTCGTGCCAAGACTTTCACTTAAATTTATGTGCCTCTAGACCATTCTCGTGCCAACGACGTCAAGGGGACGACTCGTGCTGGTCGTGCCAATATACTTGATCGTGCCTTAAGACCGAGGTCGTGCCTCCCAAGTAGCAACCAGACTTAATCAACTTGCCTTACGGCCCTTCCTGACTTAACTCGAGACGAGGCTATATTCATGCCGAAACACGTATCCTTGCTATAGCTAACTCTTATGCTCTAGAATGGTGTTGCAACTGTGCACACCCAACTCGTGCCGATTCAAGTTTAGCGCTTGCTATAAACTTAACTTGCTAACCCAATACGTAACTTGCTAGTACTCGACGCAATCCAAAGGCATACATGCGGATAGTCGTGCTTGCCGACACATCTATATGAGTGGTCAATAGCAATGTCAAGCTATCCTGGATCTACGGTGACCATTAGCGTAGTGAGGTACGAGCTTCCACCGAATGACCCGTAGCCTATATTGTAACGGTTCACTTCAATCAAGTCGTACCGTCGATGAAGGCCGTACAATATCTACAATTCCTCCTAGGTCGACACGAACCCGGCACCCCGAGATCGCTCAAAGAATTTTGCCCTTACATGCAAGTTGTCCAATGACCATGCAAGACTCAACTCGATCTATCAAGTCCTTCCTTAATCATGACCATGCTTTCTATCTCTCTATCGAGACTCCCAGGTAGCGGGACCGATCTTGCGAACTCCCTTATCGAGACTCCCAAGTAGCGGGACCGATATTGTGAACGAGACTTGTCGAGACTCCCAAGTAGCGAGACCGATCTCGTGTGCTTCCTTATCGAGACTTAGCGAGACTCCCAAGTAGCGGGACCGATCTCGCGTGCTTCCTTTTCGAGACTCCCAAGTAGCGGGACCGATCTAGCGTGATTCCTTGTCGAGACTTCCAAGTAGCGGGACCGACCTCGTGTGCTTCCTTATCGAGACTTAACGAGACTCCCATGTAGCGGAACCGATCTCGCGTGAATCCTTATCGAGACTCCCAAGTAGCGGGATCGATCTCGTGTGCTTCCTTATCGAGACTTAGCGAGACTTCCAAGTAGCAGGACCGATCTCGTGAATGAGACTCATTGAGACTCCCAAGTAGCGGGATCGATCTCGGCGACAACCAGTCGCGTGGACTTTCTTTGTCAGTGGCATGCTTTTTTAAACTAACAGTAGCTCGTGCCTTAGACAGACCTCGTTCTCTAGGCGATGCTAACGCTCTAGTCACATACTTTATACGGCGAGCCTTGTTCTCGAGGGACTATGCAACTTGACAACCGCAGATAGAGCGGAACGGTGCTAGAAATGGCTTAGATCGACCGACATAACTTTGCCTAACCTATTTACGCAACGACTTGACGAGCAAAGGCTACGCCAAGCTTCGCATCGAGGGAACGTGTCGTGCACACGTTCGATTTGAACAACCAAGTTCTTGGGTACATAGACTTAAGCCACAAGTCGTACAATACGACTTAACCCACGGGACATACGAAGGCTATGCCAAGCCTTGGACGACGGGACCGTGCATACTTTATCAAGCATTCATGCGGGCGATGCCTATGACTTAGGCTAATTCGAGTGTTGTGGCAACTTAGCAACTTAGGACAACTTTCTTCTTCCAAGGTACGGGACGAAGGACCGAGTATCATTTTAAAAGCATGCTGAGCAGACTTCTAGCAAACCGTGGGACCTTTTTCCATGTTCTAACACATTTCGACCCGTCGGGATTATTCTCTTAGCTATGTGGATGTGTCTCTTTTATTATCAAGCCTAACTTGTGTAAGTTAAAAATATACGATTTATTATGTGAAGGCAAAGATGAGGCAAGTTCACCGAAACTACCCTACCTGAGCGAGGAGTCACCTCGACCGAGTGAGTCTTCGAGTAGCCATTGCAAGGCTAAGTCCGAATGCCGTCGGCATTTCAATTCCTCCGATTGACTGAGCGGGATGGAGCACTACACGGAGAATGACAATTTTCCATGATTTTAACACGGGGAATGGCCGTTCTTCGTCATTTTAACACATGGAATGACCATTCTCCGTCATTTTAACACGAAGAATGACAATTCTCCGTCAATTTAACAAGGAGAATGGCAATTCTCCGTGATTTTAACACGGAGAATGACTATTCTCCTACATTTTAACACGAGGAGTGACCATTCTCCGTCATTTAACACGGAGAATAACTATTCTCCGTGATTTTAACACGGGGAATGGCCATTCTCCGTGATTTTAACACAGAGAATGACCATTCTCCTACATTTTAACACGGGAAATGGCCATTATCCGTCATTTTAACACGGGAAAAGGCCATTATCCGTCATTTTAACACGGAGAATGATAATTCTCCGTAATTTTATAACGAGTGTGAAGATTGCGAATGGAGAGTCACTGACGAGTTTTTGAAGTAAGGTTTGAAGATTTTGGAGGAGAAAAGCTATATTCGAAAGTGAGCAGCGTATGGAAGAAGAGAAAGAATCGAAACATTTTTTTAAGAGTAGGTTTCGTGGGTGTTTTCAATAAATTAGAAAAGCAAAAAGGTTATTCTGCACCCTTTTATATATATTTTCGATAATTCTATGCACGCGATAAAATATTTTTCTGCGGTGTGTTTTTCATAAAACTTTTGCGGTTTTGGAACATTTGATAAAATTTCCCAATATAATTTTATGAATTTGAGTGGATAATTATATTCCATAAAGTGCGGTTACTTACAATATCATGCTCTAAAAGAGATCCTTGTTGTGTTTATGTTGATATTCTAAAAATTTAAATAAAATATTTAAACAATATTAATTGTAATAAGGAATAAATTATACTTGCAACATCGCCATGATAAACCTGCCACAGGTTGTCGTGCTTGCGCTCGCCAGGACTTCATGTCACCCCCTCCTCTGAATCCTGATGAACAGCTCCCCGCCATGGGCTATAAACTGACATAAAGGATTCTCTGGCAACCAACTTCTTGGTGTCGACGAATTTGCTTCAACCGCTAGTCAGCAAGTTGGGGCACGAGGTGGATGAAGTAGATGCATGCCTTGCATGTTGTGTTCTAGTCGCGGGAGAAGTCAAATTTGTATGAAAGTTTGAGTTAACCAAGCAAAAGTTAAGAAATAGAGAAAAGGGAGGGGTATGCCGATTTAAGACTGGTAAAGAAGTTTGAGTTAGTGGGTGAGTAAATGATATTATTCCTAAAAATAGTTAATTTTTAGGCAATAAAGTTTTATACCCAAAAAAAATAATGATATCCCTGGTATTTAGGTTATATATTAGTATAGATTTATGAAGAATACAACTAGTTAACTAATTAACTAATTACTATTAATTATTATGAAAATAATTAAGAATATAATTTCATCACACCTCCTCTCAAAAAGAGAACGCAAAAACTGCGAGAGACAAAATTTGGGATTGTCATGATTATTCCAAATCCCATATTTAGTGTTTACCAAACAATAGCTTTGGTCCAAATGTACCATGATTATATACAACCTGTCACGACCCGCTCCCGAATATTCGGATACGAGTCGGACATGCCCAGCCTACGTTGGAAGACTCAACGTAGTAAGCTGTACCAAGCTAGAAAAACTAACAAGTCAATATGAATAAGTACAAATCACAGCATCTATAACGTCCCAGAGAATCAAAGTACATGATTAGTCACTTATTACATTCATCCAGAAATTGTAAGGTAAAAGTAATGTCTGAGTCTCAAATACAAGAAATGAAAAAAAGTCTAAAAGGGTGAGATAGCTAGGCCTCATCGGCCTCTAAGTCCAGAGCAACTACAGCTGGCTCCACTATACCTCCAGGCTCCTGCCCGTAGTATGTGTCACACAAAGCCTCCATCTCACCTGCAACATATCCAATCAGGAGTGAAGCAAAGTATATCTAAGGTAATAAACAAGTACCACATGGGATGAAAAGATTATAAGGTACAAGAAAAGTAAAGTTCAGAAAATGAGTGCTGAAAATAAATACAGGAATCACAAGGAACATAAAAATATAGGGAATATGAAATGACCTGAACATAAAATAAACAAGGGAACCTGACATGTGTAATATTTGAAATACATCCAGGATGTGTGATCGGCTTGGGTAGTACAGGGCACATGAACAATAGTACGGCTTAGGGACCGCGTGCACAGTACGAGGCCTAAGCTATTCACATGTGTTTGTTTGAGTTTGGTCACATACCTGTAGTATTTCCCCTCCCAGACACAAGTACAAGACATAAAAGTACAAGAGTACAGGATAACGTGTCACATCATGTCACAAGAGTGTACATGATATGAATGTAAATGAACATGAACCATAGAATATACTTGCCTTGTTCCGGGTGATCAAGAGTAGGAAATAGAGCTGGATGTCCTCCTGTGAATATAGGTATAATTGGTTAAGCACAACAATTAACTACTATCTATATCTATGATAATCCTATAGATTAGCCATATACTTATAATTACTGAGCACTAAGAGTTTAGTAGGAATCATGGCCATTGGTCAATATTTAGACATCCTAGTAGTAACCTTGCTTAACTAGTATGGTTTAAATAAAGAATTATCAACAGTTATGATTTTTATCATAACTTCACACATTAACTAACATCAGTCACATCCTTGCCATCAAACTTAGACCAAAGCTAGGGAACTTATTCAATAACCATCAATTGAGCCTAAGTCAAATTGGCTATCCTTACTAGTTCTTATTTCTGCAGTTTACTGCCAACTATTCCTAACAATTGTCCCATAAGATACCTGACAACTAAACAACTGCTACATACTCATTTAAGAGTCATCCAGGATTATCCTTGTAGTAAAATCAACATAATTATAGGATACTCGATATCTACAGGAGTAACATAAGGATGAAACAAAGCAAACTTATTTATCTGTCATAGAGTACCCATTGATACCTACTCCAATATCTTGCATATTCTAACTCTAATGGTAATCTACCATCCACAATACCGGCCTTATTGAACCTATACACCAATCTGAATTAGTACATGACTTAATGTCAATCATAAACAAACTAAAAGCATATGCCTGCAGCTGCATAGCACCCCGCCGAAACCCCTCTACTTCCCCGATACATACTGATACCATAACACCTTCAAGATACTACCACACACAGTAAATGTCACATCAGAAATGATGAGAGGATTACTTGCGAAAAGTCGGGTCAATACTGTACTGCTAACACGCTTTCAAGAAGTGGACACAAGCTTTCTCTCCGTGTCCAAATCGATCCAGCCCTCTGAAATTATATGACGAGCAATCGTTCAGTCAAAAATAAGGAGAATTGGAATTATAGAGCAGTTCATACACTGTTCTATCAAACAAAAGAACTCTCAGGATCTGAAGAGTCAAACTGATACTCTCCGATACCCAATTTTCTTCCTCATTCAGAATTTGAACACAACTGATACTAGTGAATCTTGTTGCAGAAATTTTAGAATTTACTGGTTAGAAGTTGGAGCCGAATTGTACCCGGTGTCGCTGTGCCATGAATTGGATACGAGCTCTGTAGGAACGAAATCGTAAAGCACAATACTCTAGAGGGGGGTGAATAGAGTAGGCAGCGGAATATTGCTAATTAAAAAAGTTAGCAGCAAGATCACAGAATAATAATCACAACTAAGTAAAGTAAAGGCAGAGAGAAGAAAGCAAACACAAAGACAGCGATGTATACTGGTTTTCCTCTGTTGAGGACTAATCCAGTCGGTAGAACTCTTGCTACCAGTTGAATCCACTATTGGAAAAACTGCAAGTTTTCTTACGAAGTCCTTGCAACTTCTACAACGCGAGCTTTGATACGAAGAACTCGTCCAACTTCAAATGTGAAGAGGTATTCTTCAATCAAGCCTTCTGATTATAATCTCTCAAAAACTTCTAGACCGCACCGTACTGGCAAATCGACTAGAGGATTATAATTAGCTTGGGATCTGAAATTTAAAGCTCAAAAAAACTCTTTGGAAGATTGAAAGCTTTAGATAGAGAGAAGATTGAAAGTGAATGAGTGAGTTGAAATGATCGAAATCCAAGATTGAAAGCTTTAGATAGAGAGAAGAATGAAAGTGAATGAGTGAGTTGAAATGATCGAAATCCTTCTCTATTTATAGGAATTCCAAAGACAGAATTCTGGCAGAATTCGGGCAGAACTCGATGAGAAAATCTCGGTCAAATCCACAACTGCAGGAGGACCAAGTTCCAGAGAATTCAAAAATCAAAACGGCTACCAACCGAACTCTGGCCGAACTCTGTCCGAGTTCTGTCAGGGTCAGGTTAGGTTTTAAAAAATAATTTTTGGGGATTTTTGAAAACCTTTTTGAAAACCTTTTTGAAGCTTTTGTTTAAAAGAATATTTTTCAAAACAAAGGGCATTTTAAAAGTATTTTGAAAATATTTTAGAATAGCCTATTTGCCAGTACGACTCGGTGTACAACGTATTCCTAGACTCAATAAAATAAAAAATACATTGCTTAAAGGAAATACAGACTCGAACAGGCAAACATAGCTTCGGTCTTGAACTGTGTAGATAGTTGTTCTTGTTCATGTCCAAGAGTCCGATACATCCTGACTAGCTTCAAATATCCAGACAGAGTTTGATCAATTATTAAAATCAGGTTGACCATATGACCAATGGGCCAACAATCTCCCCTATTTTGATAATTGACAAACTATGAATGATATAACATTTAAGCTTGAAATAAAATCAAAAAATAGTTCATGTCCTGCATTTTCTCAAAAGAATGTTAGATCTTTATTTTTCTCCCCCGTTGTCACTTAGCAAAATAATTACAAAAGAGGAAAAACTCTCCCGCAATCAATGCATAAATAACAAACAGTGAAGAAACACAAGAAAGTACACATGATAAATGATAGTAAAGAAAAATTGAATGACATTACAGGCATGTATTTGTACGCAGGAAGTTTATTATAAACAACGAATTATATCACAGGCAGTTTATAGTAGAGAAGCAGATAAAGAAATGCTAAGTAAATAAACTGATGTGAATCATAAAGTACGAATCTCATAAAGATAAAGATAAAGATGTTCAGATGACATCAAATAAAACAGATCCAGTACAAGTCCTCAAATACTGATAATAAAGTCTGAAAATAGAAAAACTTGGAATGTCGGAGCATTTCCAAGTATACAGTAAATAATATCTAAGTCTCATATCAACTAACATATCACAACTCCTCCTCATCATCATCATTATCAGTATGATGACCAGCATGTCCAGAAGGACCAAAGCCAGAGGTACCCACGCCAGAAGGGTGAGGAGGAGCGCCAGTGTAAAACTCACCAACATAATTATGAGGAGGAGCACGGTCAGAACGGTACCAATCATATGCGTTACCGGGCTAGAAGTAGGCATGAACAGCCTCATCTTCACAGCAGTAACCAGAGAAAGCTGGATCTCTAGGGATAGAACCGGCTGAATGTCCAGTCTGGAAGAAACGAAGATCAGCTAAGGAGTTTGTAATCGCCTGATAACGGGTGACGTCGTGGAACTCACGTTCGCGAGCCATGTCCGTCATGGAGACGTATAAATCTGAAAGGTGCTGGTGTATGCCCTCAAAAGTCATAGCATACTGCTGAGGAGGTGGAGGAGGTGGAGCAGTAGCAGGAGCAGGAGGAGGAGCAGATGCAGTCATACTGCGACGAGATAACTTGAGAACCTTGGGCTCAGGGTCTTGAGCACAAGTAGATAAGTCAATGTCGAAACGCTGGAAGAGTCGTGGGAGAATCATCGCATAAGAGAGATTTCTATCTCTTGCACGACAACGTCCCATCATCTGAATAATGGTCTTAGGGGCAGAAAATGTCACCCTCATTTCCTGTATTTTTCGTATTTCGTATTTATACTCGTATTTGGATTTTTGGCATGTATTTTTTATTTTTCTCAACTTGTGGGATTTCAGTATTTCTCGTATTTGGGTTTGGCATGGCTCGGTTTTATTGGGTTGGTTTGGTTCAGTTTTATGTGAGTTGGATCACCTTAACCTATGCTACCCCTCATCCCCACCACAACTCCCCCTCTTTATATCCCCACCTACCACTCTCTCTCCTCATAACTTCCTCCATAAATTTTCTTCTTCTTCTTCTTCTCCTTCCTCTACACAACACTCCCAACCCTAGGTAAGTACACCTTGCCACTTCATGAGAGCCCTATTTTCTTGGTTCATTTGCTAGATTAGGACATGGTGATCAACATTAGTTCTTGGCATTTTGTGATTTGGAGTCTCCATTGTTCTAGATCTAAGTCTTTATATTTTTGGATTTTTGCATGTTTTGATCTATTTTAGTTGGTTTTCTATGAGTTTTGATGTTTCCATGTGGAAGAGCATTCAATTCCACCCAAGTTGGAGCTTTGGAAATCCGGATTTGGAGTTCGGATGGCCAAGTTGTAAGCTTTTAAAGCTTTGGGTTCAGCCATGGTGTTCTTGCTGTCTGGAGAAGACAATGAGCAGTGTGCAGAGCTGTTTAGCTTATGCACACTGAGCTGCATGTGCACTTTAACGTACGTACGCAGACTTGGGTACGCTTCCTGTTGGAAGCGTGTTTCCTTGAGCGTGCGTGACTTTTCACCCACGCTGCTCCTTCAGCGTACGTGACTTTTCACCCACGATGCTCCTTCAGCGTGCGTGACTTTTCACCCACACTGCTCCCTGTAGCGTGCGTGACTTTTTACCCACGTTGCTCCTTGAGCGTGCGTGACTTTTCACCTACGCTGCTCCCTGTAGCGTGCGTGACTTTTCACCCACGCTGCTCCTTGAGCGTGCGTGACTTTTCACCTACGCTGCTCCCTGTAGCGTGCGCGACTTTTCACCTACGCTGCTCCTTGAGCGTGCGTGACTTTTCACCCACGCTGCTCCTTGAGCGTGCGTGACTTTTCACCTACGCTGCTCCCTGTAGCGTGCGTGACTTTTCACCCACGCTGCTCCTTGAGCGTGCGTGACTTTTCACCCATGCTACTCCTTGAGCGTGCGTGACTTTTCACCCACGCTGCTCCTTGAGCGTGTGTGACTTTTCACCTACGCTGCTCTTTCAGCGTGCGTGACTTTTCGTACGCTGCTCCCCTGACCCCTTGTTTAACCCATTGACCCTTGGAGTTTTGGTTTTATTTCTTTAAGTTGGCTTTTCTATGGCCCTGTATATTGATATTTTATTAGATATTTTACGTCCATTTTATATCCTTACGCCTTTTGTCATGAACTTGATTTTACTTAATATGTTTGGAATGACTATTGTACATGGCATGGTATGACAAGGAACTAGCATAACACGACAGTGACCCGTAGTGGTGCACTCCTGACATGACCAACCTGACATGATAGTGGCCCGTCGTGGCGCACTCCTGACAAGTACCCTGACATGATTTATCTTAACGCTGTTGCGACGGCTAATTCAACTTGACTTGCCTTGACACCGTGGGTAGTTCTTTCTTGCTTGCTTGTTAAATCCACTTGTCCTGTCTTGCATCATGTCTAGGAGGGGACTCCTGAGTACCACGGTCAGGAGTACCTACTAAAATGGATTAAGGTTAATAACTAGATTAACACAGTAGTCATGAAGAGATACACAGCTACAGGCAATCCCGTTACCTGGGCGCTCTTGGGATCTGTAGCCTGCCGACGAGTAGGGCACATTTCCAGCACACCGTCGCGTGTTGCACCCTCTAAGTCACCTAAGGGTATATTTGTCTCCTGGACAATGTACCCACCTGAATTCAACCCTAATCTTTCGTCCTGGGTTGCCTGGATGGTCTGCAGGGCTTGTGGCTGTAGAACAATCTCACTGCATCTTGTTAGTAATTAGGCCTGTGATAACCCTAGTTAGTTAAAGTAGTAAGCCGTAGTATCTGCTTGGCCGTGATTGATTGAATGAGGTATAACCAGTTTAGCTATGTCTTGGTCCAGTACAAGATCGCTTCCTGTCTTAATTTATTGCATTATTATCTTGCCGATAAATGGTGGGAAACCAAGTTCTATTCAGATGAAGGGTTACAACTCCGGTCCTTGTTTGGTTTACGGGTTGTAACCTGGCTATCGGAATAGTTCCAGGGTTATCTCGCCGTATATCATCCTGACCTGTTTTCGTAATTTTAGTTTTAATATTATATTTTCTTGTGCTAATTGCTGGCTTTTGTTCTTATTTCGTGGCCCCCTTGTGGCACTTGCTCTTTCTGGGGTTGACCCAGCTGGTTTTGTGTGGCCAGATTTCGGAGCAGCTCCCGAGGATCTACCAAGCTTCCAGCCCAATGGTGAACACTAGACGGAATCCGGGCCAAGAGTGGGTTTTCTATTTTGTTTCGCTCACTCTATTGTAAAAAATATTCTTTTGAGGCGTTTAGCCGACGAGCACCTGTTAGCTCGGAGCACTTTTACTTACTGTCTGCCTACGGGCTGTAAACATGATTGACAAATCCTAGGGTTGATCATGTATGACTAAACTCTTACTAGTCCTAACATTTTGTAACGACTAGCTTCATGATCAGCTGAATATATAATATTTGGGACGCCTTATTATTGTATATTTAATGATCATACATCTTGCAACTTTACTTACTTGTGGTGATTGAGACACTAGGCTTGTTCATGACCATAAGAGACTGTTGGCTTGTAGAAAACCCTCACATATCTAGACAGCCGTGACCGTATATCGAGGTGGTTTCCATTTCAATATACGTAGCTGGCTATGTCTGCCCCCGCTCTCCAGTATTCTGATTCTGGGACGTGACATGGTTTAAGTGGTGGCCCATGCAGGTCTTGTCAATCAATAAATGTGAGGGTTTACCGAATAGATGTCTCAATCAGTATTTGCCCTTGATCTCCGCCCGTATTTTCAAATCCCTGAAATTCTTGTCCTGATTACATGCTTGTATCGTTGATCTGTCCTGGTCCTTCCTTATTGTTTCCCTGTGTCGTCTTCCTCAGCGACACCGTACCTGACCCTGCCGATCAGCAAGGAGGAGCACCTCCCGTGGACCAGCAGCAACCTGGAGATCAAGCCCAGCATTCCGGGGTAGCCTCCAGAGTGATACCTACAGGAGGAGAGTCACCAGTTCGGCCCGTCCAGCCCGCAGAGCCAGATGATGGTACCTTAGTAGGCCTCATCAGAACCTTGATAGCTTCCCAGGATCGTCGAAGCGACGCCCTGCACCAGACAGTTCAAGATGCTTTAATCCGAGGCGGACATCCAGGGAACCAGGCGGCCAACAGCTTCAAGCGATTGAACCCTCCTTTCTTCGACGGCAGCGAGGATGCGATTGCCGCGGATGCATGGCTTCAGGATACCGAGGTGATTCTGGAAGCAGCCAGGATACCCGAGAATGAAAAGGTGGCGGTGGTACGCCTGCAGTTATTGGATTTAGCTCGCAATTGGTGGGCGGCGCAGGCCATGGGATTAGTGGCACCCATTGCTTGGGCAGTATTTAGGGAGAGATTTCAGACGAAGTATTTCGATGCTGTGGCTCGGTACGACCTGCAGACCAGATTTACCAACTTGAAGCAAGGAGGCAGGACAGTTGACAGTTATGCATCAGAGTTTTCTAGGCTGAGTAGGTTTGTCCCCACCTTGGTGGCAACCGAGCTCGATAGAGCCCAGCGGTTCCAGCAGGGACTGCATTTGGAGATCTTGTTGGCGGTTGAGCAGTTCGAGCACCAGACGTTCGATGCAGTCTTGAGAGCAGCTAGGAGGCATGAGTATACCTCCTAGAGGATCGTGGATAGGACCGGAAGTAGGAAGCGGTCCCACAGTCAGATGCACCAATCATCAGCTCCAGCCCCGGCAGCTAGAAGTTTGACCATTGGGACTCCGAGGCGGGCGGCCTCAGTAACGTCGGTTCAGCATTCGACCCCGACGTACCCGCAGCAGCAGAAGCAGAAGCAGACTTCCGTGATGGGATATTCTCATTACGGGAAGCCAGGCCATGTAGTGGCGGATTGTCGCAGGACGCAGGGATTGTGCCTGGCTTGTGGAGCAGCGGATCATAGGATAGGGGCTTGCCCGAATAGGGGTGGTTCGTCAGCATCCAACCCTTCTAGTTCTTCGGTGAAAGGACGGGCTCCAGTACCAGTTCAGCAGCAGCAGTATCAGTCTTCGAGGCCCTTGCCACCTCAGTCTCAAGCATTCCAGCAACAGCACCCCCAGCAGTATGCACAAGCCCAAGCTCAGACCCAGAATAGGCAGTGAGGTTTTCAGCAGAGGGGACCAGCAGCCAGAGGACAAGGTCAGGCCATGATGATGGCTATGGAAGAAAAAGTTGCACCAGGTGAGGTAGTGGCAGGTACTATTCTCGTCAACTCCTTTCCAGCTTCGGTATTGTTTGATTCTGGTGCATCACATTCATTCATGTCTGCACGATTCGCGACACGGATAGGATTGGAGCCTGAGTCGTTATCAGTGAGGCTCAATATACTTACTGGTAATGGTCTTGTGGGAGTAGATCGAGTATTTTTCTTGTGTCGGATCGTAGTTAGCGGTAGGGAGTTTCCCGCTAGATTCATAGAGTTTCCTATGGAAGACTATGATATAGTCCTAGGCATGGATTGGTTGAGGAACCAGTATGCTAGGATAGACTGCCATATTGGCAGAGTTGTCTTTAGTATCCCCGGCGAGCCAGAGTTTTCATTTTCCAGAGGCACAGTGGAGCCATCTTTCCCAGCATTGCGGATGGCAGTAGCAGCAGTGCAGTTACCCCGGATAGTTGAAGAGTTTCCAAATATCTTTCCAGAGGAGCTTCCAGGAATGCCGCCAGAGCGGGAGATTGAGTTCACTATAGACTTGATTCCCGGGACAGCACCAGTGTCAGAGCGAGTCTACAGGATGGCGCCTTCAGAATTGGAGATTTTATACAAGATGATTGAAGAACTGAGGACCAAGGGATTCATCCGTGCAAGTGGATCGCCTTGGGGAGCCCCGATGCTTCTTGTGAAAAAGAAGGATGGTACATCCAGGCTATGTGTTGATTATCGTACCTTGAATTCGATGACAATCAAGAACAGATACCCTCTTCCAAGGATAGATGACTTGTTTGATCAGCTCAGAGGGGCTTCAGTGTTCTTGAAGATCGACTTACGGTCGGGATACCACCAGATCAGAGTCAGAGAGCAGGACATCCTGAAGACAGCATTCAGATCGAGGTATGGGCATTGGAAGTTCCTTGTTATGCCCTTTGGAGCGACCAATGCGCCGGCCGTATTCATGGACCTCATGAATTGCATTTTCATGTCTTACTTGGACCAATTTGTGATCGTGTTCCTAGATGACATCCTGGTCTACAGCAAGAGTGAAGCAGAGCATGAGCAGCATCTCAGAGTCGTCCTTCAGACGCTTAGGGAGCATCAGTTGTACGCCAAGTTCAGTAAATACGAGTTCTGGCTCGATCGCATTTCGTACTTGGGTCACATCATTACCCGAGGAGGAGTGGAAGTGGATCCCCAGAAGATTGTGGCTATCGAGTCATGGCCGGTACCCAGCTCAATGGCAGAGGTTCGCAGCTTCCTTGGATTGGCCGGCTACTACCGGCGGTTCGTTTCAGATTTCACAAGGATTTCGGCGCCGATGACCCAGTTGACCCGCAAGGATGTGCCGTTTGTTTGGACAGCAGAGTGTCAGGAATCATTCGAGAAGTTGAAGCAAGGTTTGATAATGGCTCCCATTCTCACCCTTCCAGATGGGACCGGAGGATTCACAGTTTATTGTGACGCTTCAGGCAGAGGACTGGGGTGTGTCTTGATGCAGCACGGGAAGGTAATATCTTATGCGTCACGCCAACTACGTGATCATGAGAAGAATTACCCGACCCACGACTTGGAATTGGCGGCGGTAGTGTTTGCTTTGAAGTTGTGGAGACACTACTTGTACGGAGATAGAGTGGAGATCTTTACTGATCATAAGAGCCTGAAGTATATTTTCACCCAGAAGGACCTTAATATGCGGCAGAGAAGATGGCTCGAGCTATTGGTGGATTATGATGTGGATTTGCAGTATCTTCCCGGGAAGGCCAACGTTGTAGCAGATGCATTGAGCAGGAGAGCCGGAGTTTATTTCCTGACGGCACAACCAGAATTATTGGCAGATCTTCAGAAGATGGGAATTGAGGTGGTTCTTCCAACCAGTGTGGCATTGATGGCCAGTCTACAGGTTCAGTCCAGCATAGTTGAGAGGATCCGGATGGCGCAGTCAGCAGATTCCAAGCTTCAGCGACTCAGAGCAGAGTGTGAAGCGGGAAGAAGGCCAGAGTTATGTATCCATGAAGACGGTACCCTTCGGCACGGCACTCGTCTTTGTGTACCCAGTGGAGATATCAGACAGGAAGTCATGGCAGATGCCCACAGTTTACAGTATTCTATTCATCCGGGTGGTACAAAGATGTACCGTGATATTCGTCAGCATTTTTGGTGGAATGGCATGAAGAGGGAGATAGCCCGATTTGTCTCTCGGTGTTTGGTTTGCCAACAGGTTAAAGCTGAACATCAGAGGCCCACTGGACTTCTTCAACCCTTACCGATCCCAGAATGGAAATGGAAACATATAACCATAGATTTCGTGACCGGATTGCCCAGATCTTCGGCCGGCAGAGATGCTATTTGGGTAATTATGGACAGGCTTACCAAGGTGGCACACTTTTTCCCATTCAGAATTGGACAGTCGACGGCACAGCTAGCAGAGATGTACCTCAGGCAGATCGTCAGGCTTCACGGTGTGCCAGTCAGCATCACCTCAGACAGGGATTCAAGATTCATATCACACTTTTGGCGCAGCTTGCAGAAGAGTTTGGGGACTCGTCTTCAGTTCAGCTCAGCTTATCACCCACAGATGGATGGTCAATCAGAGCGCACAATCCAGACTCTTGAAGATATGTTGAGATCCTGTACCCTTGACTTCGGTGGTTCATGGGAAAATCATCTGCACCTGGTGGAATTCTCATACAACAACAGTTATCAGGCCAGTATCCAGATGGCACCTTTCGAGGCTCTCTATGGCAGGAAGTGCAGATCCCCGCTAGCATGGGACGATGTCGGAGAGAGGCAGATGCTCGGACCCGAGTTGATTTCCCAGACGGTTAAACTGGTCAGGAAGGTCAGAGATCACCTCCGAGTTGCCCAGGACCGCCAGCGCCATTGGGCCGATGCTCATCGGCGTCCCTTAGAATTTGCTGTCGGCGACCATGTATTCCTTAGGATCTCGCCTAACCGCGGCGTCATTCGCTTCGGCGTGCGGGGAAAGCTTAGTCCTAGGTATATAGGGCCGTTTGATATTCTAGAGCGAGTAGAAGATGTATCCTATCGTCTCGCTCTTCCGCCGTCGCTAAGTGAGGTACATGATGTATTCTATGTGTCCCAATTACGACGGTATATTTCGGACCCGAGCCACATCCTAGACCATTCGGAATTGGTTGTTGGTACCAACCTTTCGTATGAGGAGAGGCCCGTGTCTATTTTGGACCGGAGGGAAAAGATACTCAAGAACAAGACTATTAAATTAGTCCGTGTTGCTTGGGGTCATCACTCTCTGGGTGAGTCAACGTGGGAGCGTGAGGACGACCTCCGATCGCGATATCCCTACCTATTTGACTCGTGAGGTATAATGTCTTTCTTATGCCTTACATTTTCCTTTCCTTGCTTGCATTGTATGATTGTATGATTGGACTGCTTAGTGTAGCTTGCCTGTGCTTAGTGTAGCTTGTCGTGGCAATCTCTGGCTCCTTAATTAAATTCCGAAGACGAAATTCTTTGAAGGTGGGTAGAGTTGTCACCCTTATTTCCCGTATTTTCTGTATTTCGTATTTATACTCGTATCTGGATTTTTGGCATGTATTTTTTATTTTTCTCAACTTGTAGGATTTCAGTATTTCTCGTATTTGGGTTTGGCATGGCTCGGTTTTATTGGGTTGGTTTGGTTCGGTTTTATGTGAGTTGGATCTCCTTAACCTTTGCTACCCCTCATCCCCACCACAACTCCCCCTCTTTATATCCCCACCTGCCACTCTCTCTCCTCATAACTTCCTCCATAAATTTTCTTCTTCTTCTTCTTCTCCTTCCTCTACACAACACTCCCAACCCTAGGCAAGTGCATCTTGCCACTTCATGAGAGCCCTATTTTCTTGGTTCATTTGCTAGATTAGGACATGGTGATCAACATTAGTTCTTGGCATTTTGTGATTTGGAGTCTCCATTGTTCTAGATCTAAGTCTTCCTATTTTTGGATTTTTGCATGTTTTGATCTATTTTAGTTAGTTTTCTATGAGTTTTGATGTTTCCATGTGGAAGAGCATTCAATTCCACCCAAGTTGGAGCTTTGGAAATCCGGATTTGGAGTTCGGATGGCCAAGTTGTGAGCTTTTGAAGCTTTAGGTTCAGCCATGGTGTTCTTGCTGTCTGGAGAAGACAGTGAGCAGTATGCAGAGCTATTTAGCTTACGCACACTGAGTTGCGCGCGCTCTTTAGCGTACGTACGCAGACTTGGGTACGTTTCCTGTTGGAAGCGTGTCTCCATGAGCGTGCGTGACTTTTTACCCACGTTGCTCCTTGAGCGTGCGTGACTTTTCACCTACGCTGCTCCCTGTAGCGTGCGTGACTTTTCACCCACGCTGCTCCTTGAGCGTGCGTGACTTTTCACCTACGCTGCTCCCTGTAGCGTGCGCGACTTTTCACCTACGATGCTCCTTGAGCGTGCGTGACTTTTCACCCACGCTGCTCCTTGAGCGTGCGTGACTTTTCACCTACGCTGCTCCCTGTAGCGTGCGTGACTTTTCACCCACGCTGCTCCTTGAGCGTGCGTGACTTTTCACCCATGCTACTCCTTGAGCGTGCGTGACTTTTCACCCACGCTGCTCCTTGAGCGTGTGTGACTTTTCACCTACGCTGCTCTTTCAGCGTGCGTGACTTTTCGTACGCTGCTCCCCTGACCCCTTGTTTAACCCATTGACCCTTGGAGTTTTGGTTTTATTTCTTTAAGTTGGCTTTTCTATGGCCCTGTATATTGATATTTTATTAGATATTTTACGTCCATTTTATATCCTTACGCCTTTTGTCATGAACTTGATTTTACTTAATATGTTTGGAATGACTATTGTACATGGCATGGTATGACAAGGAACTAGCATAACACGACAGTGACCCGTAGTGGTGCACTCCTGACATGACCAACCTGACATGATAGTGGCCCGTCGTGGCGCACTCCTGACAAGTACCCTGACATGATTTATCTTAACGCTGTTGCGACGGCTAATTCAACTTGACTTGCCTTGACACCGTGGGTAGTTCTTTCTTGCTTGCTTGTTAAATCCACTTGTCCTGTCTTGCATCATGTCTAGGAGGGGACTCCTGAGTACCACGGTCAGGAGTACCTACTAAAATGGATTAAGGTTAATAACTAGATTAACACAGTAGTCATGAAGAGATACACAGCTACAGGCAATCCCGTTACCTGGGCGCTCTTGGATCTGTAGCCTGCCGACGAGTAGGGCACATTTCCAGCACACCGTCGCGTGTTGCACCCTCTAAGTCACCTAAGGGTACATTTGTCTCCTGGACAATGTACCCACCTGAATTCAACCCTAATCTTTCGTCCTGGGTAGCCTGGATGGTCTGCAGGGCTTATGGTTGTGGAACAATCTCACTGTATCTTGTTAGTAATTAGGCCTGTGATAACCCTAGTTAGTTAAAGTAGTAAGCTGTAGTATCTGCTTGGCCGTGATTGATTGAATGAGGTATAACCAGTTTAGCTATGTCTTGATCCAGTACAAGATCGCTCCCTGTCTTGATTTATTGCATTATTATCTTGCCGATAAATGGTGGAAAACCAAGTTCTGTTCAGATGAAGGGTTACAACCCCGGTCCTTGTTTGGTTTACGGGTTGTAACCTGGCTATCGGAATAGTTCCAGGGTTATCTCGCCGTATATCATCCTGACCTGTTTTCGTAATTTTAGTTTTAATATTATATTTTCTTGTGCTAATTGCTGGCTTTTGTTCTTATTTCGTGGCACCCTTGTGGCACTTGCTCTTTCTGGGGTTGACCCAGCTGGTTTTGTGTGGCCAGATTTCGGAGCAGCTCCCGAGGATCTACCAAGCTTCCAGCCCAATGGTGAACACTAGACGGAATCCGGGCCAAGAGTGGGTTTTCTATTTTGTTTCGCTCACTCTATTGTAAAAATTATTCTTTTGAGGCGTTTAGCCGACGAGAACCTGTTAGCTCGGAGCACTTTTACTTACTGTCTGCCTACGGGCTGTAAACATGATTGACAAATCCTAGGGTTGATCATGTATGACTAAACTCTTGCTAGTCCTAACATTTTGTAACGACTAGCTTCATGATCAGCTGAATATGTAATATTTGGGACGCCTTATTATTGTATATTTAATGATCATACATCTTGCGACTTTACTTACTTGTGGTGATTGAGACACTAGGCTTGTTCATGACCATAAGAGACTGTTGGCTTGTAGAAAACCCTCACATATCTAGACAGCCGTGACCGTATATCGAGGTGGTTTCCATTTTAATATACGTAGCTGTCTATGTCTGCCCCCGCTCTCCAGTAAGTGTCGTGCCTTCGGGGAAATCAAACTCAGTGATGTCAAGCGGTTCACCTTCGTTGGGAATACCAAGGATCTCCGCTAAGAGAACATCATTGAAATTGATATCTAATCCTTCAACACGTGTGCTTACATCAAAAGTGTTTAATATGATATTGCAGTAAAACAGTCTAATGGCAGTAGTTGCTACGGGAAAACATAGTTTAACAAATTGCTGTAACCCTAATGCCTCAAAGAAATGGCGATGATCAGGAAATACAGTCCACTTGATGGGTGCGCCTGTGCATATAGATCTTATGGAGAAGTCTCCATACCACAGTAAGGCTTGGTCTAGGGTTTGAAAGTAAAACCCGTCGAACGCGCCGTCGCTAGATTGGACTGGCAAAAATAGGGAATTAGTGGGTGGATCCGAAGATGAACCTTCCTCACTTGGGTTGGTTGTCTTCTTTCTCTTAAAGGGGTTGAATCCCTTAGGTGCCATTTGTGCAAATAGAAGTAAATATGCACTAATTGAAAAGTGGAGAAAGATAGAGCTATACCTCCCGAAATCAAAGTATGTCGAAGAGAACGACGAACTCCGCACGAATCCAAAGTTTGGATTGATTTTACCACTTGGATTAGAAGATAGAGGGTGGTAAAGAACTAGGGTTCGGGGCTCCTTCGCGGCTGCTGTTGCTGGTTATGATGTAGTTTAGAAGCAATGAGGAAGAATGGCTCTCGGGTTCTGGTATATATAACCTGACACCCTCAACCGAACTCGGGCCGAATTCGGTCCGAAGTCTGGCCGAATTCGCCTGGGTTTGGTTTGAAATACTTTCTTTTTTATTGGCTCATTTCAAATATTTAATTCAAAGATTAGTAATTTCAACCTTCAAATAACATAATTAATATTATTTTATAGATTAAATATCATTACACAGTGACTGTTTCAGATTAGCTGTAGGAGTACTGTCCCAGCTGGCGGAGGTTCACCGAGGAACTCTTAAGTACCGCTTCGCTTCAACCGTAGTTGTGGTGACAGACAGACTCTTTATTGGCTTGTCTCTAACACATTTTTTGTATATTGAAATAAAATCATAAAATAAAATCAATTAATATTATTGACGTCCAAAATTCCTAATTCTCGACGTAAATAATTGAAACGATCTTCTGCTAGAGGTTTTGTGAAAATGTCAGCTAATTGATTCTCAGTATCTATGTATACAAGGTCAATATCTCCATTTTGATGATGATCTCTAAGAAAATGATGTCTAATCTCGATATGTTTAGTACGAGAATGACATACAGGATTCTTAGTCAAATTAATAGTACTCGTGTTATCACAAAAAATGGGAATATGTGTATAAAATAAATCATAGTCTTCCAAGGTTTGTTTCATCCATAAAATCTGAGCGCAACAACGTCCTGCGGCGATATACTCAGCCTCTGTTATTGATAGGGCTACAGAATTTTGCTTTTTACTAAACCATGAGACTAAAGCCTTGCCTAAGAAATGACATGTGCTACTGGTACTTTTTCTATCAACTTTGCATCCAGCAAAATCTGCATCCGAATAACCAGTAAGGTCAAAGGACATAGTTTTGGGATACCACAAGCCAACAGAAGAAGTGCCCTTAAGGTATCGAAAGATACGCTTAACTGCGCACAGATGTGATTCCTTTGGATTAGCTTGAAAACGTGCACACAGGCAAACACTAAATATTATATCTGGACGACTAGCAGTTAAATAAAGTAAACTACCGATCATACCTCGATACTTACGTGTGTCGACCGGCTTGCCTTGTTCATCAATATCAAGCTTTGTTGAAGTTGCCATCGGAGTGCCAATAGGTTTGACATTGTCCAGATCGAACTTCTTTAGCAAATCTTTTGTGTATTTGGCTTGATTTATGAATGTCCCATTGTCAGTTTGTTTGATTTGCAGTCCGAAAAAGAATTTCAGCTCTCCCATCATGCTCATCTCAAACTCATTCTGCATACACTTAGAAAATTCTTGACACAGAGATTCATCAGTAGATCCAAATATGATATCATCTACATAGACTTGTATTAAAAGAAGTTTACCATTAAAGGACTTAATAAAAAGTGTAGTGTCAACCTTGCCTTTTGAAAAACCGTTGTCAAGTAGGAAGGAGCTTAGACGATCATACCAAGCACGAGGGGCTTGTTTCAAACCGTATAAAGCTTTCTTCAACTTGAAAACATGATCAGGGTTTTTAAAATCTGTGAAACCTGGAGGTTGTGCTACAAAAACTTCTTCTTTTATAAAACCATTTAAAAATGCACTCTTGACATCCATTTGAAATAGTTTAAAATTATAAAAATATGCAAATGCACATAACATGCGAATGGATTCTAATCTCGCAACTGGGGCACAAGTCTCATCGTAGTCGATACCTTCTTCTTTATTGTATCCTTGAGCTACGAGTCGAGCCTTATTACGAGTCACTAAACCATTCTCATTTAGTTTATTTTGGAATACCCAACGGGAGCCAATGACCGGACGATCAATAGGCTTGGGAACAAGTTCCCAAACTTGATTCCGTTCAAATTGGTTTAATTTCTCTTGCATAGCATCTATCCAAAAACTATCACTACACGCTTCATCAATAGTTTTGGGTTCTAGCTGTGAAATAAAAGCAACACTAGAAACAATATCTCTACTGGATGTACGAGTACTTACACCTTTGGTAATGTCACCAATTACCAAATCCTTTGGTTGATCAGCTATAAATTTTAATCTTTTCGGCAGACTCTGAAGGTAGCTGGTTCCTGGATCTTCTCTAGGAGGATCAGCTAGTGCCGAGCTTGGTTGAGAATCAGCTGTTGTTGAGCTTGGTATATTTGGATCTTCGTCATTGTCATCGATAGTCATTTGATTCAGTTCATCAAAAGTGACGTTGAATGACTCTTCGATGATCATGGTTCATTTGTTGAAGACTCTGTATCCTTTGCTCTTGGCCGCATAACCTAAAAATATACCTTCATCGGCCTTTTCGTCAAACTTTCCCAAATTGTCTTTAGTATTAAGAATAAAGCATTTACAACCCAAAATTCTAAAATATGAAACAGATGGAATTCTATCAAACCATAACTCAAATGGAGTCTTCTTCAATTTGGGTCGAATTAGAACTCTATTGAGAACAAAACAAGCTGTATTGACAGCTTCAGCCCAGAAATATTTGGGTAGACTAAACTGGTTTAACATTACTCTGGCCATTTCGGATAGATTTCTGTTCTTACGTTCCACAACTCTATTTTGTTGTGGAGTCCTAGGGCAGGAGAACTCGTATACAAAATCGTGTGTGTCACAAAAATGCTCAAACTCTGTATTCTCGAATTTGCCTCCATGATCGCTTCTAATACGAGTGATCATGTAACCTTTTTCATTCTGAACTTTCTTGCAAAAGGCGACAAATTTGGATAATGCATCATTCTTGCGTGTCAAGAAGTATACCCACGTGTATCTAGAGAAATCATCTACAATTACGAAAGCATAAAGCTTACCTCCGAGGCTAGCAACTCTGCTAGGACCAAATAAGTCCATATGAAGCAATTGTAGAGGTCTAGTAGTACATACTGTGTTTACTGACTTGAATGTGGATCTGGTAGCTTTGTTCTTTTCACATTGGCTGCATACCGAATCCTTCTTGAATGTAATGTCCGGTAAACCGCGTACTAGCTTCTTTGTGGATAATCTTGATATTGCGTCCATATTTGCGTGACCGAGTCTCATATGTCACAGATGACTCTCATCGCTTTTAGCCATTAAGCATCTACCTGAAATGTTAGTTTCTTCCAACAAATAGAAAACATATATGTTGTCTTCCCTGATACCTTCAAAGATAGTATTACCAGTTGAGCTATCAACTATAATATATTTGTCTTTGCCAAAGTTGATGCCATAACCATGATCAGCCAAATGACTTATGCTGAGTAGATTATGTTTCAACTCGGTAACCAGACAGACATCTTTAATAACAGGATAGGAAGACTTACCAACATCACCGATACCAATAATATACCCTTTCAAGTTATTACCGAAGGAGACATAGCCTTCCTTCTTTTTCTTCGACAGTGTTGCAAATAGTGTAGCGTCACCGGTCATATGCCGTGAGCAACCGCTGTCGAGGATCCATTTGCTTCTAGCATGTGAAAGGTGTTCCACCTACAAAACAGTTTGCAGATGAAACTTTTGGTACCCATTTCTTGTAGGACCCTGAAATGTTAGCCTTTGGTATCCAAGCATAAATATTTAAATCAACAAGCAGATAAAATATGACCAATGTGGCCACAATAATGACATTGTGCATGTCGAGTGTTAAAAGCTGAGTGGTGTGCATAGTTGGTAGGTTTAGGTTTTCTAGTATAGAAGAAAGCATACCTATAATCATGTTTGGGCTTAACCTTTTGGGGTAAAGGTTTGATAGGGTTAGGTCTGACAGTGTTTGGCTTGGGAATGTTTCGATTTTTCGGTAAGTGACACGTGTTAGGGAAGGAAGCAGCAGTCTCAGGCTGTTTTCCTAACCTAATTTCCAATCTTTTGGAAGTGTCATACAACCTAGTATAATCAGAAGTGAGTGATTCCATTCTGATTTGTGCACTTTGAAGACTTTTCTTCTCTTTAGAAAGTTCTTCCTTGAGTTGGTCAATAACTTTGTCTTTCTCTTCAGATGACTTGGTAGTCTCGTGTAATAAGAGCTTGATAGAGGAAAGCTCACCAGACTCACTAACATTATTTCTAACCTCAGCTAGTTGGTCGGTAAGTCTTCCTATTTCTCCTTTGTACTCTTTGAGTACCTTCTTAGAGGTCTGATATTTGCTACGCAGTTTCCTGTAATCAGTCATCAGTTCACTGAAGGCATCTCCTAATTGCTCAAAGGTGAAGTCATCATATGTATCAACTACAGGTTCAGTAGGTACCTGATCGGATGCCATAAAGCATACGTTTGCAGCGTCTTCTGATTGTTCATCTTCTGAGTCGCTGGCTTCACTTTCATGCCATATGCTGGTATTGGCATATCTCCTAGATGTTGATCTCTTCAGGTTTCCTTTTTCATACCTGTTGCAATTCTTGCTTGATGATGAGTTTGTAGGACAATCCTTCTTCATGTGTCCCTTCTTCTTGCAGCCATAGCAGACATCATCATCTTGATACCAGTTGTTGCTACTGTTGTTTTCTTTGGCTTTCTTCTCATATCTCATGAATCTTTTGAATTTCCTTGCTAGGAGTGGTTGATCTTCAGCATCAGATTCACTGCTGTCTGAGTCACCTTCAGCAGCTTTTCTGTGCTGAGCCTTGAAAGCGATCGTCTTCTCCTTTGGTGCAGGCTCTTCAAAATCTTGTAGCTCCAGTTCATGAGTGAGTAGCTTACCCATGAGTACTTCGAGGGACATAGTTGTGAGGTCGTTTCCTTCAATGATTGCAGTAGCCTTTGGAATCCAGTTCTTGGTAAGTGCTCACAGGAGTTTGCGAATCTTTTCATGGTTACTGTACTCTTTGCCTAGGGAGGACAAAAGATTTATAATATCTAAGAATCTTTCGAACATCTGAGTAACTGTTTCGTTGGGCTTCATCTTGAACACCTCATACTCTTGAGTAAGTCTGCTGACTTTAGATTCTTTGACTTGAGTCGTGCCTTCATGTGTGACTTCAAGTAGCTTCTACACTTCATTAGCCGTTGTGCAGATAGACACCATATTAAATTCAGTTCTGTCTAAAGCACAAAATAGAGCGTTAATAGCACGTGCGTCAAGACTGGCCTTTTTTTTCCTCCTCTGTATATCTGCGATGGGGTTTTTCAACTAAAACTCTATCAACATTTATACGAGTTGGCTTTTGATAGCCATCAATAACAATAGACCATAAATCAAAGTCAAGAGATTTAAAGAAGAAACTCATCCGTGTTTTCCAATAGGTATAGTTCGTACCATCAAACAGTAGAGGTCTGTTTGTGGCCTGGCCTTCACTTGTGAATTTCACAGTTGCCATGTGTTGTGCTTTGATCTATATAACAATTAATTAAAATAAATAAATAATTGTAATGTTACCTTGCTTTACCTGTAACACCCGTTCTGATACCAATTGTAGGAACGAAATCGTAAAACACAATACTCTAGAGGGGGGTGAATAGAGTAGGCAGCGGAATATTGCTAATTAAAAAAGTTAGCAGCAAGATCACAGAATAATAATCACAACTAAGTAAAGTAAAGACAGAGATAATAAAGCAAACGCAAAGATAGCGATGTATACTGGTTTTCCTCTATTGAGGACTAATCCAGTCGGTAGAACTCTTGCTACCAGTTGAATCCACTATTGGAAAAACTGCAAGTTTTTTTACGAAGTCCTTGCAACTTCTACAACGCGAGCTTTGATACGAAGAACTCGTCCAACTTCAAATGTGAAGAGGTATTCTTCAATCAAGCCTTCTGATTACAATCTCTCAGAAACTTCTAGACCGCACCGCACTGGCAAATCGACTAGAGGATTGTAATTGGCTTGGGATTTGAAATTTAAAGCTCAAGAAAACTCTTTGGAAGATTGAAAGCTTTAGATAGAGAGAAGATTGAAAGTGAATGAGTGAGTTGAAATGATCGAAATCCTTCTCTATTTATAAGAATTCCAAAGACAGAATTCTGGCAGAATTCGGGCAGAATTCGGGTAGAACTCGATGAGGAAATCTCGGTTAAATTCACAACTGCAGGAGGACCAAGTTCCAGAGAATTCAAAAATCAAAACGGCTACCAACCGAACTCTGGCCAAACTCTGGCCGAGTTCTGTCAGGGTTAGGTTAGGTTTTAAAAAATAATTTTTGGGGATTTTTGAAAACCTTTTTGAAGCTTTTGTTTAAAAGAATATTTTTCAAAACAAAGGACATTTTAAAAGTATTTTGAAAACATTTTAGAATAGCCTATTTGCCAGTACGACTCGGTGTACAACGTATTCCTAGACTCAATAAAATGAAAAATACATTACTTAAAGGAAATACAGACTCGAACAGGCAAACATAGCTTCGGTCTTGAACTGTGTAGATAGTTATTCTTGTTCATGTCCAAGAGTCCGATACATCCTGACTAGCTTCAAATATCCAGATAGAGTTTGATCAATTATTAAAATCAGGTTGACCATATGACCAATGGGCCAACAAGCTCCTCGTCCGATCTCGATTCAGACCCCCTTTAGAATAATAGATCAAACAGATACAATCAATCAACAGGGTGATTCAAATTCTGTTCTAAACAAGACACAAGAATTAAAAGGTTGGAAGAAACAAGGGATAAAACACTTACCCTTGTGTATCCGACTTAAGGATCACAATCGACTCGATATGTCCTCCATAACAGATTAGACTCTGAAGAATCGACACATGGATGATAACGAAAAATTCAAGAAGAAATCGCAAGAACAGATCTAAAACTTCAACAAGAACGTCGTAATCTCTCCTACGAACGTGTAAACTTGATACTCACAGCTTGATGATGATTCTGGAGAGAATCGACAAAGTAAAACCGATCAATGGATCTCGACGAAGCCTTGGAACCGCTGGAAAAGGAGATCACTATAGCTTTTCACCATTAGATCGAAACGCCAACCAATCCCAAAGAATTCTCAAAGGGAATCACCTCAGTTACTGACATGGCCTTGGTTGCTTGCGATTGAGGAAGATGATTATGATGATCGAAAAACCGTCAGAGAGTTCTTTGTGCACTGTCTAGCTACTGAGAAGATATGTCGATCAGTACAAGCTTCTCGGTCGACAGCCCTACCTTGAACGGAATGAAGTAAGCGGATTTATTCAATCTATCTACGATAACCCAAATAACGTCCTTGCCACCGCGTGTACGTGGTAGACTAGAGACAAAGTCCATAGTTATGTGCTCCTACTTCCACTCCGGAATAGGTAAAGGCTGGAGTAATCCTGCTGGTCTCTGCGCTCCGCCTTGACCTGCTGGCATACAAGGCATCTAGAAACAAATCTGGCAACCTCTCGCTTCATCTCATACCACCAGACATACTCCTGCAGATCCTTGTATATCTTGGTAGCCCCAGGATGAATAGAATACTGTGACTGATGGGCCTCCTGCATAATCTCCTCCCGTAAGCTACCCTTCAACACACACAACTGGTTTTCATGCCTCAGAGATCCATCCTCTGCAATGACAAAGTCCACTAGAAATCCTGCCTCTGCCTGAGCCTTAAGACATCGGAGTCCCTCATCTAAGAACTAGGCCTTCTTGATCTTCTCCATCAATCCTGACTGTATCCGTATGTACATCTGTTGTCCCCGAACTCCCAAAAGAATGACCTCGATCCCCAGACTCTCAAGATCCTCAAGAAGATGTTGGTCCATAGTAAGAAACATAGCAACAGGATATCGACGCAGAGCATCTGCTACCACATTCGCCTTCCCAGGATGGTATTGCAGATTAATGTTGAAATCCTTCATAAGTTCCAGCCATCTTCTCTGCCTCATATTCAGTTCCTTCTGAGTGAAAATATACTGCAAGCTTTTATGGTCCGTTAAGATTTCTACTCTCTCCCCATATAGATAATGTTTCCATAGTTTCAAGGCAAAAATGACCGCTGCAAGTTCCAAGTCATGAGTAGGTTAATTCTTCTCATGGGACCTCAACTGTCTAGAAGCATAAGCAATAACCTTCTTGTTCTGCTTAAGCACACATCCTAAGCCCTTTTCGATGTATCGCTGTAGATGACGAACCCTCCAGATCCTGATGACAAAGCTAATACTGGTGCTATAGTGAGTCTCTCCTTCAGTTTCTCAAATGCTGACTGACAGGCGTTGCTCCAGACAAACTCTTCGTCCTTCCGCGTAAGCTTGGTCATAGGCTTCGCTATCTTGGCAAAGTCTTTCACAAACTTTCTGTAGTAACATGCTACCCTAGAAAACTACGAATCTCAGCTAATGACTTGAAAGGTGCCAATACTTTCATAGCCTTAATCTTTTTGAGATCCACAGCAATCCCATCTCCAGTCACCACATGGCCTAAGAACTCCACTCTGTCCAGAAAGAATTCGTACTTTGAGAGCTTTTCGTACAGCTTCTCCTTCTGCAGAATCTCTAAGATAATCCGCAGATGCTCCACATGTTCTTCCTCAGTCTTCGAATAGATCAAGATGTCGTAGATGAAGGCTACCACAAACTTGTCCAGATAATTATGGAAGACCCTATTCATAAGGTTCATAAACACTGCGGGAGAGTTGGTGAGTCCGAACGACATCACCAAGAATTCATACTGGCCATAGCGGGTATTGAAGGCTGTCTTTGAAATATCCTGCTCCCGTACCTTCATCTGATGATAACTCGACCGAAGATCAATCTTTGAGAAGACTTTTGCCCCACTCAGCTGATCAAACAACTCATCTATCTGCGGTAATGGTTACTTATTCTTGATGGTGATGTTATTAAGTGTACGGTAATTGATGCACATTCTAACAATCCTATCGTTCTTCAGCACGAAGAGTACCGGTGCTCCCAAGGTGAAGTACTGGACTGAATAAAACTTTTGCCTTCAAGATCATCTATCTGAGCCTTCAACTCTGCAGCTTTCTTCGGGTTGATCTTGTAGCAATATTGAGACTTTGGCATTGATCCGGGTACTAGGTCGATGGTGAACTCCACATCTCGATCTGGCGGCAATCCTGGCAAATCTTCGGGAAAGTCGTCGAGAAACTCTGCAATTAGTTGGTGTGGCAACTCCTTGTCTTCTGCAACTGTGCTGTAGTAGACCCCTTCTGGTTTATCTGCAATCCGTTTTCTGACCTCGAACGGTGGAACTCCAGGCGGGCTGAAAGTAACCTTCCCCTCATGGCAATCTATTACATCAAACTGCTCATTCAACCAATCAATACCCAGGACTATGTCAAATCCCGACAATAGCATCACTAGGAGTCAAGCCCTAAGCTCCTTTCCAGCTATAGTGATTGGACAATCAACCATCTCAATAACTGACACTACCCCATATCCTATCATAATCCGACAGTTCCTCTTAGTGGGCATGGGTGTGAATCTATGTCTATGCAGAAGCTCATATAATAGAAAGCTATGAGTGGCTCCAGAATCAAATAATGTTATGGCAGGAAATAAATATAAAAGGATAGAACCTGTGATCACGTCTGGAGCTGCCTCATCCTCCTCAACTGTAGCCATGGCGTAAGCACATCCCTGTTGTGGTCCTTTTCTCTACTGCTGCTGATGCTGTGAAAATCGTTGCTGCTGAGTGGATAGAGTCTGTCCTCTTTGTGGTGTATTTGGCAGTCCTCCAGTCCAGGGTCCTTCTGCTAGTCGAACAATAGCCTGGGGGCAGTCCCTCATCTGGTGTGCCTCTGACCCGCAGAATAGACACAGTCCAAGCCTCTTGCGGCAAACATCAATGTGGTATCCTGGACATTGACAGAATGTACAAGTAATCCCCCATTGATGTCTCTGTGACTGGGCTGCTGGAGCTCTGGCAGGGCGAGGCTGCTGATGTGCTGCCTGCTGGGGTGGTCTTGCCTGGATCTGGGTCCTCTTCGCCAGTATCTGATAACTGCTGCTGTCGGAGTCTCTGTCCCTATTCAGCTTTGGGTCCATCTCCTTCTCAACTGCCTGGACGACCTTGAGCATGTCAGTGTAGGTTGTAGCCCTGCTGATCACTACCGCCTATCTCAGATCCCTGGTGAGGCCCTTCTTGAACCTCCTAGCGCTCTCCTCTGGCATGCTGATGAGGTTCTCCGTGAATCTGCTGAGTCGGGTGAACTATGATGTGTACTCTGAGACTGTCATGCTCCCCTGCTGGATCGTCTTTCGAAGCTCATCACGCTCCACCTCCGAAAAGAACTTCTCTTGGAACAGTAGTTTGAAATCCTTCCAGAGAACTTGGGGTACTGCTAGCTGAGGATCCTCTCTGTACCAGACTTCAGCAATGTCGAAAAGTTGCATGCTCGCAACCTCCACCTTCAGGTCTTCTAGAATCATCACCGTCTTTAGCAGTCTCTCGGCGTTCTCCAACCACTAATCTGCATATACTTTCCCTTCGGTGCCCCAAAAAACTATCAGACAGAGGTTCTGGTAATCTCTGGCGGTCTCCGACCTCGGTGCTGGAGGTATTGCTGGTGCTGGGGGAGTCGACTTTCGGGCCCTGAGTGCATCCATGACTGTAGTTCGGAACTATGTAGCATGATGGTTCTATGCCTCCATAAACTGCTAGAACATGGCCATCACCTGAGCGCCGTCGAACATCATCGTCGGAGGTAATGGAGGAAAAATATGAGGAAGGGGTGGAAGCTGCTCCACTGGTGCGTCGACCGTGGTATGATCCAAAGCTCATGTAGCTCCGGGCTGATCTGCGGTCTTCCTGGTGGTGACCATCCTGAAATAGAAAGAAAACTTCGTTGATTGCTAAAACTTAAACCTACAAGTAATCAGTTTTTATAGAATGTCAATGTACCAGATATTCCCATGTTTTTCCAATTTTTTCTATGTTGTGGTCAAGTTTTTCTAGTTTATCAAGTCCCCCAATAGTACTCTAGAGCCTAAGTACTATTAGGAAAGACATGCATGGGCCGCCACTAAAAATATGTCACGACCCGCTCCCGAATATTCAAATACGAGTCGGACACGCCCAGCCAACGTTGGAAGACTCAATGTAGTAAGTTGTACCAAGCTAGGGAAACTAAAAATTCAATATGAATAAGTACAAATCACAACATCTATAACGTCTCAGAGAATCAAAGTACATGATTAGTCACTTATTACATTCATCCAGAAATGGTAAGGTAAAAGTAATGTCTGAGTCTCAAATACAAGAAATGGAAAAACATCTAAAAGGGTGAGATAGCTAGGCCTCCTCGGCCTCTAAGTCCAGAGCAACTCTATATGGCTCCACTATACCTCCAGGCTCCTGCCCGTAGTATGTGTCACACAAAGCCTCCATCTCACCTGCAACATATCAAATCAGAAGCGGATCGAATTATATCTAAGATAATGAACAAGTACCACATGGGATGAAAAGAGTACAAGGTACAAGAAAACTAAAGTACAAGAAATGAGTGTTGAAAATAAATACAGGAATCAAAAGAAACATGAAACACAGGGAACATAAAATGACCTGAACATGAAATAAACAAGGGAATCTGACAGTGTAATATTTGAAAAACATCCAGGATGTGTGACCGGCTTGGGTAGTACAGGGCACATGAACAATAGTATGGCTTAGGGCCTGCGTGCACAGTACGTGGCTTAAGCTATTCACATGAGTTTATTTGGGTTTGGTCACATACCTATAGTATTTCCCTCCTCAGACACAAGTACAAGACATAAAAGTACAAGAGTACAGGAAATGTGTCACATCATATCACAAGAGTGTACAGGATATGAATGTAAATGAACATGAACCATAGAATATACTTACCTTGCTCCGGGTGATCAAGAGTAGGAAATAGAGCTGGTTGTCCTCCTATGAATATAGGTATAATTGGTTAAGCACAACAATTAACTACTATCTATATCTATGATAATCCTATAGATTAGCCATCTACTTATAATTACTGAGCACTAAGAGTTTAGTAGGAATCATGGTCATTGGTCAATATTTAGACATCCTAGTAGTAACCTTGCCTAACTAGTATGGTTTAAATAAAGAATTATCAACAATTATGATTTCTATCATAACTTCACACATTAACTAACATCAGTCACACCCTTACCATCAAACCTAGACCAAAGCTTAGGAACTTATTCAATAGCCTTCAATTGAGCCTAAGTCAAATTGGTTATCCTTACTAGTTCTTATTTCTGCAATTTACTGCCAACTATTCCTAACAATTGTCCCATAAGATACCTGACATCTAAACAACTGCTATATACTCATTTAAGAGTCATCCAGGATTATCCCTGTAGTAAAATTAATATAATTATAGGATACTCGATATTTACGGGAGTAACATAAGGATGAAACAAAGCAAACTTATTTATCTGTCATAGAGTATACCCATTGATACCTACTCCAATATCTTGCATATTCTAACTCTAATGGTAATCTACCATCCACAATACCTGCCTTATTGAACCTATACACCAATCTGAATTAGTACATGACTTAATGTCAATCATAAACCAACTGAAAGCATATGCCTGCAGTTGTATAGCACCCCACCGAAACCCCTTTACTTTCCTGATACATACTGATACCATAACAACTTCAAGATACTACCACACACAGTAAATGTCACATCAGAATTGATAAGAGGATTACTTGTGAAAAGTCAGGTCAACACTATACTACTGACACAATTTCAAGAAGTGGACACAAGGTTTCTTTCTGTGTCCAAATCGATCCAGCCCTTTGAAATTATATGCCGAGCAATCTTTAAGTCAAAAATAAGGATAATTGGAATTATAGAGCAGTTCATACATTGTTTTATGAAACAAAAAACTCTCAGGATCTGAAGAGTCAAACTGATACTCTCTGATACCAATTTTCTTCCTCATTCAGAATTTGAACACAACTGATACTAGTGAATCTTGTTGCAAAAATTTTAGAATTTACTGGTTAGAAGTCGGAGCCAAATTGTACCTGGTGTCGCTGCGCCATGAATTGGATACGAGCTCCTCGTCCGATCTCGATTCAGACCCCCTTTAGAACAATAGATCAAACAGATACAATCAATCAACAGGGTGATTCATATTCTGTTCTAAACAAGACACAAGAATTACAAGGTTGGAAGAAACAAGGGATCGAACACTCACCCTTGTATTCGATTTAAGGATCAAAATTGACTCGACGTGTCCTCCCGACCAGATTACAACTCTGAAGAATCGACACATAGATGATAACGAAAAAATCAAGAAGAAATTACAAGAATAGATCTAAAACTTTAACAAAAATGTAGTAATCTTTCCTACGAACGTGTAAACTCGATACTCACAATTTGATGATGATTCTGGAGCGAATCGAAAAAGTACAACCGATCAATGGATCTCGACGAAGCCTTGGAACCACTGGAAAAGGAGATCACGATAGCTTTTCACCATCAGATCGAAATGCCAACCAATCCCAAAGAATTCTCAAAGGGATTCACCTCGGTTATTGACACGGATTTGATTGCTTGCGATTGAGGGAGATGATGATGATGATCGGAAAATCGCCGAAGAGTTCTTCGTGCACTGCCTAGCTACTGAGAAGGGATGTCGATCAGTGGAAGGCCAGATCCTCCGTATTGCCGTCGCCAGGACTCATGTGCCGCTCGTCGTTCGGAGGAGACTCGTTGGAGAATTTGCATCTTCCATGGCCGCTCAAGAATAGAGAAAATTGAGAAATGGAGTTAAAAGTAGAAGATCAAGAAGGAGAGATTTTTTTTCTCCTGAGTTTCTTAGCAGCAATTGTAACTGAGGAGGAAGGAGCCTTATATAGGTCGTTAGGCCGTTGGAGTAGTGGCATGGGAAGGAGAAAACAATTTGGAGGGAAAATAAATTTCAAACTGCCATCACTCTCTACACATGTTTGGTTAGAAGGAACAATGAAGATAATTTTTTTTTAGTCGAGAGGAATCGAAGATGCAGCTGTCCCACCATTTGAATGTGAATGGTTTACTACAGAAGTAATCTAAACCAAAGGTTTGATGGGTTTAGTAATGGGCTGCTGACCCATGGTTTCTAATTTACTAAAGTTAGGAAATTAATTAGAAAAAGCCTTTAAAATAAAATTAATCCCTATTCTCATGTTAACCTAGTAACATATCTATCTATAAATCACTAGTACCTCAATAGTATAAAGGTTTAATTTCTAAAAATAAAATATGTTTTATTGATATTTGGATGGTGGGGTTACACAACCCCAAGATCCCAATGATAAAGAGGTTTAGGTTAAATTACCTGAGGCGGAGGAGGAAGCGCTGGGGTGTCGGGTCATCCGCAGCTGCACGGGACGTCCGTTCAGAGGGGTGTCGTTGAGGAAGGACTTCGGAGGAGGAGATTGTGGAAGAAGAGGGGATTGGAGGAGGAGGAGGAGGAGGAGTAGTGGAAGAGGTGTTGGAATGGGTGGGGTTCCCAACCTATGTGGAGAAGACCCCAGAGTGCGACGAGCACCGTCTGTGTGTCAGAGAAGCTCGGGGAGGTGACGAGGTCAATCGGAGAAGGAGAACAAGCTCGGGAGCCACCATATAACATTTTGGAACAGGGGAGGCCAAACTCGGGCCGAGTTCTGTCCCATGGTTGTCACGACCCGCACCCGTTTTTCGGATGCGAGAGCATGAGCAAGCTAGCTACGCATCGAGCGAACTCCAGCCCAACCCGAATACATAAACGCTGTCACGGCTAGGGTAAGCTGCCAAATCATGGCAAGGCTAATCTATATCTCAATCCACAATAAGAAGAATAAACAAGAATGAACAAGTATGGGTCGTGGTCTGCATCCCAGTAGCATATATGTCCGATAAGACTCTAAGAAAGTAACAAGAGTCTAAAACTGAATCAGAAAATAGGATATCTCATGATAAGGTATGAAAGCACGAGCTGATAATAAATGCAATACGATACCTGAATCCCGCAAGTGTATCATCCCATCCGCCATCCAGAACTAATAGCTAACTCCATGTACTCACTAAACCTGAAGAGATCATCAGGTCCTCAGGGGACATAGCAAGATACATAAAAATATGCCTATCTAGCAGTTTATCATGCAATAAAGAAAATACAGGAAAATAAATAGGAAAAGACCAATCAACACGAAATACGACTATACACGACTGGAAGAACCACTACGCATAAACGAACTGCTGGAGAAGAACAAAGGAAACGGTACCACGATGTCAACGAATAACTAATCAAATACTCAAACCCTCGCCCCTAGTGTGGACTCGCAGGTTTGAACAACTACTAGCCCTCGCCCCTAGTGTGGACTTGCAGGCTAGCATCACTCTCGTCCCTAATGTGGACTCGCAGGTGTGAACCATATACTACTAACCCTCGTCCCTAGTGTGGACTCGCAGGTTAGCATCACCCTCACCCCTAGTGTGGACTCGCAGGTGTGAACCAATAACTACTAACCCTCGTCCCTAGTGTGGACTCGCAGGCTAGCATCACCCTCGTCCCTAGTCTGGACTCGCAGGTGTGGACAGATAACTACTAACCCTCGTCCCTGGAGTGGAGTCACAGGTTAGCTTCAAGAATTTTAAGGTACAGCAGTTCCGTTATGACTTATTCATCCTATGACACGATACGACTCAGTCAAAGTACAAGTGATGACACGACATGACCCAATCACGATACACGAGAAAACCAATCCAATATGAACTACAAAGCTAACTGTAAACAAGGACTATATATATAATAGCTGGCATGATATACAAATCACATATAAATAATCGACTAGTAAAACTATATAACAATAAGAATATGCATATAAATAAACTGTAGAGGGAGGCAAGGTATCTTGCCTGGAGGTTGCACGCAGATCCCACAAAATATAGTCAACTAGTGAGCCATAAAGTCTAAGTCATCACAACTGTCTCCGAAAGCTGAAACAAACATTGCCAACATTCTCAGAATAGTCAAATTTGCTAGGACTGCCGGTCCTTAAGTCCAATTCTGGACATAGGGGCAAAACGGTAATTTCGAGCCAAAATGGTGTCCGCCGTTGGATCCGCTTTGTACCAAAAAAGTGCCAAAGTCAATGGCCTCGAAAGTCATCAAACTACATGTTTACGAATTCGGTTTGATAATACAAATCCAACGGTATGTCCAATTTTGGATTCCGGCGGGTCGTGCACAAAATTATCTCGTTTAGTTGGATCGTGGGGCCCGCGAAACGGCGATCCAATCAAATGTCTCAGAATTGGACCAAACTTGGCATGCAGGACCAGAAAAATGATACGGTCCTGTTGGCGCAAGTTTCATCTCGATCTGACGAGCGTGCACAAAGTAATTGAAAATTTTGCACAGAGGCCGATACGGTAAATTTCGACGGATACGTATCAAATTCGTCGTGCACACGCGACCAATTTGAATTCTGTCAAAGCCCATACATCCACGAAGCCGTTACGCACCTTTCGATGCTTTCGGTTCGTGACCACGTTGCCGGGATTGGCAGGACGCACGTCATATCGGGAGTTTGTCATATTTTCTATATTTTTGAAAAAAAGATTTTTGTTGAACTTTAGAATCGAATAACTTTTCATCTACTTAATGAAATCAGAATCTACAAGAAGGGTTACGAGGCCCTATAGGTTGTCTAAAGGTTTCATCAATTAGTTTTGAAAAAAGTTGACACACTTGACGAAAAATGATCGTTAAACTTGGGTGTTTGGGCACAGTCCCGAAACTGTCAAAAATAGTTTTTCGGGTTTTTCGAGTCGACTTTTTGACTCGTTGGATCGACACCTCGAGGAAATACAAGGTGGGTAATCCAGAGGGTCGGGTAGGCTCTACACAGCAACTTGCGGAATCGAAATATACTAAACGTGCGTGAAGAAAACCATCAACAAAGTGGCGAACCTTGCTGCGAGTCAAAAAAGACCCACTCTGTTTGTGGCCGGATCTTGGGGTGTCGGCGGACGCTCCGACTTGGCAGGTGGCGCGCGCGGCGGCGCAAAGGGTGGGGGAGGGTTGCCAGCAGGTCAGGGACGCATGGCGTGGGTTAGGATTTCGATTTTGGATCCCTCTCTCTCGGCTCGCTATATATGTACACGGTTATATGTGTAACGCTGTTAGCCTGGGGGGGAGAATCGGGCTTCTGAGTTCTCGATTTGGGAATGTTTGCCCCATGGTGGGCTAGGCTCAGTCTGGGGCCGGCTTGGTTGGCTGGCTGGGATTTCCTTTTCCTTTATTTTTTATTTCCTTTTCTTTTGTTCCCTTTCTATATTTTTTTTTGTTCCCTCTCTCTATATATATATATATATATATATTTTAAGAAGGGGAATTTTATTGATGTATGAGGCGTAAAATGTCGAAGCCTATACAGGAAGCGCACGAAGCGCTGGCAGAAGAAAAGAAACGGCTAGGCATGCCGACAAAACAGGAACAAGAAAACAGAAACTAATCTAGGGATTCCCAGAACTTGGACGAGGAGTGCGAGCAGTACCTCCGGATCTTTTGGATCTGTCTGATGATTTCGCTGTACAGTAGGGGTGGAGGGAGATGTCGGCCCTCGTAGCGGAACTTGTTCCTGTTTTTCTACAGGACCCAAATTCCCGCGGCTGCGACGATATGATGTCCGTGGGAACCGCTCCAGCTGGACAGGAGATCATTGAAGCCCCTAGGTGTGGGGACCTTCCTAAACCTGATGCTGAGAGTCGCCCAAATCTTCGATGCCAGCTCTCCGGATGTTAGTATGTGCTCTGCAGATTCAGTTTGAGGATTAGTGCAGCAGTGGCAACTCGAAGCAAGGCTGTAGCCGAATGAGGAGATGGCATCGTCGGTGGAGAGCTTCCGGAAGAGGGCTCTCCAGATAAGGATGGACCATTTTATGGGGATGCAACCGTGCCAGAAAGGAGCGATAAGGGACGATGGGGTCCCGTTGCCGCGGGCAATAGACCTGGCGGAGAACAGAGAGAACATGCCGTCCGAGCAAGGGGACCAACGTGGGATGTTCGGAGTGTCGGAGAGTCGGAGATTAGCAGTGGCGAGATGGGCGGCAGCCGCCTGCCCGAGCCAGTTAGAGACTCGGTCCCAGATCCATCCGGATGAAGGATCCCAAAGCTCGCAAATCTGCCCCTCCCGCGGGGGGGACCCGGGGGGGTGCCAGAGGTTGCCTCCCAGCCAACGATCGTGGCTCATCGATGAGAACCCGTTACCCAGCTGGATGTGAATTAGGGGGTCAACCAGATGTCGACCGCGGGTAATACGTCTCCAGGATGTCGATGAACAGTTATTGACTAAGGCCGTCCCAGGATGGGAATATCTGAAGTATCTCGCTTGCATGAAGCAAGTCCAAATTGAATTGTCTGTGCGTAGCTTCTACCATAACTTCATGGAGCATGCGTCGGTGATGTGTTCCAATCTGCAGAATCCCAGACCGCCCTCGGAGGTGGGTTTAGCCATCGTGGTCGAGCTTGCCCAGTGGTGTTTATCTTTGCCATTGTTATGACCCTAGAAGAAGCTGGCGAAGAGGGATTCAAGCAAGGTGAAAACCTTTTTGGGAGGGTTACAGACAGCCAAGGTGTAGATCGGGATGGATGATAGGACGTGCTTGATAAGAATTAGTTTGCCACCGGGCGAGAGGGTAGCATTGTGCCAGCCCTCGATCCTTTTCCTAATGGCGCTGACCATGTATTCGAAGATACCCGAGTTGGCCTTGCCATAGACCAGAGGGCACCCTAAGTAGGTGAAAGGTGGGTATGCTGTGGCGAAGGAAGTCAAGTTGGATAGCGTAGAGGAGTGGGACCTATCCGTTTTGTGGTGTGTGTATATGACGCTCTTGTTGTTATTGATTCTTTGACCGGAACATCTGGTGTACCTGTTAAGCTTTTGAAGGACCACGTCGACAGAACCGATGTCGCCGGAAGAAAAGATGAGGACGACGTCTGCGTAAGCAAGGTGGGTGATGATGGGGCATCCGGTGGTGGTGTGGAAGTGGTGGAACCTCGGGGTATTGGGCATGCTCTTAAGGTTTCTGCTGAGGGCCTCCGCAGAGATGATGAAAATAGTGGCAGAAAGAGGATCTCCCTGTCGGACGCCATGGCTGGCGCTGAAGAAGCCTTCGGCCTGGCCGTTGATAACGGTGGAGAACCAGAAATTGTTGATGGACCTGAAGATGATGTCAATCCAGGGTTCAGAGAAGCCAAAGGCCCTAAAAACCCTCATCATGAATTGCCAGTCAAGACGGTCGTAGGCTTTCTCCATGTCAAGCTTAATGGCGATGTTTCCCCCTCTTGCCAGAAATTTCATGCAAGTGACCATCTCTTGAGCGAGCAGGATGTTATCCATGATGTTGCGCCCTTTCACAAAGCCACTCTGCTCCTCGGAGATAATTTTGGGCAGAAGATTAGTCATCCGGTTAGCGATAATTTTTGCGATGATTTTGTTGGCAAAGTTGCATAGACTAATGGGGCGAAAGTCTTCGAAGGTTTCGGGATTGTCTTTTTTTGGGATAAGAATGAGATTAGCCCTGGATATCGATTTAGGGTATCTGGCTCCTTGAAAGAAGGCGACTGTTGCCTCCAAAAAGTCTGGGCCGATGATGTTGTCACGCCCCAGAACCAGAATACTGGAGAGCGGGGGCAGACATAGCCAGCTACGTATATGAAATGGGATCCATCTCGCTATACGATCACGGCTGTCTAGATACATGAGGGTTTAACTACAAGCCAGCAGTCTCTTAAGGTCATGAACAAGCCTATTGTCTCAATCACAAGCAAGTAAGTAAAAGTTACAAGATGTATGATCATTAAATATACAATAGTAAGGCGTCCCAAACATTACATATTCAGCTGATCATGAAGCTAGTCGTTACAAAATGTCAGGACTAGCAAGAGTTTAGTCATACATGATCAACCCTAGGATCTGTCAATCATGTTACAGCCCGTAGGCAGACAGTAAGTAAAGTGCAAGCGAGCTAAACAGGTGCTCGTCGGCTAAACACCTCAAAAGAATATTTTTACAATAAAGTGAGAGATCAAAAATAAGCCTACTCGTTGCCAAGGTTATGCCTGGTGGTCACCATATGGCTAGAAGACAGGTGGATCCTCTGGTGCTGCTCCAATATCTGGCCATACAAAACCAGCTGGATCAGACCCCAGAAAGAGCAAGTACCACAAAGAAGGCTTCACTTAGGAACTAAAACCAGCATATCATAATAGAATATTAAAGATAATAAATAAAGAACTGATCATAATAGCGATAACAACAGTAAACCGAGTACGAGGAAACTATCCAAGTAGCCAGGTCACAACCCTTAAACCAAACAAGGATCGGAGTTGCAGCCCTTCACCTGAATAGAAATCCGTCTCAAATACTATTGGTACAGTGAAAACAATAAACGAAGAGAGGACACAGAACTGCTCCGGGAGCCAGGTTACAACCCTTAAACCAAACAAGGACCGGGGTTGTAACCCTTCGCCTGAACAGAACTGGACCCCTGATCTTTATTGCTAAGGCCAGTATAAATAATCATGGTATTAAGGTAAGATAAAACATGACGAACATGGCATGGGGTTGCAATTAAGACAATAAACGAAGAGAAGACACAGAACTGCTCCGGGAGCCAGGTTACAACCCTTAAACCAAACAAGGACCGGGGTTGTAACCCTTCGCCTGAACAGAACTGGACCCCTGATCGTTATTGTTAAGACAAGCATCAATAATCATGTCACAATCTTGCACAGGATCAGGATAAGACTAAGCTGGAATAAACTACATCCAATCAATCACGGCCAATCAAGAGTACGGCTTGATACCTTTAACTAACTAGGGTTATCACAGGCCTAGTTACTAGCAAGAAGCAATGAGATTATCCCTACAGCCACAAGCCCTGCAGACCATCCAAGTTATCCAGGTCGAATGTCCGTTTATGAAGGGTGCACCACATGACTGTGTGCTGGAAATGTGCCCTACTCGTCGGTAGGCTACAGGTCCACTTAATGCGCCCAGATAACGGGATTACCTGTAGCCGGAAATCTCTTCATGTCTACTGAATTATTCTAGTTTATTACCCTTAGTTAATTATAGTAGGTATCCCTGACCGTGGTACTCAGGGATCCCATCCTAGACATGATGCAAGATAATACTGGTTTATTGTGCAAACGCAATCATCCACGGTGTCCAGGTTAATCATCCTTGTCAGGTCATGTCATGTACAACAGCAATTCGAGATAATCATGTCAGGCATGCTTGTCCTGCCATGCCATGTTCAATTATCATTAGCAAATATATATAAAAATAAATTCGTGATTATCAAGTTCATGACAAAAGACGTAAGGATATAAAATGGGCGTAAAATATCTAAAAAGAAATAAAGAGTACGCTATAGGAACTAAAGTTATAATAGTACACAGAGCTATAGGAGAGCCATGCGGCTCAGGAATATGCGGCCAGGAATGATCTCATGCGGCTGGGAAGGGAATCGGGTTCATGCGGCTGGAAGCTGCGGGGTCAGGTTCATGCGGCTCAGCAGGAAGGGGCTTTGCGGCTGGCGAGTCATGTGGCTGGACACAAGTGGGTTGCATGCGGCTCAATTAGGAACCCATGCGGCTAGGAATACAAGGGTCCCATACGACCATGAAATGAAAGGTGTGCATGCGGCAGAAGGACAAGGGTCTTATGCGGCTGATGGAAGGGAATTTCCATGCGGCCAGGAAATGAAAGGTGTGCATGCGGCTGAAGGACAAGGGTCTTATGCGGCTGATGGAAGGGAAATTCCATGCGGCCAGGAAATGAAAGGTGTGCATGCGGCTAAAGGACAAGGGTCTTATGCGGCTGATGGAAGGGAATTTCCATGCGGCCAGAAAATGAAAGGTGCGCATGCGGCTGAAGGACAAGGGTCTTATGCGGCTGATGGAAGGGAAATTCCATGCGGCCAGGAAATGAAAGGTGTGCATGCGGCTGAAGGTAGCTTGCCGCATGAATGCTCATGCGGTCAAGTGCTGCCCTGCGGCCAGAGAACTGTTCTTCTTCTCCAATTTCTGAGAAGAAGAACACCATGAGAGTCAAGTTCTCAAACTCCATAACTCCATCATCCGGAGCCCGAATCCAAACTTCCATAGGTCAAAATGGGGCAGAACGAAATTCCCTACAACATAGAACTATTAAAACTTAGAAATAATAAGATTAAGTAGATCAAAATCCATAAAATCCGAAAATAATATAATTGTAGATCTACAAGAATCTAGCCATGAAAAGTGAAAATGCTAAGTACAAAAGTAAGATAAAATGCTATAAAAAAGAAGATAAAGCAGTAAAATCAGAGTTCCTCTATGAAGCAAGTTGTACTTACCTAGGCTCTCACTCTCTCTCTCGCTGGTAAGTGAAGGAATTAATGGAAGAAGAAGATGATGATAAATGAATAGAGAGAAAGGAGAATGGTAATAAATACAAATGGTGGTGGTAGGTAGGTGGGTTTACCTTGGTTCATGATGAACCAATGGCTAATCCCAAACTGAACCAAGCCAACCCGAACCAAGAATAAACCAAGCCACGGAGAAAAGCTAAGCAAGGAAAATCATGCAATACAGGAATAAATACGTATACGTATTCCAAATACGTAATACGAGCAACACGCATTACAGATGTCCCAGCAGTGTCTGTAGAAAACCCCACTGAAGCCGTCGGGACAGGGGGCGTTGTGTTCGTCAAGATTCCAAACCGCGGACTTAACCTCGGCCGTAGAAGGAAGGGCGAGGAGCTGCTCGTTATCAAGATCGGTGATGGTGCTAGGGATCTCCGCCAGCACTCCCTCATCCATGACGACTGCTTCTTTGGTGAAGAGTTTGGAGAAGAAGTTGGCCGCGGCTTCTTGAATCTTGTGCTGGTCCGACAGCTGGATGCCGTTGTCGTCTGAGATACGATTGAGGTAGAGCTATTGTCTGCGTCCTTTCACGATAGCGTGGAAGAAACTGGAGTTGCAGTCCCCTTCATTGTCCCATTTCAGTCTAGCTTTTTGTTTCCAGAATTCCGTTTCTACTTTAAGCCTAGACTTGAGGATAGCTCTGACGAGGTTGAGAGTGGTCCGCGCCTCAGGGGATCTGTTAACAACGTAAGAGATCTCGGTACGGGTGACATCATCCTCCACATTTTTGGTCTCCTGAAAAATGTTACCAAATGCTGCCTTACTCCACCTGGAGAGGGCCTTGCTTGTGGCATGTTGTCTGGCCACGATTCTATGCAGTGGATCGGCGTTGTTCACTGAGAACCACGCGGAGGCCACCTCAGAAATGAAACAAGGATGGTGTCTCCAGAAATCAAGGAATTGGAAAGGTTTCTTGATACGGTGGGAGCTGCTACTGATCTCGATGAGAAGGGGTGAGTGATCGGATTCTGTGGTATTGAGGTGGGATAGGCTAGAGTTGAGCCCCATGTCAGCCCAGTGGCTGTTGATAAGAGCCCGATCGAGGCGGGAGTATTGACGACGAGAGCCTTCCTGTATGTTGCACCAGGTGAAAGCATTGTCGGAGAAAGGTAGGTGAGTGAGGTGAGCGTTGAAGGTGAAGTTGTTGAAGTCGTCCATGGCCGGAAGGGGAGGCGGGCGCCCTCCGAACTTCTCGTCACTACATGAGATGGTGTTGAAGTCGCCTAAGCAAATCCACGGAAGGTGCTGGAGGGATAAATGGGTGTTGAGCAGGTCGTCCCAGAGGAGTTTTTGCTCTTGTAAATCGCAGCTGCCGTGAACGGCTGAGATTAAGGTTCTGTTCCGAAGTTGTGGGTGTTCCACCCAGAAGGAGAGGGCTTGGCTGGATTCCTGAACCAATCCTGAGTTGATGTCAGCACCGGTGAGAATCCAGATGTCGTGACTGCCAGCCAGCGCGGTCGTGAAACCAAGTTGTAGTTTGATGCCGGTGATCCTTTTCATGGGGATTTTGGGTTCGATAATCACTAGGATGTCGATCTTGTGGATTTTCTTAAGGCTGAGGATTCTGTTCATCGTCGGTTTGTTATCTATACCTCTCACGTTCTATGCGAGGATGTTAAGCATTGGGTTGTGGGGAGTGGGTGGGGAGGTTGAGCTTGGCTGCTGATCGAGTGGTCATAGCTGCTTGCTGATTCTTTTTCTTATTTTTCTTTTTCTTTTTCGAGGAAGATTTCTTGGTAGAGGTAGAGAGATCTTCATTCTTCTTCGTCTGACCCGCAGGTGAGACGACCACGTTGGAGTAACTCTCGACCTCTATGTCGTCTAGCGCACAGAGAGGATTGTTGCGATCAAGGAAACCAGCATCCTCGGCTTGCCAGAACCTTCCTGTTAGGGGGAAGCAAGGGTTAGGAGGGTTGTTGAAGAAGTCGGATGGGGGGGGCCTGATCAGCAGTAGACAACTCTCGCCCTTCGGAAAAATGACTTGGAGTGAGGGCTACCGCGAGCTGCTCACGTGGAGTGCCATTCGAGGAGATGGGGGATAGGGGGGATCAAAGCTGGTGACCAAGGGCTTGAGGGAGGTGATGGGGGAGATCACAAGGGGCACACTGTCTGCGCTCAAGGGTGTGGAGGTGGGGTGGGTGGAGGGGCAGTCGGATATAAGCATGACAGCACGGGAGACGTCCTGATCCGCCTGGGAGGTGATGTCTGACTCGGGGCATACGCGACCAGAGGTGTGCTCAGAGGGGCTCTCGGGTGGGTTGTCGATGTCAAGTATGGCAAAGGAGTTAGCGAGGGTGACGGAGGGATGATTGAAGGTAACGATGTCGGAGTCGGGCGTGATGAGGGATTTACTGTTTTGTTGGAGAAGGGTTCCTGTGGGCCGGTGGTGGGGGTTGGCGGGCAGGTCTGGCGAGGAAGTGAGGGGGGTGGTGGGCGCGACCTTTTTACGGGAATTGCGGGGTCCAGGCTTCTTGAGGTCGGGGTTAGCCCGGAAGCAGCGCTGCAAGGAATGACCGCTCATCCGGCAATGATGACAATAAATTATGTTGTTGTCATACTCCAGAGTTTGCCTGATCATATGATCGTCGAGCTCTATCTCAATCATTTTGGGGGGTTAATTGGCGAGATCTAGCTCCACACAAATCTTCGCATAGTTGCATTTAGACAGGCTGCGTGTTTCTTCCGTGATGGCAACCAGGGACCCAAAGGAACTGGCTATGCACTTTAGAGCTGCGGTGGGGAACCACACTAGGAGGAGGTTGGAGAGGGTGACCCATGTGGATATGAATGTCGAATCCTCAATGGGGTTAAATTGGGGTGACCATCTGACGATTTTGACAATCTATGAGTCGATTTTGGCATTCCCCTTAGCCCAGACCTTGATGCAGTCCTGGTCAGAGGACAGGTGTAAGAACATGTGCTTGGGGTCAAGAGGGGCGATCCGGAAGACGTTGGAGAGACCCCAAGAGGCGATAACCTCCTTAACCCTAGCTATCTTCGGGCAACCTTTGGTGAACGTTAGGACGAAAGTCTTGAGGAAGGTGGAAGATAGGGAGGAGATGTCTGCGTCTGTGAAGGGGACACGGATGGGGTATCCGTCATGTGGGGGTGAGAAGACGATTTCAGGAAGGACGATCTCCGCAGTTGGGGAGGGGGTAGCCTTAACGCGGTCTGGGCGTAATGCTTCGACGTAGGATGGCACATGGGAAGGAATCGGGTCGGTCAATAGGGGAGGGAGAATTGTGGAGGTAGCTGTGGAGGGAAGGGAGGAGACTGCCGCGGTCGAGATGACGGGTCCTCCTGCAGCAGTCCCGGCAGCAAGGGGGAATGGGATACCCTACGAGGGAGCGTCCTGAGAAGAGGGAGGGGGCTGGTCCACAAAGTGGGAACCACCTGACTCACGGAAACCCGCAGTAGAGGGAGGAGGCAGGCCCACACCGTGGATGCCTGCAGGCGCGTGTAATACGTAACCCACAATCAAGGGATTAGGCTGGCCCACATCGTGGGAGCCTCCGGGTGCGAAAGCGCCCGTAATCGAGGGTGAGGGCTAGCCCACACCGTGGGAGCCCTCAATCTCGCATAAATCCAACGCATTAGGAGCAAGCTGGTCCATACCGTGGGAGCCGACGCGCGTGCCTAGCGCAGAAGGGGTCCAGTTAGCGCAAGCAATTGGGAGCGTAAAAGCGGGGGGTGGGCTGATGACGCGAGCCATCCCTGGCGTAGAGCTAATAGGGAGCGTAAAAGTGGGGGATGAATAGATGGAGTGGGCCGGCCCGAGCGTAAAGCTAGGCAAAAGAAAGGGAGCTGGCTCGGTCACCAAGGGAGGAAAAACTGACGCAGAGCGTGCAGCAGACGCTAAGACAGCGGGAGCCTCGAGACTCGAGCAGCTGGGGCAGCACGGAACCCCGTGCTCGAGCGGCTCTGGGACCGAGGAAGGGAGAGACAGGAGCTGTCGCTTCTTTGATGGACCCGCAGCTGATCTCGGGTGGCAGGTCACCGCCTCTCTCGGCGGAGGAGCCGAGAGTGGGGGATGGAGGAGCAGATGCTCCGCCGCGGCTGCCGGAGCAGGCCCCCTCGGATTGGAGTCCGCCGCGCCAAGAGCGGACGCTAAACCGGAGCTAGCCACGGGACGCTCGCGGCAGGAGAAGCTCTGAGCCCTGCGCCCGAACGGTACTGGAACCAAAGGGGGCAGAACAAGTGCTGACGCTTCGTCGCCGGGCCCGAGGGAGACCACGTGGGGGAGGTCGCCGCCCCGCTCGGTGCTGGAGTCGAGGGGAGAGAAGGGGCTGGAAGGTGATCCTACACGTTGGACGAAGCAGGTGTTGGGGAGGAGGACGTCGCTCCGATCACGTGCTCGGCCGGGGTAGGCCAAGCTAATGCAAGTGGTGGCAGAGGCGCGAGCCCTGAGGAGGATGCCGGGGGAGGAGCACTCCGATGAAGGGGGGTGGACTCCCAGACCAACGAGGGAAAGTTGGTCGGGGGTCCAGGCAGCGGGCGGCGGAAGGGGGGCGCCAAGGATGGAGGGGAGGGGAGGACGACGAAGGGGCGGTCGGCAGGGGGGTCTGAGGGCGCAGAGGGAGGCGGCGACGAGGGAGATAGGGGTGCGTGCCGGGAACTAAGGAGGCGGGGGACAGCCGGAGGGGACGGCGAGGGGGGCGTCTGCGCCGGGGAGGGCACGAGCACCTCGGACAACGGCCCGGCGAGGACGAAAGGGGAGAGGGACAGGTGAAGGGAATGGCAGGAGAGGTGGAACGGGGATGGTGGGGGGAGGGGGGGAGGGAAGGAGGGGAAGGTCGGTACGTCGGGCGGAGCAGGCCGCCCGGGCGGCCGGAAGGGGGGGCCGGAGAGATCGCCGGGAGAGGGTCAACCAGCAGAGCTCTCTCCAGAGAAAAAAAGGAAAACTATCATATATATATATATATATATATATATATCTATATATATATATATATATATATATATATATATATATATATATATATATATATATATATATATATATATATATAACTGTATACATATACGTATATTTATATATATATACACACATAAACATATTCACACCCATACAACCAAGTAATACATATATACACATATATATATATATATATATATATATATATATATATATATATATATATATATATATATATATATATATATATATATATATATATATATGTATATAGGTATTACTTGGTTGTATGGGTGTGAATATGTTTATGTGTGTGTGTACATATATATATATATATATATATATATATATATATATATATATATATATATATATATATATATATATATACGTACACATATTCACACCCATACAACCAAGTAATACCTATATACATATATATATATATATATATATATATATATATATATATATATATATATATATATATATATATATATATATATATACACATACCCTCGTATATATATATATATATATATATATATATATATATATATATATATATATATATATATATATCTATATATATATATATATATATATATATATATATTATATATATATATATATATATATATATATATATATATATATATATATATATTTTTATATACGTACACATACCCTCGTATATATATATATATATATATATATATATATATATATATATATATATATATATATATATATATATATATATATATATATATATATATATATATATGTATATATCAATAAATTATAAATATATTTACATGCCTATATAATATATATGTCCTAGTATTTATACATATATGTATACCACAAATTCCATATAGACAATAAAATATTCTAATTATAATCAATATTAATAATATCTAATAGTAATAAATATATCTATTTAATCACCACAAATAATAAAATAACAATAAAATAATTAAATGGTGGTTTGGTGAATCCATATTATTCACCTTTATTCTGGTCCAAAAATTGTACAAATATTGTAAAACAATATCTAATAATAAGAATACCAATTTTTGTACAAATATTCAAATAGTTAAAAATGTACATCAATACCTGAAATAATTTATGAAATATTTGTACACACATAAAATATGCCTACATGGTCATCTTTGGTCTCACTACATACCTACAAAGGCTTGGATTCGGTTCGGGCCTAGTTCGGACTAAGTTGGTACAATCGGGTCATCTAAAATCAATATATCTAATTAATAAATAAGTAATTCATCAGTGGGTTTAAGTCGCAACTTGATCTAGTTTTTCTAGTTATGACACACTTATGGCCGGGTCTTCCTTGGCATGGCTATTACACTAGTCAAGACACGCTACTACACTATCCGTGCCATGATTCGTAGTCACCTTGTACTCTAATTCCTAAGCATGACTAAAATCATCTACCGTAATAATTAATTAAATAATTATTTAAAAAAATCTAAAAATTACCAATTAAATCAAATAAATAATAAAAAATATTTCAAAAAATTCGGGAAGAGGAGTTACAAATCTACCCACCTTAAACTAATTTCGTCCTCGAAATTCTAATTCATAACTATTCATTCAAAGTCTAGTATTTCCTTAATCTCCTCAAATTTAATTTCTCCAAAAATATTTTATGGCCTTTCTCTAGTCATTTGGTATTTACGAAATCTCGAGGACTTCTACCCAACTTTGGTCACACTACTCCTCAAAATACGGTCATTAAAATCTTATAATCCTCTAACTAGTTGCTAACAATTCTACCAACAGATATCTAGGGTGTATGGCACCTATAATCCCTCATAGCTATAAACAACCAAATATTCAATAGTCAAGCAATATTATACTATAATTTAAAAATTTCTGATAGATTCTAGGCAGCTAGATCGTTCGTCACTCCGAAATAAGAAGGGACGAGAATCAAGGGTACGGAAAGGCAAGGGAAAATAATCGAGAACAAGTATAAAATTTCAAGGACGTAGAGAAATTTTCTAGGAGAATTTTTAAGGCAGTGTGGATTGAGATTCCTAGGTTTAGTCATTGTCGCAGGCTCGTACCAGTACAGTTATGTAACCGGTACGATATGCTCTGACCTGCATGGGCCACCAAAAAACTTATCACGACCCGCACCCGCTTTTTGGACGCGAGAGCGTGAACAAGCCAGCTACGCATCGAGCGGACTCCAGCCCAAACCGAGTACATAAACGCTGTCACGGCTAGGGTAAGATGCCAAATCATGGCAAGGCTCATCTATATCTCAATCCACAATAAGAAGAATAAACAAGAAAGAACAAGTATGGGTCGTGGTCTGCAGCCCAGTAGCATATATGTCCGATAAGACTCTAAGAAAGTAACAAGAGTCTAAAACTGAATTAGAAAATAAGATATCTCATGATAAGGTATGAAAGCACGAGCTGATAATAAATGCAATACGATATTTGAATCACGCAAGCGTATCATCCCATCTGCCATCCAGAACTAATAGCTAACTCCATGTACTCACTAAACCTGAAGAGATCATCAGGTCCTCAGGGGACATAGTAAGATACATAAAAACATGCCTATCTAGCAGTTTATCATACAATAAAAAAAATAGAAAAATAAATAGGAAAAGACCAATCAACACGAAATACGACTATACACGACTGGAAGAACCACTACGCATAAACGAACTGCTGGAAAAGAACAAGGGAACACGATATCACGATGTCAACGGATAACCAATCAAATACTCAAACCCTCGCCCCTAGTGTGGACTCGCAGGTTTGAACAACTACTATCCCTCGCCCTTAGTGTGGACTCGCAGGCTAGCATCACCCTCGTCCCTAATATGGACTCGCAGGTGTGAACCATATACTACTAACCCTCTCCCCTAGTGTGGACTCGCAGGTTAGCATCACCCTCGTCCCTAGTGTGGACTCGCAGGTGTGAACCAATAACTACTAACCCTCGTCCCTAGTGTGGACTCGCAGGCTAGCATCACCCTCGTCCCTAGTGTGGACTCACAAGTGTGGACAGATAACTACTAACCCTCGCCCCTGGAGTAGACTCGCAGGTTAGCTTTAAGAATTTCAAGGTACAGCAGTTCCGTTATGTCTTATTCATCCTATGACATGATGCGACTCAGTCCAAGTACAAGTGATGACACGACACGACCCAATCACGATACACGAAAAAACTAATCCAATATGAACTACAAAGCTAACTGTAAACAAGGACTATATATATATAATAGCAGGCATGATATACAAATCACGTATAAATAATCGACTAGTAAAACTATATAACAATAAGAATATACATATAAATAAACTGTAGAGAGAGGTAAGGTATCTTGCTTGGAGGTTGCACGCAGATCCCACAAAATATAGTCAACTAGTGAGCCATAAAGTCCAAGTCATCACAACTGTCTCCGAAAGCTGAAACAAACATTGCCAACATTCTCAGAATAGTCAAATTTGCTAGGATTGTCTGTCCTTAAGTATAATTCTTGACAAAGGGGCAAAACGGTAATTTTGAGCCAAAATGGTGTCCGCCGTTGGACCCGCTTTGCACCAAAAAATGTGCCAAAGTTAATGGTCTCTAAAGTCATCAAACTATATGTCTACGGATTCGGTTTGATGATACAAACCCAACGGTATGTCCAATTTTGGATTCTGGCGGGCCGTGCACAAAATTGCCTCGTTGAGTTGGATCGTGGGGCCCGCGAAATGGCGATCCAATCAACTGTCTCACAATTTGACCAAACTTGGCATGCAGGACCAAAAAACGATACGGTCCTGTTGGCTCAAGTTTCGTCTCGATCTGACGAGCGTGCACAAAGTAATTGAGAAATTTGCACAGAGGCCGATACGGTAAATTTCGATGGATACGCATCAAATTCGTCGCGCACACGCGACCAATTTGAATTCCGTCAAAGCCCATACGTCCACGAAGCCGTTACGCACCTTTCGATGCTTTCGGTTCGTGACCACGTCGCCCGGATTGGCGGAACGTACGTCGTATCGGGAGTTTTTTCTATTTTTTTTATTTTAAAAAACAGATTTTTGTTGAACTTTAGAATTGAATAACTTTTCATCTACTTAATGAAATCAGAATCTACAAGAAGGGTTACGAGGCCCTATAGGTTGTCTAAAGGTTTCATCTGTTAGTTTTGAAAAAAGTTAACACATTTGATAGAAAACGATCGTTAAACTTGGGTGTTTGGGCACAGTCCCGAAACTGTCAAAAACAGTTTTTCGGGGTTTTCAAGTCGACTTTTCGACTCGTTGGATCGACACCTCGAGGAAATACAAGGTGGGTATTACAGAGGGTTGGGTAGGCTCTACACAGTGACTTGTGGAATAGAAATATACTAAACGTGCGCGAAGAAAACCATCAACAAAGTGGCGTACCTTGTTGCGAGTCAAAACAGACCCACTCTGTTTGTGGCCGGATCTTGGGCTGTCGGTGGTCGATCCGGCGAGGCAGGTGGAGCGCACGGTGGCGCAAAGGGTGGGGGAGGGTCGCCAGCATGTCAGGGACGCATGGCGTAGGTTAGGGTTTCGATTTTGGATCCCTCTCTCTCTTGGCTCGCTATATATGTACACGGTTATATGTGTAACGATGTTAGCCTGGGGGGAGAATCGGGCTTCTGAGTTCTCAGTTTGGGAATGTTTGCCCCATGGTAGGCTGGGCTCAGTTTGGGGCCGGCTTGGTTGGCTGGCTGGGATTTCCTTTTCCTTTATTTTTTATTTCCTTTTCTTTTGTTCCCTATATATATATATATATATATATATATTTATATATATATATATATATATATATATATATATATATATATATATATATATATATATATATATATATATATATACATAACTGTATACATATACGTATATTTATATATACACACACACATATACATATTCACACCCATACAAATATATATATAGGTATTACTTGGTTGTATGGGTGTAAATATGTATATGTGTGTATATATATATAAATATACGTATATTTATAAATATGTGTATATATATATAAATATACGTATATTTATATATATATACACACATATACATATTCACACCCATACAACCAAGTAATATATATATATATATATATATATATATATATATATATATATATATATATATATATATATATATATATATATATATATATATATATATATATATATATATATATATATATATATATTTATATATACGTACACATACCCTCATATATATATATATATATAACAAATATATCTATGTATATATATATCAATAAATTATAAATATATTTACATGCCTATATAATATATATGTCCTAGTATTTATACATATATGTATACCACAAATTCCATATAGACAATAAAATATTCTAATTATAATCAATATTAATAATATCTAATAGTAATAAATATATCTATCTAATCACCACAAATAATAAAATAAATATATGTAAAAAAATATATATATCTATACATATTTATATATACGTACACATACCCTCATATATATATATATATATATATATATATATATATATATATATATATATATATATATATATATATATATATATATATATATATATCAATAAATTATAAATATATTTACATGCCTATATAATATATATGTCCTAGTATTTATACATATATGTATACCACAAATTCCATATAGACAATAAAATATTCTAATTATAATCAATATTAATAATATCTAATAGTAATAAATATATCTATCTAATCACCACAAATAATAAAATAACAATAAAATAATTAAATGGTGGTTTGGTTAATCCATACTATTCACCTTTATTTGGGTCCAAAAATTGTACAAATATTGTAAAACAATATCTAATAATAAGAATACCAATTTTTGTACAAATATTCAAATAGTTAAAAATGTACATCAATACCTGAAATAATTTATGAAATATTTGTACACACATAAAATATGCCTACATGGTCGTCTTTGGTCTCACTACATACCTACAAAGGCTTGGATTCGGTTCGGGCCCAGTTCGGGATAAGTTGGTACAATCGGGTCATCTAAAATCAATATATCTAATTAATAAATAAATAATTCATCGGTGGAGGTTAAGTCGCAACTTGATCTGGTTTTCCTAGTTATGACACACTTATGGCCGGATCTTCCTTGGCATGGCTATTACACTAGTCAAGGCACACCACTACACTATCCGTGTCATGATTCCTAGTCACCTTGTACTCTAATTCCTACGCATGACAAAAATCATCTACCGTAATAATTAATTAAATAATTATTTCTAAAAATCTAAAAATCACCTATCAAATCAAATAAATAATAAAAAATATTTCAAAAAAATTGGGAAGAGGAGTTACAATGGTGTCCAGAACAGTTCTGGCTCGGCCCACACAGAGTTCTGGCCGAACTCTGTGTCGTCGGACTGAAGTAAATTTCAGGGTATTTTATGCACTATTGGATCGTATCCTGTGCTTCAGGTTTTGCTGCGGGATTAGGGGTTTATATATGGTTTTTTTTCTTAACCCTAATACGTACAAAAACACATAGAAGAAGAGAGTGAAAGGAGGCAAGAGTACAATTGCAACTTTAGGAGAGAAGAAGGAGGATTGAAGGTCTCTTTCGAAGGAGGATCGTGTTCGGGTAATCTCCACTCGTCGTTTTTGTTCTTCGTAGCCTTGTAATCAATATTTCTTGCTTCCAAGTGTTGTGGGGATCTGTGTTGGATTGGGAGAAGTTTGTAGAGGGTGTACTCCTTTATTTCATTAGTGAAGGCTTCTCAAGGGTTGGACTCTGATCGTTTCGTGGTTTTTTTTCGCAAGGGTTTTCTACGTCAAAAATTCTCTATGCCTGCGTGGATTATGTTTTGGTGTTTGATTCGTGTGTTGTATTGCTCGATTCTCTCACTGGTACTCTCTAGTTTGGAAAAAAGTTTTCGTGCTTCTTTTCCTACAAAGTGGTATCAGAGCCAGGTTCTAGAATTCAGAAGGGTGTAAGGAGTTGACAGAAAACTAGAGAGGAGAGATGGACGCGAAGCCGGTGCGCATGGTGACCCTGAACGGCACCAACTATTGTTATTGGCAAAGTAAGATGAAAGATTTGCTATTTTTTAAGAAGCTACATCTGTCCGTATTTGCTTCCGAGCGACCAGTTGATAAATCCGAGGAGGACTAGAAATTCGAGCACATACAGGTGTGCAGATATATCAGGCAGTTCGTTAACGAGAATGTGTACAACCACGTTGCCAATATTGAGCAGTGAAGACGTTATGGGATAAGCTGGAATCTTTGTATACGAAGAAGACCGGGGTAACAAGTTGTTCCTGATCCGGACGATGATGGGTCTTCGGTACAAAGATGGAGCATCTATTACGGACCACTTGAGTGAGTTCTAGGGCATGGTTGACCAGCTATCTTCGATGGAAGTCAAGTTCGACGACGAGGTTTAGAGACTATGGCTGCTGTGTACATTGCTAGACTCGAAGGAAACCGTACGAGCATCTATGATCGCTTCTGCTCCAGAAGACGTAGTCAGTCTGGAGTTTTCCAAGAGCGGGGTACTGAATAAAGAGATGCAAAGACGTTCTCAGGGCACTTCATCCATATCCTACCACTCAGAGGCACTAGTTTCAGAGAGCCGCGGAAGGGACAAAAACAGGGGTCCGGGTGGTGGTAGAGACAAAAGCAAGAGAAAGTCCAAGGGTCGATACGATGACTCAGAGTGTTACTATTGTGGCAAGAAAGGCCACATCAAGCGAAACTGTTTCGCTTGGAAGAGAGAAAAAAAGGGCGACAATGAGAAGCAAGATGAGCAAACTACAGCGGCGGCCTCGATACATGGAGGCAATGTGATCGTCGTAGGTGATGAGGTTATCAGAAACCCCGTCTGCGATAACAATTTTTGGCTGGTGGACTCAGGAACTTCAGTGCACGTATCTCATAACAGGGCACTATTTGTCACTTACACGACAGGCGACTGTGGAGTGTTGAAGATGGGCAATAGAGATGTGTTGAAGGCGGTTGCCATTGGAGATGTGCATTTGAGGAAGAAAACGGGTGCAGCTTTTGTTCTCAAAGATGTTCGTCATGTCCCAGATATCCGTTTCAACCTGGTGTCAGTTGGAAGGTTGGATAACGATGGATTCTTCAGTCTCTTCGGGAATGGTCATTGGAAGATTTCCAGAGGTTCGATGGTGATTGCCAGAGGAAGTAAGAAGTTCGGTCTCTATTATATAAAGGGGAGCGCACAGGGGACACAGAAGGTGAACGCAGTTTCTGACGCGTCTGTCGAGTTGTGGCACAGGCGGCTTGGCCATATCAGCGAAAAGGGAATGAGCTACTTGGTGAACAGAAAGGTGACTCCAGGGCTCAAGTCTACAAAGTTGCAGAAGTGCACACACTGCTTAGCTGGGAAGCAAAATAGGGTATTTTTCCAAGTCACCCAAGTTCAAGAAAGCCGGCGTTGCTCGAGTTGATTTACTCGGATGTATGCGATCCTATAAAGGTAAAATATATTGGTGGTGCTTCTTACTTTGTAACTTTTATTGATGATTGTTTCAGGAAGGTTTGGGTCCATATCTTAAAGACCAAGGATCAGGTGCTGCCCACTTTTAAAGAGTTTCAGACCTCTGTTGAAAGAGAGACGGGCAAGAAGTTATTGTGTGTTCGGTCCGATAATGGCGACGAATACATTGGTCCCGTTGATGCTTATTGCAGAGAGCAAGGGATACGACACCAAAAGACTCCGCCCAAGACACCTCAGCTCAATGGTGTAGCGTAGCGCATGAACAGGACACTGATGGAGAGGGTGCGGTGTTTGTTGTCAGAAGCAAATTTGCCAGGCAGTTATTGGGGTGAGGCTCTTCTCACAGCTGCTTATGTTACTAATTTATCTCCTAATGCTCCTTTGCAGGATGATGTGCCTGACAAAGTATGGTACAACAAAGATTCATCATACAATCACGAGCGAATATTTGGTTGTAAGGCCTTTGTACATGTACCGAAGGACGAGAGGTCCAAACTTGAGCCGAAGACGAGACGGTGCATCTTTGTCGGCTACGGTTGGGATAAGTTTGGCTATAGACTCTATGACCCAGTGGAAAGAAAGCTCTACAGAAGCAGGGACGTGGTATTCGTCGAGGATCAGATCATGACCAACACTCAGGATTCTGAGACGCCTTCTGAGGCTGAGGAATTGCCTGAGTTATAGTTATTTTGCTTCGAGCAGTTTTCAGAGGACATCGCAGAGGATCTAGTTATGGGGGAGCCAGTACATGTAGTTGCTCCCAACCTTGATCATTAGCATACTGATGGTGGTCAAGGTGTCCCTCAGGAGGATGAGCAAGCCGAGAAGGCAATTCCTAAAGGGAAGGAGGCTGTTGGTATACAGCCAGCACCAGTGGCTCCATTGAGAAGGAGCGACAAAGAGCGTCGACCATCTACGAGATACTCACCGGGTGAGTATGTGCTACTGACTGACAGGGGAGAGCCCGAAAGCTTTGTAGAGGCTATGAAAGACGAACAAAGGCATGAGTGGATGCAGGCTAAGCAGGAGGAGATGAGTTCCTTATACGCCAATTCTACTTGCGAGATGGTGCGGTTGCCAAAGGACAAGAAAGCTTTGAAGAATCGATGGATGTTCAGAGTGAAGCAGACGAATGATGCTACTCACCCTCGATACAAAATGAGGTTGGTAGTTAAAGGCTACGGTCAGCAGAAAAGCGTAGATTATGATGAGATCTTTTTGTCGGTCGTCAAGCAGTCGTCTATTCGGGTGGTGCTAGCATTGGCAGCCAGTTTCGACTTGGAGGTCGAACAGATGGACGTGAAGACGATATTTCTCTATAGTAATCTTGAGGATGAGTTATACATGGAGCAGCCATAGGAATTCTGTAAGAAGGATAAGTCACATTTGGTCTATCGATTGAGGAAGAGCTTGTATGGTTTGAAGCAGGCTCCGAGACAGTAGTACATGAAGTTTGAGTCGTTTATGGGGTACATGGTTATACAGGACGATGTCGGACAATTGTATATTTGTGAGGTACTTTGCCGAGGATGATTTCATCATTTTATTGCTCTATGTTGAAGACATGTTATTAATGGATCGGAATGCCACTAGGATAGCGGAGTTGAAGTGCCAACTTGGCTCGGGCTTCTCTATGAAGGATTTGGGCATAGTAAAGACTATTCTTGGAATGGAGATCAGCCGATAGAGAGTCCAACATGCTACACTTGTCCCAAAAGAAGTACATTCATCGAGTACTTCAGCGTTTTGGGATGTATGGGTCGAAGAAAGTGAGTTGCCCCCTTGCGGCTCACTTCAAGTTCACTAAGGAGCAGTATCCATCTACCGAGGATGATAAAAAAGATATGGATCAGGTTCCATATGTAGTATCCCTCTCCGCGAAGAATAAACAGAGAGATCGGATTGCTGGCTCTCCAACAGAAGACGATTGATCTAGGTGAGTAGACAAAGACTCATTTTATGATTCCTTATGCCTAATAAGAATCTGAGTTTTTGAATGAATGCTTTAGCTAATAACATGACAGTAATCATTGTGTATGCTTATAAGAGATTTCACATGTTGCTATGTTAAGAACAAGGAAATAAATAATCTGTATGCTAAGAAAAAGAATTGTTGCTTGCTAATAAGAAATGAGATGATGCCATGCATAGTAGAGATTTTGCCTTTAATCAAAGAACTGTTGCCATGCTAACACGAAGATAAAAGAGACTGCTTTTATGCTCTGAACTTGTATACTTTCAAAAGTAGAATGACTGCTATATCTGTATTGAACTATTATTATATTTTCAAAGAGATGAATGATTGCTTGTCCCTCAAAGATGTTCTGAATGCTAAACATGTACAGATGGACTTGTACATGTTGCAAAGAAATGAAATATCTAGGAGCTTCAGCTCTGAATCAAAGAAAAAAGAAAAGGCAGAGTCATAGCTCTGTCGTAGTTTGCAAAAACAAATTTTGTTTTTATTCCAAAATTGTAAAAGAGTACAAAGTACAATAAATTCTGGAGAAGTACAACTTTAGGAATCTGATCAGAAGACGATCACTTTATTCCTTGGACTATGTGAACTTGAAGACTGTAGGCTCTGGAGAATGCAGCAGCAATTTTGCAAGAGTTCTTGATCTCTGTCTGTGTCTCTCTGATTTCTGTGCCTATGTATCTGATCATTTCACAATGATTGGAAACTCTATTTATAGAGTTTAGGAAATAACTATTTTAGCAGTTATTCTGATGTGCGCGAGGTTGGGTTGCGCCACATTGGGTTGCGCCAACCTCCTGTTGTGCCAACTTTCATTCAGTTGTCAGTCGTGTACTAACTGTATTTAGACGTGTGGCATCATGTAATTGAGATGCACGTGGTTGTGTACAGGATAGTAGACACGTCTTGAGAGATTAGTGGCATGTACGCCATGTCATCCTGCTTTAGAATGTCAGTTGTCTCAACTTCATCAGATTGTGCGAGCTTCGGTCAACTGTGCCTAACTGAGCCGCGCCTAAACACGTGGCAGCTTTTAAGCAGAAGCAATTCAAATTGCGCCTAGACGCAACTAAAGATTTTATCTAGATTGTGCCTGGGCGCAACTCACGAAGCGTACATGACAGCTGTCTACCAACTCTCCTTGAGCGGCACAATTCACGAGATTCGAAGAGATTTTCCTCCTTCACTGTTATGTCAGTCGTCAGTGTTGTCAGGTAATAATGACCATTAAGTGTCAGATGCCACGTAGATTTTGGTGCAAAAAAGACTGGGCGCAGTCTGATATCAGGCGCAATCTGATCAATGGCGCAGCTTGTTCTCTGGGCTTCATATTAGTGGCGCAACCTGATCTCTGGTGTGCAACCTAATCACTGATTAGTATATTCAGGATGCAACTTGATTTTTAGGCTCTACAAGATACCTTTCAAAGTTTCAAAACTTAAAAATGTTAAAAAGTTTTGGAATACTTTGAATTTAGAAAAGTTTTGAATAAGTCAAGTTGCGCCGGACAATGCTCGGTCATCACAATTAAATATCTTTCTCGAAAATACTGAATCCTCTCTTCGTCTTTCGGAGTTTCATTGATTATTTTCAGTTTCCCATGAAGAAGAAGAATACGAAGAGTCAATTTGTTGATATATATGTAGTAGTTGATCTTTGTGCTTTGTTCTTCACTTCTGTTCTTCAATGGCCCCCAAGAAGAAAGAGATGGAGATCAATGCTGACACTACAACCAAGTCTCCTAAAACTGGACATGATATTGCACCAACAACTTTTTTGTTGGAAGCTGACCCAGCTTTGAGGGCAGTGAACTTTTTGAACTGTTTCGGTTTAACCCCGTCAGTCTTCAATCGTTCGAGTGGCGGATCATCCTCTGAGGAGCACGTCAATTCGGAGGGATTTCTTAACCTGATGCGTCGTTCGAGGATCCGCACCATGCAAGAATTGGACGCCGCCCTTCGTCAGACTGATGAAGGCAAGGATAAGAAATAATGTTCTAGGCAGAACAACTTTTTATTTTTATGTCCTTGACTGTAGGGGTCCACCCGTCTTTATGCAATGAAACCTAGAATTTCTGATTTTGTGTGGCTGTAATTTCGAATGGTGCTCATGGACATATTCTTTTAGCTAATTCTACGTTTTTACTGTTTCTTCTAAAGAACACGTGGCAGTCGTTACACGGTTTTATATGCCCGTTTTTAGTTCTTTTCCAAAATAGGATCCCAGAACGAAGCTGTAAACCCCCAGAATTTATATTTGGTTTTTATAATTTAATTAATTTTTTGTTATGTATTTCATTAGTTAAGGATTTATATGCTACTAGTTTATTAGTATAATTAATGTATGTGTGTATATATATATATATATATATATTATTATATATGTGCATGTTTGTATTTCTATTAAATAAGGAATATAATTAAATCTAGGATTTTTAGGAATTTATCGTAAATTTTTTGAGATAATTTTGCTAGCTTAATATATATATATATATATATATATATATAAAGAAAAAATAAAATTATATATATATATATATATATATATATATATATATATATAACTATATATATGTAATTGTTTTATAAAAAAGAAAAAAAGAAAAGAGAGTGGGGCCGGCCACACCCCAGCAAGGGGCGGCCATGGCTGAGCCAATTGCACTTAAGTGCTAATGTAAACGTTTAAAAAAGTTTATATATATATATATATATATATATATATATATATATATATATATATATATATATATGTGTGTGTGTGTGTGTGTGTGTGTGTGTGTGTGTATATATATATATATAATTAGGCCACCCACTTAAGTGGGCGCCCTCCCCCCCCAAAAAAAAAAATCTACTGTATCAAAAAGGAGCCCCGTGCGTGCGCGTATATGTACCAGCACCCGAACCTGTGAGAACTTATTAATCCAAATGCTATTAGCATTAGGAGTGGACCCGACTTGTTATATACATAACTTTTTCCACAAACCTCAAAATCCTAAACTTCCAAAATGAAAGTTGCGGCTGATCCTACCCTCTTCGCCTACGAGTTCGTTTCGCCAGCGACGGAGTCTTGTGCGCGATGAACGGAGCATCCGAAGTCAGCCCCGCGCCACCCACGGAGCAGTTTTTTCACTCAAGGTATCCTACTTGCCTACGACGTAACTTTTTACTCGTAATACTGATTTTCGATCCGTAAGATTTTCTGAAAAGTAGACTTGACCCTATTCGAGATCCTCCAGGTGGATTTCGAAACAACCCATCAACTTGCTCGAAAAATCGAGACGAAGTTGAAGAAAAACCTATTTTCTGTAATACTAAAAACTGTTGTAAAATGACAACTTGTCGGCCAATTTTTGTGCTGTGCAGTAAAGAATTGTAGAAGCTAATTGAAAATAGTAAAAGACAACATAACCGAGATCGTAACGCATCTTCTGGATCGTCGTTTTGATTAACGTATAAAAAGTAAATTGATGTTGAAGTTGAGGAAAAACCTGTGTAAATTTATATTAATTATCTGAATTTTGTCCGATATGGCGTGCACCCCGACAAATCGGAAGACGTGGTCGCACTCTATACGCATCAAAAGGCACGTATGGACGTTGCCGACGTGTGGGAACTGACGGAACTTAGTTTCGTCGTGTATGCGCGACAAAATCAGTCCGTATCCGTCGAGATACCCCTGTATCGCCAATTTAGAAACTTTGCCCTAACTTCATGTACAGTCGTCGATTCGAGACGAAACTTGCGCCAACAGGTCCGGATCGAAATTTTGGCCCTGTGTGCCACGTTTGGTTTGATTCTGAGAAGGTCGAATCGAAACCATTTTTGGCGGGCCTGCGACCTACTCAAACGGACGATTTTGTACACGGCTCATCGGAATCCAAAACTGGACATACCATTGAGTTCCTCTCCTCACACTAAACCCGTAGACATGTAGTTTGACGACTTTAGAGACCATAGACTTTGGTGCGTATTTTGGTACAAAGTGGGTCCAACGGCGAACATCATTTTGACCGAAATTATGATTTTGCCCCTGTTCCAGAATTAGACTTTTGGACAGGCGTTTCCTAGGTATATGTTTTACACCGAGTGCATTTTTGATATTTGTTTCAGCGTCCAGAGTTATTTGGAGATTGTGACGTTTCTTGGCTGACATTGTGATTACCTGGACTTGCCATTTTGTACCATCAGGCAAGATACCTTGCCACTTTACTCTGTGATTATTATACTCTTATTTTCAGTTGTTATTTTCAGCATTTCTTATTTCTTGATATTTAAACTGTGCGTCCAAGTCACACTTGGGTGCAAGCGACTCTATCGGTCGTTTTTCATACTTTTATTTATTTCTCTTACATTGACTTAGTCTAGTGACCTCCCATTGATGATGAGGTATTGGTATATCTCATACGGCCTTGACACTTACTTACCACGTGTTGTGAGTCACATGTAGGATACGTACCCGCATAGTCGGCTGGCCACCGATACGTATGGAGCGTGCGACGGATAGGAGTAACTGCCAATAGAATTGCATGTTAGAAGACTTGGCGGTTACTAGAGGTTCATATCAGTCATGGAGATGATGATACTAGGTATTGGGTGGGGAGAACAATACCTAACGTATGGGCTTCTATGCACTTCTCTGATTACTTGTGCGCTCCTCTGGAGACGCGGGCTCCAGGCGCCCTCCGACGTTTCCCAGAGCGTTATGGACGTAGCCCTTGCACATGGTGCCCTCTGACGCTTCCAGAGCATTATGGACGTTGGCCCCTGTCACTCTCCATTCCCGAAATGCGTATTTTTATGCATGTACAGCTCATGTATATTTATTTAGTATTTATCATATATTATTCTGTATTTAAATTCTTTTAAATTTTTATGTTAATTAATTATCTGCTCTTTAAATTCCATGTTAATCTATTTCCTGCAATTTTATTTCTGTAATTTTATTTCCTGTATTTTATTTGCTGCTTTAGTCTTATTGGATTTCGGTTTGCTGAATCCCCTTAAACCCGGCCCAACACCCCACCTACCACCATCTTCCTATTTAAAGCTTCCATCTCTCTCTCTCCTCATTACTTCATTCTCACCATTACTTCTTCTTTTTCCTCTCATTACTCACCACCACCTACCAGCAGCAGGAGAAGGCAAGTGCAAACTTGCTTCTCAATCACCCATTTTTATGGTTCATTTCCCTTCCTCTCATGATCCTGAGAGAGATTAGTTCTTAGCATTTTTGATTTCTACGGCAGGTTTTCTCTAGATCTAAGTTATAGTATTTCGGCTGTTCATGGGTTCTTGGTCCACCAATATTAGCGTGTATTTCTGGCACTGGAACAAGGCTCCATAGGACTTGGAGTTTGGGAGATGTTTCACGCACACGTTCTTACGTGCTCGCGTAAACATCAGCCCAGTCACGCACACGTTCTTACGTATTTGCGTGTATTTTCAGTCGCGCACACGTCTTTACGTGTCTGCGTGTATTTTTAGTCACGCTCGTGTTCTTACATGTTAGCGTGTATTTTTAGTCACGCTAACGTTCCCATGAGCGTGAGTGTATTTTTAGTCACGCTCGCATTTGAGTGCGTAAATTATTTGTCACGCTCGTGTTGTCTGCGTGTATTTGAGTCACGCTCCTGTCTTTGTACTGCGTGCGTGACTTTTCACGCTCATGTCCCTGAGCTTGCGTGCGTGACTTTTCACGATCACATTGTGCGTGACTTTTGGCGTGTGTGACTTTTCACCCTCACGCTGTGCGTGCGTGCGTGAATTATTTGTCACGCTCATACGCTCACGTTGCCAGCACATATCACTTGTCACGCATCACTTGTCGCACCCACTGATCACGCTCACGCTTACCAGATTGTACTACTTTTTACGCTCGCTCCTTCATGCCAGACTTGGCGTACTTTTTACGCATACGATCCTTGCGTGACTTTTGGACTTAGCTTAGACTTGTTAGCATGACTTCTTGACCTGGGTATTTTAATTGTCTTATAATTATTCATTTAATGATGGCATGATAATTTTTCTATTATATCCTTACGCCTTTTTGTATGAACTTGATAAATCATGACATGTTAATATTGTAAATATGGATTATTGTGTAGAATGTGTCATGTGTCTTGATTAATCTATGGATACCCAGTATGACTAGAACTTAATTCTGAGGAGTTATAGGCTCGACCCCATGTAATACTAATTGACTTTTATGCCTTGTCACCATTGATAATGATTGTGACATTGACTAATAATTGATCATGCGTTCCTAGTTGGAACTAAGAGACTGGCTAGTCGTCTTATTGAATGAAATAAATGAGACACGTTCATGTAATGAACTATTATACTCGATTAGCCGATCCCGAATATTGGCATACAGGCACATGCAGGCTTCAAAGTAATTATTTATTATTTAATTTTCTATTTATCTTACAAAGACAGCATGTGTACTTTATGGTCAAGGCATGATTATTCCGTAGTTAAATTGATTGTTGCATCACGCTATGTAAAACCTACAACCTAGCCGCACAGGTATCGTTGTAGAGTTACGCATATCGTACCCCGTACGAAAGTACTTATTCGAATGACCATGATCCACGGCATGGAACTTCACTCAACGTAGAGACCATTAAGTTAAATAAAATAATGATGGCATGGAGAGAATGGATTCCCGAGTTCTTACATGGCAGCCCCCTTGGGACTATTAAGTGCCCGACGGGCCGGCTAGTTCCCACAGATACTGTAGATCTGTCACACGGGTAGGGAACGATATCTGATTATATTATTGTACATGCTATAACGGCGGGCGTCCCGCTGGGACTCGTCTAACTACATGATTGGCATAATTGATTGATTGGATAGACTAGCCTTGCTTGCACATAGTAAGAACTGAGGAATCCCTAATTGCATAATTCCAGGATAACTTGGGACTCATAATAGCAAGCCGTAGAAATTGATTGGCCGTTCAAGATGATTTGTTTGTGTACTGTACTACTCTGTTACCTAACTGGGATGATCAGAATGTCAGGACATGACGGGCCAACTTCTGTCCTTGTTTGGTTGAGAGGTTGGTTCGAAGTGTCGTGATGTGATGTGAATCCTAGCAACAAGCAGAGATCTATTATTATATTCTTTTACTTACTGGTTTATGTCCTTCATATCGTCCTTCCTTGTGGTACTTGCTATTAGAGGTCTAATCTCTCTGGTTTTGCATGGCCAGATTTAGAGCCGGTTTCCGAGGATCCAGCGTACTTCTACCTCCAAGATGGTCAATACTAGAGGCATGATTGCAGGAGGACTCGAGTGGGTTCCTTACTTCACCGCTCGTTTTGTTATTTACCTTTATACTTAGCCATTTGGCTCCGACATGTTAGTCGGATCGTCTTGTACTTACTTTTACATAATTGTAATTAAATCAGACTGCAGCTGATAACAATTGTGTATACTTGCTATACCATCTGGCAATGTTCTGTAAAGCCAGATCTTAAGAACATTTTGACTGAGCGTTTGGGATGCCTTACTGCTTTATCTTACATGTTCTCTATTACTGTTTCCTTGTTTGAATGATTGAGACAATAGATGTGAAATGACCATAGTAAGACCTTTATGTAGTATGCACCCCCTCGTCTGGTTAGACAGCATTGATCGTATTATTTACGGTATTCATCTATCCGTAATACGTAGCTGGCTGAGTCATTCCCCCGCTCTCCAGTATTCTGGTTCTGGGGCGTGACAGCCCCTGGTTCCCTCTACGGGAACTATGCCGATCCCATTTACAGCCAGGGCTCATGCGTCGAAGGATTGTATCTCAACTGCATATCCACAGCAGAATAGTCAGAAGCCCGATTGCATGCATACCTTTTTCTCTTATTATATTATCATAATTTATATGGAATGGTGTTTTTCTTGTATCTTGCTACGTCCCTCTGAGAACCTGGTTATCTCTCCAAGTTAGACGATTTTCCACAGGAGTAGGAGCAGCGTTGGAGCTATCCTACATTGATGACGAGACAGTCCCTACTGATTTTTAGTCTATTCTTTATTTGAGACATTAGTGGACATTATTTTTACATCTCTTTTCTTTCTATTTTGCGGAGGTTGGACTCCGATCTTATGAGACTATTCTTCATAGCTGTTTGGAGTGAGCATGTTCACCCGGCTATCTTTTGATACTCTTATTTATTTATTTATTTGGACTCTATTATCCTCTGTGTTGAGCTGTGATGAGATTAGATTATATATTTCTTGCCTGTGGTTATTTTATTTACAACTTATGTGCATATGTGAGGATTCCATACATTGGAATATTTTTCATATATGTGCAGCTGGGATGTTCACGAACTTGGTCCTACATATTTTGGGACTAGGACGTTACATGTTTTTGTGGTGGCCCATGCAGGTCAACATTAATATTGTTGGGTTACATGACTGTGCCCAACAAGCCTGCATATAGGAATAGGAATATCTCATCCAGAACTATTACTACCTTTTGACTTCCAATCTTTTCGAAACTTTCTTGATTATTTAATTTACCTCATATCTAATCTTTCCTAATATCAACTTATCTTCCTCGTGCCAACAGTATGCATTTAAGAAGCGAACGCACTTCTGCCTTGGCCCTCACATCTTGTGAAGAGGCTACTCCGGAGGGACAGAATCCTCCTATGACTCCAGCAACACCATACCAGCCAGGATAGTCGCAGCCTACTACGACACCGACGACGGAGTATCCAGAGATCGTAGCACCCCCAGGCAGCCAGGCTGGGCAGACTACTACCATGCCACCAGAAGGGAATGTACCACTGCCCCTACCACCACCATTCCTTCAGCAGTTTCCCCCACAGTCGGAACCTCAGATGCCTCCACCACCGACTGATGGGAGCCCTACTTCTCAGTTTATGTACGCCCTGATGCAGGCTCAGTAGCAGCAGACTGAGCTGATGAGACAGACGATGATGGCAGCATTAGCTAGACCTCCACCACCACCTCCAATACCAGTACCAGCACCAGCTCTGCATCCTTATGAAGGCTCTATCAAGAATTTCACAGATATGAATCCCAAGGCCTTTAGAGGAACGGAGAAGCCATTAGAGGTGTCATAGCGGCTTATTAGTATAGAGAAGCTACTGAAGGCATCCCAGTTGCCAGCTCGAGATTGGATGACAGCAGTGGAACTACTGTTAGAAGATAATGCTCACCACTGGTGGAAGGCGGAAGAGAGACGATTAGGCACTGGGATCACCTGGAAGCAGTTCTATGATGCGTTTTATGAGAGGTTCTTCCCTATTCACGTACGAGATGGTCTCTATGACCAGTTCCTTCATCTAAAGCAAGGAAATATGACAGTCGATGAGTATGACTCAGAGTTCAATCGCCTGAGTCTCTTTGGTGCGGGATTGATTCCGAAGGAGTTAGAGAAGGCGAGGAGATTTCACCAGGGGCTTGCACCAGAGCTCAAGTCTTATACGACTATCCAGTCTCGAGTCTTCCATTCAGCTGTCCTGGAAGAAGCTCATGCTCAGGACATTCTTCGCAAGGAGCAGCAGCAGACCTCGAGACGTCATACACCAGCAGTTACACCAGCCCGAGCTACTCAGAGTGGACCTATTAGGAGGGCCACAGGACAGTTCCAACAGAGGCCCTCACCTTATCAGAAGCCCGTTTGCTATTACTGCGGAAAGCAAGGACATCTCCAGAATGATTGCAGGACTCGCCTTGGATTGTGCTTGAGATATGGATCCAATCAGCACATGCTCAAGGACTGTCCGGAGCAACAGGCGATAGTATATGCTCGGCATAACCCGAGGCCTACAGCCCCAGCTCTTCCAGCACCACGGCCTGTAGCAGGAGCACCTCGTCCACTATTGCCTCCTCAAGGCGTACAGTACAACAAGGCCAGAGCTCAGGGCCCAGGACAGAATTATGGACAGGTATTCTCACTTGTTGTTGGGGATATAGAGACAGAGGCAGAGGTATAGCAGGTATGGTTTTAGTTGCATCTTTTCCTGCTATTACCTTATTTGATACTGGAGCCACTCATTCATTTATAGCCATAATTAGTTTTGCCACTAGACACAGCATTCCCATCACACCCTTAGCTAAGAATGTTAAAATCCTCACTGGAGGAGGAGTTGTACCTGTTAGTGGTGTTTGTAGACTTTGTCCTGTAGTGATAAGTGGCAGAGAGATGATGGCACGACTTCTTGTATTCCCTATGTCGATATTTGATGTGGTTCTTGGAATGGACTGGTTGAGCCAGCATTTCGCACTCATAGACTGCCATATGAACAGTATTATCTTTAGACCATCGAATACGGAGGAGTTTGAGTTCACCAAAGAAGACGGAGAGAGTTGTGATGCACCCGCATCGGGGACTCATATGACGATGCATTACACCCCTCAGCATCCTATTATCACCGAGTTCGAAGATGTATTCCCCGAGGAATTGCCAAGACTGTCACCTGACCGAGATATTGAGTTTTCCATCGAGCTTATTCCCGGAGCCGAGCCTATTTTATCTCGAGTATATCGTCTGGCACCCAAGGAGTTAGTAGAGATGAAGACGCAGATTGATGACTTATTAGAGAAAGGCTTTATGCGTGCTAGTGCATCACCGTGGGGAGCACATGTTCTTTTTGTACCTAAGAAAGACGAAACAGTGCGTATGTACATCGACTACAGAGCATTGAATACAGTGACGGTAAAGAACAAGTATCCCTTGCCGCGTATAGACGATCTATTTGATCAACTGAGTGGAGCAAAAGTATTCTCCAAGATTGACTTACGATCGGGCTATCACCAATTGAAGGTTCGGAAGGAAGATATTGCAAAGACAGCTTTTCGATCAAGGTATGGACACTACGAGTTCTTGGTCATACCTTTCGGTTTGACCAATGCTTCCGCAGTCTTCATGAATTTAATGAACAAGATCTTTTCCCAGTACTTGGACAAATTTGTAGTAGTCTTTATAGATGATATCTTGATTTACTCCAAGAGCCAAGAGGAGCATGAGCAGCACCTACGGATAGTTTTGGAAACGTTGAGGAATGAACGACTTTTCGCGAAGCTTAGCAAGTGTGATTTCTTTCTCAAAGAGGTATCATTTCTTGGTCATATTGTTACGGGTGATGGTATATCAGTGGACCCTGAGAAAATCACAGCAGTCGAATCATGGCCCGCTCCCACATCAGCTTCTGAGGTGAGAAGTTTCCTCGAACTTGCAGGTTACTACCGACGGTTCGTGGAAGATTTCTCTCGAATAGCAGGGCCTATGACTCGATTAACTTGTAAGGATCAGGATTTTGTATGGACAGACGAGTGTCAAGACGTATTTGATGAGTTGAAGAAGCGATTGACCACAGCACCGATCTTGATACTACCATCGAGCTCGGAAGGATTTATGATCTACAGCGACGCATCCGTAAAAGGATTAGGATGCGTATTGATACAGCACGGTCGTGTAGTAGCATATGCATCACGACAGTTGAGAGTGCACGAGAAGAATTATCCAACCCACGATCTAGAGCTCGTAGCGGTTATCTTTGCTTTGAAGCTATGGAGGCATTACTTGTACGACGAGAAGGTTGATATCTACACTGATCATAAGAGCCTCAAGTACGTGTTCAAACAAAAAGAGTTGAATATGCGACAGCGACGTTGGTTGAAGTTGATGAAGGATTACGAGATCGAGCTTCATTATCATCCGGGCAAGGCTAATGTCGTGGCAGACGCATTAAGCCGCAAGCCCATGGCACACTTTTTGACTACGCAGAAGGAGTTGATTAGAGACTTGGAGTAGCTTGGCATTGAGGTAGTATTGCCTGGAGCAGATATCGTATTAGCCAACCTCCAAGTGCAATCATCATTGGTAGAGCGCATCAAGGCAGCATTGCCCAATGATGCTAGATTTCGGTGACTCAGAGAGAGGACTGAAGCAGGAGAGCAGACGGGATTGAGGATCCATCCCGATAGAAAATTGCGATGTGGTGATCGCATTTATGTTCCCAATAGAGAGCTACGACAGGAGCTTATGGCAGAGGCTCACAGTTTGACTTACTCTATTCACCCCGGAGGAACCAAGATATGTCGCGACTTACGACAGTATTATTGGTAGCACAAAATGAAGCAGGAAATAGCTCGTTTCGTTGCCAAGTGTTTGGTATGTCAACAAGTGAAGGTGGAGCACCAGAGGACAGTCGGATTATTGCAGCCGCTACCCATTCCCGAGTGGAATTGGGAGCACATCTCTATGGATTTTGTCACGGGTTTTCCTCGGAGTCCTAGGGGACGTGACGCAGTGTGGGTGATTGTTGATAGACTTACGAAGTCAGCCCATTTATTACCTTTTAGAGTGGGCCAGTCGACAGAGGTATTGACAGAGATGTATATGGAGCAGATTGTGAGATTACACGGTGTGCCTCTTAGCATTGTGTCAGACCGCGACTCGAGATTTACCTCGCATTTTTGGAGGAGCATACAAGAGAGTTTGGGCACCCGATTGAAGTTTAGCACGGCATACCATCCTCAGACAGACGGCCAGTCGGAGCGTACTATTCAGACACTAGAGGATATGTTGAGAGCGTGTATGCTATACTTTGGTGATTCATGGGAGGACCATCTTCATCTTGTTGAGTTTTTTTACAACAATAGCTATCAAGCGAGCATTCAGATGGCTTCGTTTGAAGCATTGTATAGTAGGAAGTGTCGGTCTCCTGTTTGTTAGAGCGACATAGGAGAGCGACAGCTATTGGGTTCCGAGTTAGTCTTGAGCACAGTGAAGACAGTGAAGAAAATTCAGGGCCACCTGCAAGCAGCGCAGGATCGTCAGAAGCAGTGGGCAAATAATCGTCATCGACCCTTGGAGTTCAAAGAGGGTGACCATTTGTTCTTGAAGATATCCCCCACTAGAGGCACGATTCGATTCGGAGGACATGGCAAGTTGAGTCCAAGGTACATCGAGCCTTTCGATGTCTTAGAACGTGTTGGAGAGGTTGCCTATAGATTGGCCTTGCCACCGTCGCTAGAGGGAGTGCATGACGTATTCCATGTATCTCAGCTAAGGAGGTACATGGCAGACAGCAATCATGTGCTTGATCACTCCGAGATCACAGTTGGACCGAGCTTGTCATACGAAGAGCAACTAGTAGGCATTCTTGATCGTCGAGTGAAGGCGTTGCGGAATCAATCTATTTTATTGGTTCATGTGGCATGGAAGCATCACTCGCCAGGGAAGACTACTTGGGAGTGCGAGGACGACATTCAAAATCGTTACCCGCATTTGTTCGACAACCAAGGTAATCCTTGTGAGCACCCTGAATTTCGGGTTGATTTTTTTATTTTTATTTTATTTTTTTGATTGTTTAGTTTCATTAAATAATTTACTCTGTTTATTTATATGTAAATGTGCTTTTCTATGCCTTTGATATTTGGAGTGTCAGGGATGTTCAACTCTGGAAATCTTCTTCACGAGTTTTGTAGTGGACAGGATTACCTTCATGATAGTATATAGTATCCCATCCAAACTTGTTCTCTTGTACTCTTTTTGCTTCGCACAACTTCGGGTCGATTTAGACCATTTGATTATTAATTATTTTTCCCACTCTTTTCCCTGATCATTATTAGCACGTTACCGTGACTTTTAATTTGGGAGCACCAGACCAGTCATTTTCTTGAAACCAACTCATCATGCATGATCTACTCGAGACGCTCTTCACCTATGACCTTCGTGTCCCACTCAGATACGCCATTTTGTGCTCCATTTGCTTCACACAACTTTCCTGACACGTGATCCGATTTTATTTCACCCCACGGTGTCGCATTTCATTTTCCAACTTGATTTGTGGGTACCCTGTCGACCAAAACCTGTCAGCCCCAAATATGGACATGGCCCACATTGAGCCTACTACCCGCACGACACTTGTGTCCCATTTATTGGAATTCTTATGTGCTACTTATTTATCCATGATCATCAATACCTATTTTTATTCCATTATTTCGCCATGTCCGATTTTGATCCAACCCGGCTTGACGAACCCAGTCCAAGCTCCATGTTACTCTCCATCATGACGCCCTCATTTTTGCTTGCCTAAAAATAATATTCAATACCTAGTTTTCCACTTCAAATTTTGAGTGTAAATTCTATTGATTTTAATTCCTTAGAGTGACCTAATTTTAGCTATTTAATTCTAGCCATTTGATTCCCCTAATTAATCCTATCCATCTAAATTTCTATATGACAAACTCCCACACTCCATATTGGCCGGCCCTAAAATCTAGGCTTGGCTTTTCTCTCTCTTTCTCTCTTATTAACTCTCACACATTTATTATCATTTCTCACCTCATTTTCTCTCTCTCACTTTTTCTTCTTCAAACCATGAACAACAGCAGCCATATGGTCGAGCCCGATTTTTAGCTATTTAATTCCAGCCTCGCCGTCGACCACCCTGGTCAGCCGTCGGTCGCACCACCACTCCACCAGCCTCCTCCTTCTACTTCCTTAAACCACCACTCCGACCACCTCTATCATCACCACCTATATATTAACCACCACCACCGTCGACCTTCATTCCTCCTCCTCCACTCGAACCACCCCCCGACCACCGTCGGCGTGCCTAGTCAGGCCGAGCACCGAAGACGGGCGCCGTCGTGCAGGCCAGCGCGCGCCTGTAACGCCCCAGTCCCAAAATACGTAGGACCAAGTACGTGAACATGCCAGCTGCACATATACAAAGAACACTCCAATATATAGAATTCCTCATATATGCACATAAGCTGTAAATAAATAACCACAGGCCAGAATAACATATCTAATCTCATCACAGCTCAACACAGAAGATAATGAAGTCCAATTAAATAAATAAGAGTATCAAAAAGATAGCCGGGTGAACATACTCACTCCAAACAGCTATAAAAAATAGTCTCACAAGATCGGAGTCCGACCTCCGCAAAATAGAAAGAAAAGAGATGTAAAATAATGTCTACAACTGTCTCAAATATGGAATAGACTAGAAATCAGTAGTGAATGTCTCGTCATCAATGTAAGATAGCTCCAATGCCGCTCCGTACTCCTGTGGAATATCGTCTAAACCTGGAGAGATAACCAGGTCCTCAGGGGACATAGCAAGATACAAGAAAACACCATGCCATATAAACTGTGATAATATAATAAGAGAGAAAGGTACGCATGCAACCGGGTTCCTGACCATTCTACTGTGAATATGCAGTTGAGATACAATCCTTCGACGCATAAACCCTGGATGAAAATAGGATCGGCATAGTTCCCATAGAGGGTACCAGGGGCCTACGTCCATAACGCTCGGGAAACGTCAGAGGGCACCATGTGAAGGGCTACGTCCATAACGCTCTAGGAAACGTCAAAGGGCGCCTGGAGCCTGCGTCTCCGGTGGAGCGCACAGGTAATCATGGAAGTGTAAAGAAGCCCATACGTTAGGTATTGTTCTCTCCACCCAATGCCTAGTATCATCATCTCCATGACTGATATGAACCTCTAGTAACCGCCAAGTCTTCTAATATACAATACTATTGGCAGTTACTCCTATCCGTCGCACGCTCCATACATATCGGTGGCCTGCCAACTACGCAGAAACGTGTCCTATATGTGACACATATCACGTGATACAACAAGTGTCAAGGCCATATGAGATATACCAATACCTCAACATCAGTGGGTGGTCAATAAACTAAGTCAATACAAGAGAATAAATAAAGCAAGAAAAATGACCGATAGAGTCACTTGCACCCAAGTGTGACTTGGACGCACAGTTAAAATATCATAAAACAAATGCTAAAAAATAACAACTGAAAGTAAGAATATAATAATCACAGAGTATGGTGGCAAGGTATCTTGCCTGATGGTGCAAAGTGGCAAATCCAAGAGTAGCAAATGTCAGCACCAAACTCACAAATTACAGATGACTCCAAACGCTGAAACAAACATCAAAAATGATCTCGGTGAAGAAGATATACCTAGGAAATGCCTGTCCAAAAGATAAATTCTGGAACAGGGGTAAAATCATAATTTCGGGTCAAAACGATGTCCGCCGTTGGACCCGCTTTGTACCGAAACACGTGCCAAAGTCTACGGTCTCTAAAGTCATCAAACTACATGTCTACGGGTTCAGTTTGAGGAGAGGAACTCAACGGTATATTCAGTTTTGGATTTCGAGGAGCCGTGTACAAAATCGCCCGTTTGAGTGGGTCGCGGACCCGCCAAAATTGGGTTCCGATTCGACCTTCTCAGAATCGAACCAAACTTGGCATGCAGGACCAGAATTTCGATCCGGACCTGTTGGTGCAAGTTTCGTCTGGAATCGACGACTGTACACGAAGTTATGGGCAAGTTTGTAAAATGCCGATACGGGGGTATTTCGACGGATACGCGTTTATTTCATTGCGCACACGCAACGAAATCGAGTTCCGTCAGTTCCCATACGTAGGTAACGTCCATACGCGCCTTTCGATACTTATAGCGTGCGACCATGTCGCCCGATTCGTCGGGAAGTACGTCGTATCGGTGAAAATTCAGAAAATTAATATAATTAAACACAGGTTTTTCCTCAACTTCAACATCAATCTACTTTTTACACGCTAATCGAAACGACGATCCAGAAGATGCGTTGCGATCTTGGTTATGTTGTCTTTTACTGTTTTTAATTAGTTCCTACAATACTTTACCGTACAGCACAAAAATTGGCCGACAAGTTATCGTTTTAAAACAGTTTTTTAGTATTACAGAAAATAGGTTTCTCTTCAACTTCGTCTCGATTTTTCGAGCAAGTCGATGAGTTATTTAGAAATCCATCTGGAGGATCTCGAAGAGGGTCAAGTCTACTTTCCAGGAAATTTTACGGATCGAAAATTGGTGCTACGAGTAAAAAGTTACATCATCAGAAAGTAGGGTACCTTGAGTGGGAAAACTGCTCCGTAGATGAAGAAGGACTGACTTTCGATGCTCCGTACCAGCGAACTCCTATGCGAAGGGGGTATGATCAGCCTCCACTTTCGTTTTGGAAGTTTAGGGTTTTGGGGTTTGTGGAAAAAGTTGTATTTATAACAACTTGGATGAAAAATCCTATTACTAATATCATTACTAATAGGAATTTGTGTTGTGAACCCACGGGTTCACGTTGTTTGCTGCTAGTGCAGCACGTAAAGGAAAGGGGGGGCCCGCCCACTTAGGTGGGTGGGCATTGACTTCATTTATTTTATTATTATTATTTTTTTACTAATCAAGCCTAATGCAACTTAGGCTTCCATCACAGCCTAGCCGCCCCCTTTGTTGGGGTGCGGGGCCGGCCACTCTCTTTTTTTTTTTTTTGCAATAACTATACATCTATATATATATATATATATATATATATATATATATATATATATATATATATATAATCACAAGAAAATTTTCTATAATTCGTAATTAAGTATAAAAATATTATGTAACCAAGGTAGGCTATATTTAGTAGTAATAAAAATATCATGCACACAATCATACCTATAATATATATATATATTTATAATTACATACATACATATTAATTACCACTTTAAGTCCAAATAATTTAGAAAAATAATTTTTAAAGCTCTAAAATAGTTAGAAAATATTGGGGGTTTACATCCTACCCAACTTAAAGAAAATTTCGTCCTCGAAATTAAACTAAGATCGGGGGTCAATGCCGTGCAAGGAATATAATGGTACTTAATATGCAGGACATACCTTCGTCTTCGAACAAATGCGGGTAGCGATTTCGGATGTCGTCTTCGCGCTCCTAAGTAGACTCCCCTGGCGAGTGATGCTTCTATGCCACGCGAACCAATGGAATGGATTGATTCCGTAACACCTTCACTCGGCGATCGAGGATACCTACTGGTTGCTCTTCGTACGACAAACTCGGTCCAACTGTGATCTCGGAGTGATCAAGCACATAATTGATGTCCGTCACGTACCTCCTCAGCTGAGATACATGGAATACGTCATGTACTCCCTCTAGTGACGGTGGCAATGCCAATCTGTAGGCAACCTCTCCAACACATTCCAAGACATCGAAAGGGCCGATGTACCTTGGACTCAACTTGCCACGTCCTCCGAATCGAATCGTGCCTCTAGTAGGGGATATCTTCAAGAACACATGGTCACCCTCTTTGAACTCCAAGGGTCGACGACGATTATCTGCCCACTGCTTCTGACGATCTTGTGTTGCTCGCAGGTGGTTCTGAATCTTCTTCACTGTCTCCACTGTGCTCAAGACCAACTCGGGACCCAATAGCTGTCGCTCTCCTATGTCGCTCCAACAAACAGGAGACCGGCACTTTCTACCGTACAATGCTTCAAACGGAGCCATTTGAATGCTCGCTTGATAGCAATTGTTGTAGAAAAACTCAACAAGATGAAGATGGCCCTCCTACGAACTGCCAAAATCAAGCATATCCGCTCTCAACATATCCTCTAGCGTCTGAATGGTATGCTCCGACTGGCCGTCTGTCTGTGGATGGTATGATGTGCTAAACTTCAATCGGGTGTCCAAACTCTCTTGCATGCTCCTCCAAAAGTGCAATGTGAATCTCGAGTCACGGTCCGACACAATACTAACAGGCACACCATGCAATCTCATAATCTGCTCCATATACATCTCTGCCAATACCTCTGTTGACTGGCCCACTCTAAAAGGCAAAAAATGTGCTGACTTCGTAAGTCTATCAATAATTACCCACACTGCGTCACGTCCTCTAGGACTCCGAGGAAAACCCGTGACGAAATCCATAGTAATGTGCTCCCACTTCCACTCGGGAATGGGTAGCGGCTGCAAAAATCCGGCCGTCCTCTGGTGCTCCGTCTTCACTTGTTGACATACCAACCACTTGGCAACGAAACGAGCTATCTCTCGCTTCGTTCTATGCTACCAATAATACTGCCATAAATCACGATACATCTTGGTCCCTCCGGGATGAATAGAGTAAGTCGAACTGTGAGCCTCTGCCATCAGCTCCTGTCGTAGCTCTCCATTGGGAACATAAATGAGATCACCACATCACAATATCCCATCGGTGTGGATCCTCAATCATGTCTGCTCTCCTGCTTCAGTCCTCTCCTTGAGCCGTCAAAATTTAGCGTCATTGGGCAATGTTGCCTTGATGCGCTCTACCAATGATGATTGCACCTGGAGGTTGGCTAATAGCCATCCGCTCCCGGTAATACTACCTCAATACAAAGCTGCTCCAAGTCTCTAATCAATTCCTTCTGTGTAGTCAAAAAGTGTGCCATGGGCTTACGGCTCAATGTGTCTGCCACGATATTAGCCTTGCCCGGATGATAATGAAGCTCGATCTCATAATCCTTCATCAACTCCAACCAACGTCGCTGTCGTATATTTAACTCCTTTTGTCTGAACACGTACTTGAGGCTCTTATGATCAGTGTAGATATCAACCTTCCCGCCGTACAAGTAGTATCTCCATAGCTTCAAAGCAAAAATAAACGCTGTGAGCTCTAGATCATGGGTCGGATAATTCTTCTCATGCACTCTCAACTGTCGTGATGCATATACTACTACACGACCATGCTGCATCAATACACATCCCAATCCCTTCCCGGATGCGTCGTTGTAGATCACAAATCCTCCTGGGCTCGATGGTAGTGTCAAGATCGGTGCTGTGGTCAATCGCTTCTTCAACTCGTCAAAAGTGGCTTGACACTCGTCTGTCCATATAAACTCCTGATCCTTGCAAGTCAATCGAGTCATAGGTCCCGCTATTCGAGAGAAATCTTCCACGAACCGTCGGTAGTAACCCGCAAGTCCGAGAAAACTTCTTACCTCAGAAGCTGATGTGGGAGCGGGCCATGATTTGACTGTTGTGATCTTCTCTGGGTCTGCCGATATGTCATTACCCGTAACAATATGACCAAGGAATGATACTTCCTTGAGAAAGAAATCACACTTGCTAAGCTTCGCAAAGAGTCTCCCGTTCCTTAATGTTCCCAAAACTATCCGTAGATGCTGCTCATGCTCCTTTTGACTCTTGGAGTAGATCAAGATATCGTCTATAAAGACTACTACAAATTTGTCCAAGTATTGGTGAAAGATCTTGTTCATTAAATTCATGAAAACTGCGGGAGCATTGGTCAAACCGAAAGGCATGACCAAGAACTCGTAGTGTCCATACCTCGATCGAAAAGCCGTCTTTGCAATGTCTTTCTTCCGAACCTTCAATTGGTGATAGTCCGATTGTAGGTCAATCTTGGAGAATACTTTTGCTCCACTCAGCTGATCAAATAGATCGTCTATACGCGGCAAGGGATACTTGTTCTTCACCGTCACCGTATTCAACGCTCTGTAGTCAATGTACGTGCGCACTGTCCCGTCTTTCTTAGGCACAAAAAGAACGGCTGCTCCCCATGGTGACGCACTGGCACGAATAAATCCCTTCTCTAATAAGTCATCAATCTGCGTCTTCATCTCTTCCAACTCCTTGGGTGCCAGACGATATACTCGAGATGAAATAGGCTCGGCTCCGGGAATAAGCTCAATAGAAAACTCAATATCTCGGTCAGGTGGTAGTCCTGGCAACTCCTCGGGGAATACATCCTCGAACTCGGTGATAATAGGGTGCTGAGGGGTGTTGTGCATCATCATATGAGTTCCCGATGTGGGTGCATCACAACTATCTCCGTCTTCTTTGGTGAACTCAAACTCTGCCGTATTCGGTGGTCTAAAGATAATACTGCTCCTATGGCAGTCTATGAGAGCAAAATACTGGCTCAACCAGTCCATCCCAAGAACTACATCAAATGTCGACATAGGGAATACAAGAAGTCGTGCCACCATCTCTCTACCATTTATCACTACAGGACAAAGTCTACAAACACCACTAACAGGTACAACTCCTCCTCCAGTGAGGATTTTAATATTCTTAGCTAAGGGTGTGATGGGAATGCTGTGTCTAGTGGCAAAACTAGTGGCTATGAATGAGTGAGTGGCTCCAGTATCAAATAATATAATAGCAGGAAAAGATGCAACTAGAACCATACCTGCTATAACTTCCGTCTCTGTCTCTATATCCTCAACAGCAAGTGAGAATGCCTGCCCATAGTTCTGTCCCGGGCCCTGAGCTCTGGCCTTGTTGTACTGTGTGCCTTGGGGAGGCAATGGTGGACGAGGTGCTCCTGCTATAGGCCGTGGTGCTGGGAGAGCTGGGGCTGTGGGCCTCGAATTTTACCGAGCTTGTACTATTGTATGTTGCTCCGGACAATCCTTGAGCATGTGCTGATTAGATCCGCATCTCAAGCATAATCCAAGGCGAGTCCTGCAGTCATTCTGGATATGTCCTTGTTTAACGCAGTAATGGCAAACAGGCTTCTGATAAGGTGAGGGCCTCTGCTGGAACTGTCCTGCGGTCCTCCTGATAGGTCCACTCTGAGTAGCTCGGGCTGGTGTAACTGCTGGGGTATGGCGCCTCGATGTCTGCTGCTGTTCCTTACGAAGAATCTCCTGAGCACGAGCTTCTTCCAAGACAGCTGAATGAGAGACTGAGTAGTCGTACAAGACTTGAGCTATGGTGCAAGCCCCTGGTGAAATCTTCTCGTCTTCTCTAACTCTATCGGGATCAATCCCGTACCAAATCGACTCAGGCGATTGAATTCCGAGTCATACTCATCAACTGTCATATTTCCTTGCTTCAGATAGAGGAACTGGTCATAGAGACCATCTCGAACATGAATAGGGAAGAATCTCTCATAAAAAGCATCATAGAAATGCTTCCAAGTGATCCCAGTGCCTAATCGTCTCTCTTCCGCCTTCCACCAGTGGTGAGCATTGTCTTCTAACAGTAAGTCCACTGCTGTCATCCAATCTTGAGCTGACAACTGGGATGCCTTCAGTAGCTTCTCGGTACTAATAAGCCACTGTGACACCTCTAATGGCTTCTCCGTCCCTCTAAAGGCCTTGGGGTTCATATCTGTGAAATTCTTGATAGAGCCTTCATAGGGATGTAGAGCTGGTGCTGGTACTGGTACTGGAAGTGGTGGTGGAGGTCTAGCCATGGCTGCCATCATCGTCTGTCTCATCAGCTCAGTCTGTTGCCACTGAGCCTGCATCATGGTATACATAAACTGAGTAGTAGGACTCCTATCAGTCGGTGGTGGAGGCATCTGATGTCCCGACTGTGGGGAAAACTGCTGAGGGAATGGTGGTGGTGGTACATTCCCTTCCGGTGGTATGGTAGTAGTCTGTCCAGCCTGACTGCCTGGGGGTGCTGCGACCTCGGGGTACTCCGTTGTCGGTGTCGTAGTAGGCTGCAACAGTTCTGGCTGGTAGGGTGTCGCTGGAGTCATGGGAGGATTCTGTCCCTCCGGAGTAGTCTCCTCGCTAGATGTGAGGGCCAAGGCAGAAGTGCGTCCGCTATGTAGATTCATACTATTGGCACGAGGAAGATAAGTTGATATTAGAAAGGATTAGATATGAAGTAAATCGAATAATCAAGGAAGTTTCGAAAAGATTGGAAGTCATGGGATAGGGGTAGTTCTGGATAAGATATTCCTATTTCCTATATGCAGGCTTGTTGGGCACAGTCATGTAACCCAACAATATTAAATCTGACCTGCATGGGCCACCACAAAAACATGTAACACCCTTGTCCCAAAATACGTAGGACCAAGTACGTGAACATGCCAGCTGCACATATACAAAGAACACTCCAATATATGGAATTCCTCATATATGCACATAAGCTGTAAATAAATAATCACATGCTAGAATAACATATCTAATCTCATCACAGCTCAACACAGAAGATAATGAAGTCCAATTAAATAAATAAGAGTATCAAAAAGATAGCCGGGTGAACATACTCACTCCAAACAGCTAAAAAAAATAGTCTCACAAGATCGGAGTCCGACCTCCGCAAAATAGAAAGAAAAGAGATGTAAAATAATGTCTACAACTGTCTCAAATATGGAATAGACTAAAAATTAGTAGTGACTATCTCGTCATCAATGTAAGATAGCTCCAATGCCGCTCCGTACTCCTGTGGAATATCGTCTAAACCTGGAGATATAACCAAGTCCTCAGGGACATAGCAAGATACAAGAAAATACCATGCCATATAAACTGTGATAATATAATAAGAGAGAAAGGTATGCATGCAACCGGGTTCCTGACCATTCTACGATGAATATACAGTTGAGATACAATCCTTCGACGCATGAACCCTGGCTGAAAATAGGATCGGCATAGTTCCCATAGAGGGTACCAGGGGCCTACGTCCATAACGCTCGAAAAACGTCAGAGGGCACCATGTGAAGGGCTACGTCCATAACGCTCTGGGAAACGTCAGAGGGCGCCTGGAGCCTGCGTCTCCGGTGGAGCGCACAGGTAATCATGGAAGTGTAAAGAAGCCCATACGTCAGGTATTGTTCTCCCCACCCAATGCCTAGTATCATTATCTCCATGACTATATGAACCTCTAGTAACCGCCAAGTCTTCTAACATGCAATACTATTGGCAGTTACTCATATCCGTCGCACGCTCCATACGTATCGGTGGCCAGCCAACTACGCGAAAACGTATCCTATATGTGACACACATCACATGATACAACAAGTGTCAAGGCCATATGAGATATACCAATACCTCAACATCAGTGGGTGGTCAATAAACTAAGTCAATGCAAGAGAATAAATAAAGCAAGAAAAACGATCGATAGAGTCGCTTGCACCCAAGTGTGACTTGGACACACAGTTAAAATATCAAAAAACAAATGCTGAAAAATAACAACTGAAAGTAAGAATATAATAATCACAGAGTAGGGTGGCAAGGTATCTTGCCTGATGGTACAAAATGGCAAATCCAAGAGTAGCAAGTGTCAACACCAAACTCAAAAATCACAAATGACTCCAAACGCTGAAACAAATATCAAAAATGATCTCGGTGAAGAAGATATACCTAGGAAATGCCTGTCTAAAAGTCAAATTCTGGAACAGGGGTAAAATCATAATTTCGGGTCAAAACGATGTCCGCCGTTGGACCCGCTTTGCACCGAAACGCGTACAAAAGTCTACGGTCTCTAAAATTATCAAACTACATGTCTACGGGTTTAGTTTGAGGAGAGGAACTCAACGGTATATCCAGTTTTGGATTCCGAGGAGCCGTGTACAAAATCGCCCGTTTGAGTGGGTCGCGGACCCGCCAAAATTGGGTTCCGATTCGACCTTCTCAGAATCGAACCAAACTTGGCATGCAGGACCAGAATTTCGATCCGGACTTGTTGGTGCCAGTTTCGTCTCGAATCGACGACTGTACACGAAGTTATGGGCAAATTTGCAAAACGCCGATACGGGGGTATTTCGACGGATACGCGTTGATTTCGTCGCGCACACGCAACGAAATCGAGTTTCATCAGTTCCCATACGTCGGTAACGTCTATACACGCCTTTCGATGCGTATAGCGCGCAACCACGTCGCCCGGTTCGTCGGGGCGTACGTCGTATCGGTGAAAATTCAGAAAATTAATATAATTAAACACAGGTTTTTCCTCAACTTCAACATCAATCTACTTTTTACACGCTAATCGAAACGACGATCCAGAAGATGCTTTGCGATCTTGGTTATTTTGTCTTTTACTGTTTTCAATTAGTTCCTACATTACTTTACCGTACAGCACGAAAATTGGCCGACAAGTTGTCTTTTAAAACAGTATTTTAGTATTACAGAAAATAGGTTTTTCTTCAACTTCGTCTCGACTTTTCGAGCAAGTCGATGAGTTATTTCAAAATCCATCTGGAGGATCTCGAAGAGGGTCAAGTCTACTTTCCAGGAAATTTTATGGATCGAAAATCGGTACTACGAGTAAAAAGTTACGTCATCGAAAAGTAGGGTACCTTGAGTGGGAAAACTGCTCCGTGGATGACGAAGGACTGATTTTCGATGCTCCGTTCGTCGCGCACACAACTCTGTCGCTGGTGAAATGAACTCCTATGCGAAGGGGGTATGATCAGCCTCCACTTTCGTTTTGAAAGTTTAGGGTTTTGGGGTTTGTGGAAAAAGTTGTATTTATAACAACTTGGATGAAAAATCCTATTACTAATATCATTACTAATAGGAATTTGTGTTGTGAACCCACGTGTTCACGTTGTTTGCTGCTAGTACAGCACGTAAAGGGAAGGGGGGCCCGCCCACTTAGGTGGGTGGGCGTTGACTTCATTTATTTTATTTTATTTTATTTTATTTACTAATCAAGCCTAATGCAACTTAGGCTTCCATCACAGCCTAGCCGCCCCCTTTGTTGGGGTGCGGGGCCGGCCACTCTCTTATTTTTTATTTTTTTTGCAATAACTATATATATATATATATATATATATATATATATATATATATATATATATATATATATATATATATATATATATATATATATAATCACAAGAAAATTTTCTATAATTCGTAATTAAGTATAAAAATATTACGTAACCAAGGTAGGCTATATTTAGTTGTAATAAAAATATCAAGCACACAATCATACATATAATATATATATATATATATATATATATATATATATATATATATATATATATATATATATATATATATATATATATATATATATATATATATATATATATATATATATAGTTAGAAAATATATAATTACATATATTTTATATATATATATATATATATATATATATATATATATATATATATATATATAGTTAGAATATATATAATTACATATATATATATATATATATATATATATATATATAAAATTACATACATACATATTAATTACCACTTTAAGTCCAAATAATTTAGAAAAATAATTTTTAAAGCTCTAAAATGGTTAGAAAATATTGGGGGTTTACACGCCGCAGCAGGCCGTGCGAGCGCACAGCAGTGGCAGCCGCGCCCATGGCCGACAGTGCAGGCGCCGCCGCCGGCGCGGTGGCCGCCCTGGCCGGCGAGGCCGACCTCCCCCATGGCCGGGCGCCCTCCCAGGCAGGCCCCGTGGTCTCCACTCTCCTCTCCGGCACGATGTATAGACGATTCGTGCGTTTCGCACGAAGTTCCGTCCTGACGCGTGCGGAATCAAGTCCATTTTGGCGCTCCATCGTAGCAACTTTGTACATAATTTTCGAGAAATCTGACCGTTGGATCGACGATTTCATCGTTCCGTCACAATCTCGGTATATCCACCTTCACTTCTGTCAATTTTCATCCGTTGATTTTGTCGTTTGATACATCAAAACCGGCCACCAAGTTGACTGTTTAAATTGTATTAATTTTGGACAGTTTTACGGGGTCAACTTCATCAGCTTGTACCTCCTCCACTGCAGCTCCGTTCGGCGTGCTATCAGTTCCTGTGCGAAGCTAGTATAACCCTCTTGCTACCCCTCCAGTTTCGTTTTATTGTGAGCTTGTTTGATTGGTTGAATTCGACGCCAAAGTTGGTCGTCTGAATTTGTAATTTCTAACTTATAAAATTCTAATTTTGAACACGGGACTCCAGATTTTATTTCTGACACCCCCAGTAGATTCGTGGCGTCGTTCTGGCATATTTTCATATAAAATTTGTTAGATTTGGAGGACGTGGTCCTCGACACGTTTTTCGGTGCAAAGTGGGTCCCACAATGTCATATCCCTATTTTGATAATAGGTATATGATCGTATTTGGGTTATTTTCAAATTACGTATTTGTTTAAAATTTTATTTATTTTTTGGACTTGTGCTGGCCTTACTTGTTTAGGCTCGACATTTGATTATTACTTCTATTAAATTGTTATTAATATTATTTTATTATTATTATTGGGGTTAATATGGTTTGCTTCTATTAAATTGTTTCCATTATTATTATTGTTATTATGATTATTATTATTATTGTTATTATTATTATTATTATTAAACCCTAACCCAATCCCTAACTTTTCCCTCTCTCCTCACTTTCACTCCCCCTTTCCCTCTCACCCAGCTGACACAGCCCCCTCCCCTTTCTTTTTCCCTCAGCTCTCTCTCTCTCTCGAGCTCACTCCCTTCCCTCTCCCTCTCGATCTCCCCCTCTCCTCTCCCGCTCTTCCCCGGCCAGCTCCGGTCACCACTGCCACCATCACCCACCAGCACCGCCCACCGCCATCAGTCACCACCACCACTGTCCCTTTCTCCTCCGGCCCCCCGAGCGTCGTCGACGCCCTCGTCTCCACCGCCACCACTTCCATCAATCCCTCTCTCGCTGTTCCCGGCGCCCGCCACCACCGCGGCCGCCCTCGTCTCGGCCACCGCAGTCGTCCCCTTCACCATGGCCGCCAACACCACTGCTCTCTTCCTCCTCCGGCCACCTCCCTCTCGGCCGGCGCCATCGCCACGACCAGCACCACCTCCGTCGACGCCGGCGACACCATCTCCTCCGTCCCTTGGCGCAGCCGCTGCCGCTGCCGTCCTTTCTCCACCGCGGGGCCGACCCGACCTAGCCGAGTCCCCCTATGGTGAGCTCCGCTACCCTCCTCTCTTCCCTCCTCGGGCTGTGAGCTCCTCGGGGAGCGAGCCCCTCGATCGGCGTGCCTTAGGATGCATGCTGTCTCGAGTAGCGCGCTACCTCGTACAGCGTGTCGCCTCGGGCAGCACACCCTCGATTGGTGTGCCCCTTGTTCCTTGTGCCGTATAGGGATGAGTGCACCTCGGTCTACGTACTGCCTTAGGCAGCGGTACGCCTCGAGCCATGCGCTGTCTCGGGCACCGTGCCACCTCGGTTTGTGTGTTGCCTCGATCCTCGTGTCTCGGCCTTTGTGCCTACCTCGTGACCCGTGCCGTCTCGATTTGCGTATATGCCTCGATTTGCGTATCGCAATGATTCGTATGCCATCTCGATATTCGTTATCCTTCGATACACGTGCATGTCTCGATTTACGTGCACGTTGTCTCCTGTTCATCTCAATCTTCGAGTCATCTCGATCCTCGTACGTGTCTTGATACACGTGTACGTCTCGGGTTGCGTGCTCGTATCGGTCCGCGTGCCTCGGTTTTCGTGCCAGATTCCTGTACTGCTTGCGGGACCCACACGGTATATCCTTCTACCATCCTCCGTGATTTCATGCATTATTTTATTTTTAATGCTAATGATTGTTAATTTTGTGTTCCAAGGACCTCGATTGGCGTGCAAGCTTGGATCTAGGATGCCGAAGACTTGCTTACCTAGCCGAGCCTTCTAGGCAAGTATTCCTTGCTCATCAACGGCTCTTGCCCTCTCTCCTGGATTTTTTTGTATTTAATTAATTTGTACTTGTAAATTGTATAATCATGATTAGTGTAGCCTAGTAGTAGAACTGTCATGATGATAACTTAGGATAGCTTGGTCCGATACCGGGATAGACCGTATCGGACAACTCGGACGGGTCATCCACACCTCCGAGGACACGAGCACGACTCATACGTATGGATTGTCCCCATATGCCCCGTGCCTGACTCGCGGTCGGGTAACGGCTTTGGCTAACTGTTTCTATGACTTTGTTTGTGGCTTGGATATGACTGTAGGTTTTGGTACGCCCTGCGTGGCGATTCTTGCTGCATGTGTTGGTTTGGTGCCCAGTATGCATCGTAGTGCTGCTGGAGGCCGAGACTTAGTGTTCTCGGCTAGGGATTGGTGCCCAGTACGCATTGTAGTGCTACTGGAGGTCGAGACTTAGTGTTCTCGAATTGCGATTCTGCGGCGGGTTGTGCCGAGTGGATTTAGCCCCAATTCGTAGGGAGCTCCCGTTCAGAAATACAGAGGAGACTCTGCCGAATTTTTCTAGAATTCCTGGTCGAGAATTTGGTTCGAAGAGTTGGGCAGAACCGTTCTTTTGGTTTGCTGAACCAGCCTCCTGCAAGTTTATCGTAGTATAGTATGCCCGATCCCAGTACCTGCTAGGTAGACTCATAACTAGATTAGTCGCCTAGCTCTCGACCTGTCTTGTCCGTCGGATAGCGTAAGGAGCGCGGTTCTACTCGGGAGACGGTCTGCAACCCTGGTCCTTGTTTGGTTTAAGGGTTGTGGATCTGCTCCAGAGTGGTTCATGCAATCCTTGCCAATTTTCTGGCGGCCTTTAATTATTATATTCTTGTCCCCTGACCATTCATTCTAGGAGCTATCCTAGTCTAGCCAGCTAGGACTGATAGTTGTCCTATGTGTTGGGATTTGTGATTTTGGATATATCTGAGGATTGAGTATTATGGAGAGTATGATCTCGAGAATATTGATTGATAGACTCACGTGGACTCTTGGATAGTATTGTTATTCCTTTTGAGGATGTTCTAATTCGATCAGACATGACTGTGGATTATTGGATTTTGATGATCGCGAACATTTCGCGGAACGAGGAGAATACCGAGGATTTTGATATATAATTTTTACTCGACTTTCCAAGCGTCCAAAACCCGGTACCATTGCTATATTCCGGTAGTTGGGAGACTTAGTTGCTGATAGCCTGTGATCAATGACTCAGGGGATTCTTGTGAGCCAGAGGGCCTAGCATTGTCTTTAGTGATTAGCCTAGTACCAAGTGATCGTATTTTCCTGATATGATATTTATCCCATCGGGGATGGGAAGACTATTGATAGATTGATCCGGTGGGTAGACCGACTTGATGATTAGAGATGTAGACCCCATGTGTACTTGAGATGCTACTATAGTAGAGATCCTGACCACGTACCTAACCTGGTATCCATGCCACGATGTAGGCAGAGGACTCCATGTGATTGACCGAATGACCATGTTCCTGACTTGACTACTTGTACCCGTACTGGTACTATTCTATGTGTGTACTGAGGTGCTATCCTACGTGTGCACTGGGGTGCTATTCTATGCGTGTACTGAGGTGCTACATGATTCTATGTGTTATATGGCAGTGCATTCATCTTCTAGCACGGACATGGTAGTTGGCCTGTAGTTTTAGCGTGGTTAGAACTGATTGACTGCTTGCTGTATTACACTAAGAATGAATCCAGATTTGAGACTTTGGGTGTCGAGGTGGATTCGTACTTAGTGTACCCGTACTGAGGTAGTAATCTAGGAGGATGAGCATGTGACCACGGCATGTGATTCCAGATAAATGTAGGGTTAATCTAGGCAACTAAAGATGGTAGAAGCATTGGGAGGGAGCAGAATCTCGAGATCATGCATGCCAGCCGCCACAGGTGCTATGATTACCTGTCTAGCGCAAGGCTGACCGCCTCGGTTATTGTTATCGTCCGCAATAGCTGACGGCAGTATCCGACTACTATATGTACTACCATATGATTGATCTGTTTCGCATGGTTGCCTTTGAGGGACCAGTGCTTATCTATGTGCTATGCGTTATTATTTGGCCTCGTTAGCCCTGGTGGACATAGCACGATCTGAGGATTCTTATATTGCATTGTTGGGGTAACCCAACCTCCACATAGATAGCTGTAGACATTTGAGTGACCGCTTATTCACCTAAATTGTATGGCTTGTTGCTTGCTAAGCTGGCTGGCACGTAACGCTGTCCCGACGCGGTAATTTATTCCCTTGTTCTTGTTTGATGTAGGGATGAGATACTGTTCCGATGTCAGACTACGAGTTCCAATTGGCGATGCAAGTATTAGTGGATGTTAGGATGATTGTGATAATTGTTGGTTACTTACGTATTAGTTGGATTGCTACCTTATATTCTGTAATTGTGCGTTGGTACCGCACGATTCTTTACCTTCATTACCGCTGTTTATACATGTTATTTCTGTCATATATTATATCATGCTGATTTTCTTCGCCCGTCCTTGAGCCTTCCTTTCTGGTACTTGCTACGGTTGGCCTAACCAACCCTGGATTGTTCCCAGATTGCCTGTGACCGACCATGTGGATCTTCCAGACTTGACTTGGAGGACGTGCTTCAGTTCTCGACCATGAGGGAACTGTGTGGGAAGGTATTCTTGTCTACATTATTTCTTATTGTAGACTCTGATTATCATATGAGTATTTCCTGTTTTTCATATGATTATCTCTCTTGTCGTTATTTCATTGATTATTGCCTGTGGATATGAGATCAAATTTAGGCCATAGACTGCTTGCATGCTAGGATACCCAACAAGATTGACAGCCACGATCGCCGTATAACGTTTTTATACCTTATACGGTGTAGCTGGCCTACGTCCGTCCCCGTATTCCGGTACTGGGGCGTGACACACAGTCCGGGTCAACGGAACTTTTTGATGTCGGCTCATCGGAATCCAATTCCGGATATACCGTTGAGTTCGTATCATCATTCTGGACTCGTTGACATATAATTTGCTAAATTTTGGTGGACATTGGATCTGGCACGTATTTTGGTACAAGACGGATACCAATATCCGGGTCAACGGGTCATTTTGAGATCGGCTCATCGGAATCCAATTCCGGATATACCGTTGAGTTCGTATCGTCATTCTGGACTCGTTGACATATAGTTTGCTGAGTTTTGAGAACTTTGGCTCCGGCACGCATTTTCGTACAAATCGGAATTCCAAGTTCTGGTCAACGGACCAAATTGAGATCGGGTCAACGGAATCCAATTCTGGAGATACCGTTAGGTTCGTATCGTCATTCTGGTTTCGTAGACATATAATTTGTTATATTTTATAGACTTATTTTTTTGCACGTATTTCGGTGCAAAACGGCTCCGACACGGAAACCGTTTTGACCCGAAATTACCTTTTTGCCCTTGTGTCCAAATTGGACCGATGGGGAGGCTATCCTAGCTAATTTGACCATTCTGGACACGTTGACGAGGTTTATTTTATCATCCGACAATGTTTGTTGATAATTTCTCTGAGTTTAACCTTTTTATAATTAATTAATAATTAATTTTTATAATGTTCATATTTCGGGATTAGTACAACGAAACTGAGCTCAGTCAATTCCAGTGATCTCAAATCGCTAAAATTGACAAGATGGACACGTGGATCACTATAATAAGATTATCAACTTTACCGTTAATCTTCTTATCTCGATTTGTGTGTCGTAAGTTTTGACGTACGAATAACAAAGTACACGTTATATCTTTAATAATTAGACTAGAATTGACCCAGTTTGACCATAGTTGACCAGTTGACCAAAAGTCAACTGTAAGTCAACACTTGTCCTAGTTTGACTAGATTATTGACCGGAGTTGACCTAGAGTTGTTTTGACTTAGAAGAACCTAGGATAAAATAAATTGCTTGTAGAGATTTATTTATTACAACTTGAACACTTTGTAACCTGTGTTGCTTTAAATAGGACTCCGTGGCTTCAGTTGGACCCCCCTATACTTATCAGCTGTTCAGGTTATCAGGCGAGTACATTCTCTGATCATTTCATATCATGTTTAGGATTATATTCCTACTTTAGACTATCTTACTTGATGCTGACACGTTGGAACACGGATTGGTACTATATGGATCCCTTCATGAGATGTTATCCTTCTCGGGAGCATCAAATACTTTTGTCTCATGTGTGTTTCACTTACATCACGTATCTTATGCTTCTATTATCATGAATCTTCGGAAATTAGCTAGTGACTCATGTACCCTCATGATCACCGAGCCTTCACGAATTAATTCATGAATCACCCTTTATGGACAACGTAGTATAATCATGAATCTTAACGTAACTTGAATGGATCCTTGTGTATTGATTGGGGATGGGGGAGTATAAATGAACATGTGAATAAATCCAAGTAGTGTAATCATGAATCAATTCCAAGTAGTGTAATTATGAATCAGTCCTTAGCCATTCATATGTTTATGCAGTACTCTGAATCACTAGCACTGTCTCTCTTTATATATATCATAGATATTTACTTACAGTCTCTCTTTTATATTATGCTATTTCTTCATATCCTATATTTTATTCTCTAGCATGATTACATCTTCTTTCCTGCTATGACTTGTTGAGATGTATTGTGCTCGCTCCTGTCCTGACTGGACCTGTTGATAAATTTTACAGATAGCCTGGAGGTTGCCTGCTAGCCTAGAGGAGACACATTAGAGGTTGTTTAGTTAGCTATTTTCAGTTGTCTGGAGTTGTATTTATTTTATGGATTACTGTATTTGAGCTTTGAGATGTATTTCTGGATTATGTATCTTAGACACTTAGGCTTCTATCTGCTGTATCTCTTTTGGATTTCATGCTTTACCTATCTTTTATCTTGCTCTACCTTAGTTGTGATTGAGACTGCATCTGCTATGTCACCCCCATTCGGGGAGTATAAACTGCTTAGCCTTATATTGTTAGATGCATGAGACCTAGGACAGCGTTCTACCGCCGACACTGCAGCGTAGGCTGGGCGTTGTTACGTTCTCGTACCCTAACCCTAGGGTACGGGTCGTGACACATTTTTAGTGGTGGCCCATGCAGGTCAAGTATATGTAGTGGTATTCGAACTAGAGTACCACTACAGCCTGCAGTAGGATTAGGATATATTTTTTGAAGGTACTCAATCACAATTAGGATCCCTTGAAAGATTCCTGGGACGACCCTTGAGAATCTTATTTTAACTTCGATTTGAAAACTCTCTTCCCTTGATTTGATTTATCTTTACTTTCTGATTGTTGAATTTGATTTTGATGGATTATTGTTGAATTTGAGTTTGTATTTATTGATTTTGACGAAGATTGTTGAATTTTTAAATCTTGATGTTAGCTATAGCATCCGAGTTTGTAGTTATATGATTTGAAGGATTTTTGTTCATTTTTAAATCTTGATGTTCGTTGATAAATTGGATTTTTGGGTATTCATTGTTGATTTAAATTAATTTTTGTCAAGATGAAATTATATGGGCTAGGTCATCTAAGTTTTGGAATCTATTTTTCTATAGTCACATTAGCCAGCATGGTGAGGACATATAGTCTGATTTTGGATATATTTCTCGGGTGTGAGAATTTAAGGTTTTCGTAGCCAAGCTAGCGGCATCGCAAAAATGTTAAATACCATGATTCTAGAGGTATGTGCCTAAGTTGAGGACTCTGTGATTATCGTAGCCTTGCTTACTAGTATGACGAGGATTTAGAGTACCATGATTGTGGATAGACGCATATGATTATCAGATTGTACCTTAAATATTTTTGAACATGTTTTCTCTACTTTGTTTCAGTCCTTCAAAAAAAGAATTGTTATTTGTTTGTTTTGTTTTGTTTCTCATTATCTTACTTAGGAGTAGCTTTAGCTGTTTTTATAAACTTTGTGTAACTTCTTACTATGAAATTCTTCTTAATACAATGAATCGACGATTTTGCTAGACCTTATCTTGGATTTGATATTATAGCTATGGTTTCAAAATGGTTCTTCCTTTAAACAGACAAGTAGAATAGATTTTATTGTTATTTCTTCTTGCTATTATTCTTGTATTAAATAATAATAATAATAAAACTATCTTGATTACGTCAATCACCTACTTTACAATTTTGGTAGGAATCTAAATGTTGGTCTTGATGTAGAAATTAATTTTTATATTGGGACATAAGAATATATATATAGTGGACACAGACTCTTTGCCTGACACGTATGCATGCTACACTTGATTTCCCACCTATCTAAATAAATATTAATATGTTGTTGATGTTTAAATTGTCAAAATCCCAGTATTTCTGATTTTCTGCTTTTCAGTTTAAATTCGTAATTCAAATATAGATTTCATGTTATTAGTTATGTTTACATCACTGCACATGTATGTTATACGTAGGGTTTCAATTCAAAAAAAAATTTTAGTTGAGTTTTTTGTTTGAATTTGTCAAATCTAAGACTGTATGCATATTAACCCTTAATATTAGATTTTAAATATTAGTTCAAATTGTTGTTTTAAATGTAATGTTTTGAGCTATATACATTGTGGTATATAGGGATATAAATTTAGGTTTCGTATTCTTACATGTTAGGTCGTGATAAACATTGGGTTGGTTGATGTTCAAATTTCTCTAATATCCTAAAACTGAATACATGTTAACATTTTTACATTGATTTTCATGTTTAGTTCACTTTCAGATTTAATATGTAATATTGAACTGTATGCATAGATAAATGTATGGATAGTATGTTAGGGTTTTATTTCCATCATGTTAGGTTGTGTTAGGAGCATTAAGTTGGTTGTGATGTTCAAGCCCCTAGATTCTGAAATTGCATTATGTTAATATTGCACTGGTTTAAATGTTAGCTAATTTTCAGATTTTGTGTGTAAATGCTGAACTAAAACTGGAGTTAATCTTTCAATACTAAGCTATAACCCTGTACAAGGACACACACACCCTAACTTAGTATACACTGTCATATAACTTAACCTTTCCCCTCTATGTTATGTTCATATATCTATATAGATGCATATAGAGCTTAGGCATATGTTATAATGTATATAGATACATAACTAAATCTCTACCTCTTTATATATATATGTATATGGTTAGCCATGCACGCTATGAGTAAATAGGTTGTGTGTTGTAGATTGTTTAAACAATATGTCATGAGTAGTGTAACTGGATAGCTATTGTTTTGAAACCCAAATCCTCCTATACTCTTCATGTATATTTCACATACACCCATGCCTACTATCTAACCATATGAACATGTCCATATATACCCATACACACATGAACCACATAACCTTTACATAATACTAGCTTTTCCCTCTCTAACACACCCTCTATATATATACATATTGTGATTAGATTTCCATGTAAGTGACTTTCATTACTTAACTTTTGATTTTGATTTTCTGAACCCTTTATAGATAATTGGTAGTTACCTTTCTTTATATTTTTTTTTGATGATACCAGTTTTCATGTAGGATGGTAGACTGCCTTATAGTTTTGATGATTTGTTATTTCTGTAACTTTTCTAGTTTAACATCCTAGATTGCTTGTGTGTTTTGATACCCTGTGACTGTTTTGGTTTAGCATGACTAGTATACCTAGATGAGACTTTCACTACCACCGTACGCCATGACCCTGTATGCCGTCCTTTTTGATGTTATGTTTTATTTAAGTTCTGGGACTTAATTGTGGGGGTTTGACCTAGAAGGAGTATGAACAATTTTAATTTTGAGGACGAAATTTTTATAAGGTGGGTAGGATGTGAGCACCCTGAATTTCGGGTTGATTTTTTTTATTTTTTTATTTTTCTGATTGTTTAGTTTCATTAAATAATTTATTCTGTTTATTTATCTGTAAATGTGCTTTTCCGTGCTATTGATATTTGGAGTGTCAGGGATGTTCAACTCTGGAAATCTTCTTCACGAGTTTTGTAGTGGACAGGATTACCTTCATGATGGTATATAGCTTGTTCTCTTGTACTCTTTTTGCTTCGCACAACTTCGGGTCGATTTAGACCATTTGATTATTAATTATTTTCCCACTCTTTTCCTTGATCATTATTAGCACGTTACCGTGACTTTTATTTTGGGAGCACCAGACCAGTCATTTTCTTGAAACCAACTCATCATGCATGATCTACTCGAGACGCTCTTCACCCATGACCTTCGTGTCCCACTCAGACACGCCATTTTGTGCTCCATTTGCTTCACACAACTTTCCTGACACGTGACCCGATTTTATTTCACCCCACGGTGTCGTATTTCATTTTCCAACTTGATTTGTGGGTACCCTGTCGACCAAAACCTGTCAGCCCCAAATATGGACATGGCCCACATTGAGCCTACTACCCGTACGACACTTGGGTCCTATTTATTGGAATTCCCATGTCCTACTTATTTACCCATGATCATCAACACCATTTTTATTCCATTATTTTGCCATGTTCGATTTTGATCCAACCCGGCTTGACGAACCCAGTCCAAGCTCCATGTTACTCTCCATCATGACGCCTTCATTTTTGCTTGCCCAAAAATAATATTCAATACCTAGTTTTCCACTTCAAATTTTGAGTGTAAATTCTATTGATTTTAATTCCTTGGAGTGACCTAATTTTAGCTATTTAATTCTAGCCATTTGATTCCCCTAATTAATCCTATCCATCCAAATTCCTACATGACAAACTCCCACACTCTATATTGCCCGGCCCTAAAATCTAGGCTTAGCTTTTCTCTCTCTTCCTCTCTCATTAACTCTCACACATTTATTATCATTTCTCACCTTATTTTCTCTCTCTCACTGTTCCCTCTTCAAACCATGAACAGCAGCAGCCATGTGGCCGAGCCCGACCTCCCCCACCTAGGCCGAGCTCGGCCCAGCCTCGCCGTCGGCCACCCTGGTCGGCCGTCGGTCGCACCACCACTCCACCAGCCTCCTCCTTCTACTTCCTTAAACCACCACTCCAACCACCTCTATCATCACCACCTATATATTAACCACCACCACCGTCGACCTTGATTCCTCCTCCTCCACTCAAACCACCCTCCGACCACCGTCGACGTGCCTAGTCAGGCCGAGCACCGCCGAAGGGCACCGTCGTGCAGGCCAGCGTGCCGCAGCAGGCCGTGCGAGCACACAGCAGTGGCAGCCACGCCTATGGCCGGCAGTGCAAGTGCCGCCACCGGCACCGTGGCCGACGAGGCCGACCTCCCCCATGGCCGGGAGCACCCCCAGGCAGGCCCCGTGGTCACCACTCTCCTCCCCGGCGTGATGTATAGACGATTCGTGTATTTCGTATGAAGTTCCGTCGTGACGCGCGCAGAATCAAGTCCATTTTGGTGCTCCATCGCAGCAACTTCGCGCACGATTTTCGAGAAATCCGATCGTTGGATCAGCATTTCTTCGCTCCGTCACAATCTCGGTATATCCACCTTCACTTCTGTCAATTTTTATACGTTGATTTTGTCGTTTGATACATCAAAACCGGCCACCAAGTTGACCGTTTAAAATGTATTAATTTTAGACAGTTTCGTGGGGTCAACTTCGTCAGCTTGTACCTCCTCCATTGTAGCTCCGTTTGGCATGCTACCAGTTTCTGTGCGAAGCTGGTATAACCCTCTTGCTACCCCTCCAGTTTTGTTTCATTGTGAGCTTGTTTGATTGGTTGAATTCGACGCCAAAGTTGGTCGTCCGAATTCGTAATTTCTAACTTGTAAAATTTTATTTTTGAACACGGGACTCCAGATTTCATTTCTGACACCACCAGTAGATTTGTGGCGTCGTTCTGGCATATTTTCATATAAAATTTGTTAGATTTGGAGGACGTGGGCCCCGGCACATTTTTCGGTGCAAAGTGGGTACCACGGTCCGGGTCAACGGGACTTTTTGACGCCGGCTCATCGAAATCCAATTTCGAATATACCGTTGAGTTTGCATCGTCATTCTGGACTCGTTGACATATAATTTGCTATGTTTTGGTGGACATTGGATCTGGCACGTTTTTCGGTGCAAGTCGGATACCAATATCTGGGTCAACGGGTCATTTTGAGATCGGCTCATCGAAATCCAATTCCAGATATACCATTGATTTTGTATCGTCATTCTGGACTCGTTGACATATAGTTTGCTGAGTTTTGAGAACTTTGGCTCCGGTACGCATTTTTGTGCAAATCGGAATTCCAATTGAGATCGGGTCAACGGAATCCAATTCTGGAGATACCGTTGGGTTCGTATCGTCATTCTGGTTTCGTGGACATATAATTTGTTTTATTTTATAGACTTTTTTTTTGCACGTATTTCGGTGCAAAACGGCTGCGACACAGATACCATTTTGACCCAAAATTACCTTTTTGCCCTTGTGTCCAAATTGGACCGATGGAGAGGCTATCTTAGCTAATTTGACCATTCTGGACACGTTGGCGATGTTTATTTCATCATCCAACAATATTTGTTGATAATTTCTCTGAGTTTAACTTTTTTATAATTAATTAATAATTAATTCTTATAATGTTCGTATTTCGGGATTAGTACAACGAAACTGAGCTCAGTCAATTCCAGTGATCTCCCATCGCTGAAATTGACAAGATGGACATGTGGATCACTATAATAAGATTATCAACTATACCGTTGATCTTCTTATCTCGATTTGCGTGTCGTAAGTTTCGACGTACGAATAACGAAGTACACGTTATATCTTTAATAATTAGACTAGAATTGACCCAGTTTGACCAGAGTTGACCAGTTGACCAAAAGTCAACTGTAAGTCAACACTTGTCCTAGTTTGACTAGATTATTGACCGGAGTTGACCTAGAGTTGTTTTGACTTAGAAGAACCTAGGATAAAATAAATTGCTTGTAGAAATTTATTTATTACAACTTGAACACTTTGTAACCTGTGTTGCTTTAAATAGGACTCCGTGGCTTCAGTTGGACCCCCCTATACTTATCAGCTGTTCAGGTTATCAGGCGAGTACATTCTCTGATCATTTCATATCATGTTTAGGATTATATTCCTGCTTTAGACTATCTTACTTGATGCTGACACGTTGGAACACGGATTGGTACTATATGGATCCCTTCATGAGATGTTATCCTTCTCGGGAGCATCAGATACTTTTGTCTCATGTGTGTTTCACTTACATCACGTATCTTATGCTTCTATTATCATGAATCTTCGGAAATTAGCTAGTGACTCATGTACCCTCATGATCACCGAGCCTTCACGAATCAATTCATGAATCACCCTTTATGGACAACGTAGTATAATCATGAATCTTAACGTAACTTGAATGGATCCTTGTGTATTGATTGGGGATGGGGGAGTATAAATGAACATGTGAATAAATCCAAGTAGTGTAATCATGAATCAATTCCAAGTAGTGTAATCATGAATCAGTCCTTAGCCATTCACATGTTTATGCAGTACTCTGAATCACTAGCACTATCTCTCTTTATATATATCATAGATATTTACTTACAGTCTCTCTTTTAAATTATGCTATTTCTTCAGATCCTGTATTTTATTCTCTAGCATGATTACATTTCCTTTCCTGCTATGACTTGTTGAGATGTATTGTGCTCGCTCCTGTCCTGACTGGACCTGTTGATAAATTTTACAGATAGCCTGGAGGTTGCCTGCTAGCCTAGAGGAGACACATTAGAGGTTGTTTAGTTAGCTATTTTCAGTTGTCTGGAGTTGTATTTATTTTATGGATTACTGTATTTGAGCTTTGAGATGTATTTCTGGGTTGTGTATCTTAGACACTTAGGCTTCTATCTGCTGTATCTCTTTTGGATTTCATGTTTTACCTATTTTTTATCTTGCTCTACCTTAGTTGTGATTGAGACTGTATCTGCTATGTCACCCCCATTCGGGGAGTATAAACTGCTTAGCCTTATACTGTTAGATGCATGAGACCTAGGACAGCGTTCTACCGCCGACACTGTGGCATAGGATGGGCGTTGTTACGTTCTCGTACTCTAACCCGAGGGTGCGGGTCGTGACAATCCTTGCCCATGTTAGTCCTTAATAGTTCATTCTTGTAATGCATTCGACCCCCCTACCTTAGTTTAATTTTCAGGTCAAAATTTTCTTTAAGTTGGGTAGGATGTAAACCCCCATAATTTATATTTGGTTTTTATAATTTAATTATTTTTTTGTTATGTATTTCATTAGTTATGGATTTATATGCTACTAGTTTATTAGTATAATTAATGTATGTGTGTATATATATATTATTGTATGTGTGCATGTGTGTATTTCTATTAAATAAGGAATATAATTAAATCTAGGATTTTTAGGAATTTATCGTAAATTTTTTGAGATAATTTTGCAAGCTTAATATATATATATATATATATATATATATATATATATATATATATATATAATTGTTTTAAAAAAAAGAGTGGGGCCGGCCACACCCAAGCAAGGGGCGGCCATGGCAGAGCCAATTGCACTTAAGTGCTAATGTAAACGTTTAAAGAAGTTAAAATATATATATATATATATATATATATATATATATATATATATATATATATATATATATATATAGGCCACCCACTTAAGTGGGCGCCCCCCTCCCCAAAAAAAAATCTACTGTAGCAAAAAGGAGCCCCGTGCGCGCGCGTATATGCACCAGCACCCGAACCTGTAAGAACTTATTAATCCAGATGCAATTAGCATTAGGAGTGGACCCGACTTGTTATATATATAACTTTTTCCACAAACCTCAAAACCCTAAACTTCCAAAACGAAAGTTGCTGCTGATCCTACCCTCTTCACCTACGAGTTCGTTTCGCTAGCGACGGAGTCTTGTGCGCGACGAACGGAGCATCCGAAGTCAATCCCGTGTCACCCACGGAGCAGTTTTTCCACTCAAGGTACCCTACTTCCCTACGACGTAACTTTTTATTCGTAGCACCGATTTTCGATCCGTAAGATTTTCTGGAAAGTAGACTTGACCCTCTTCGAAATCATCGAGACGAAGTTGAAGAAAAACCTATTTTCTGTAATACTAAAAACGGTTGTAAAATGATAACTTGTCGGCCAATTTTCGTGTGCAGTAAAGAATTGTAGAAGCTAATTAAAAATAGTAAAAGACAACATAACCGAGATCGTAATGCATCTTCTGGATCGTCGTTTCTATTAACGTGCAAAAAGTAAATTGATGTTGAAGTTGAGAAAAAACCTGTGTTAATTTATATTAATTTTTTAAATTTTGTCCAATATGGCGTGCACCCCGACAAATCGAACGACGTGGTCGCGTGCTATACACATCGAAAGGCGCATATAGACATTACTGACGTGTGGAAAATGACAGAACTTAGTTTCGTCGTGTGTGCGCGACGAAATCAGTCTGTATCCGTCGAGATACCCTTGTATCGTCAATTTACAAACTTTGCCCTAACTTCGTGTACAGTGGTCGATTCGAGACGAAACTTGTGCCAACAGGTCTGGATCAAAATTTTGGTTCTGTGTGCCAAGTTTGGTTCGATTCTGAGAAGGTCGAATCGGAACCCTTTTTGGCGGGCCCGCGACCTACTCAAACGGACGATTTTGTACACGGCTCATCGGAATCCAAAACTGGACATACCATTGAGTTCCTCTCCTCACACTAAACCCGTAGACATGTAGTTTGACGATTTTAGAGAGACTTTGGCGCACATTTTGGTGCAAAGCGGGTCCAACGGCGGACATCGTTTTGACCAAAATTATGATTTTGCCCCTGTTCTAGAATTAGACTTTTGGACAGGCATTTCCTAGGTATATCTTTTACATCGAGTGCGTTTTTGATGTTTGTTTCAGCGTCCGGAGTTGTTTGGAGATTGTGACGTTTCTTGGCTGATATTGTGATTACCTGGACTTGCCATTTTGTACCATCAGGCAAGATACCTTGCCACTTTACTCTGTGATTATTATACTCTTATTTTTAGTTATTATTTTTAGCATTTCTTATTTCTTGATATTTAAATTGTGCGTCCAAGTCACACTTGGGTGCAAGCGACTCTATCCGTCGTTTTTCATGCTTTTATTTATTTCTCAACATTGACTTAGTCTAGTGACCTCCCATTGATGATGAGGTATTGGTATATCTCATACGGCCTTGACACTTGCTTACCACGTGTTGTGAGTCACATGTAGGACACGTACCCGCATAGTCGGCTGGCCACCGATACGTATGGAGCGTGCGACGGATAGGAGTAACTGCCAATAGAATTGCATGTTAGAAGACTTGGCGGTTACTAGAGGTTCATATCAGTCATGGAGATGATGATACTAGGCATTGGGTGGGGAGAACAATACCTGACGTATGGGCTTCTATGCACTTCCCTGATTACTTGTGCACTCCTCTGGAGACGCAGGCTCCAGGCGCCCTCTGACATTTTCCAGAGCGTTATGGACGTAGCCCTTGCACATGGTGTCCTCTGACGCTTCCAGAGCGTTATGGACGTTGGCCCCTGGTTCCCTCTACGGGAACTATGCTGATCCCATTTACAGCCAGGGCTCATGTGTCGAAGGATTGTATCGCAACTGCATATCCACAGTAGAATGGTCAGGAGCCCGATTACATGCATACCTTTTTCTCTTATTATATTATCACAGTTTATATGGCATGGTATTTTTCTTATATTTTGCTACGTCCCTCTGAGGACCTGGTTATCTCTCCAGGTTTAGACGATTTTTCAAAGGAGTACGGAGCGGCGTTGGAGCTATCCTAAATTGATGACGAGGCAGTCCCTACTGATTTCTAGTCTATTCTTTATGAGACATTAGTGGACATTATTTTTATATCTCTTTTCTTTCTATTTTGTGGAGGTTGGACTCCGATCTTATGAGACTATTCTTTATAGCTGTTTGGGGTGAGCATGTTCACCCGGCTATCTTTTGATACTCTTATTTATTTATTTGTACTCTATTATCTTCTGTGTTGAGCTGTGATGAGATTAGATTATATATTTCTGGCATGTGATTATTTTATTTACAGCTTATGTGCATATGTAAGGATTCAATATATTAGAATATTCTTCATATATGTGCAGCTGGCATGTTCACGTACTTGGTCCTACGTATTTTGGGACTAGGGCGTTACAGATGCACCCATCTCATCTTTAACCTCTTTAAAAAGGACATCCAGAAATGAAAGAACCGTCCATACTCTCTCAAAACAAATGTCTTCCCATAAGGTTTCACTTGTGCCACTTCATCCTGATGTTATTTGCGTGCATGCTGTGTCTTCAAAAATTGGTAAGTCTCGACGAAAAATTAATGATATGAATATTCTTATTTCGCACCACTTTTGGAGACAAGTATCGATTTGCATGGTGTAGACACTTATTGATATGCGCTAACTATTTCTGAGAATAGGCGCACACTGTGGTCCAGTATTTAGCTCCAATCAAAGACACGTATTGCTGACATACACTTGTTTGATCAGTGCTTAGTGCTGATATGCACCTGTTTGTAGGCGTATTGCTGATGTGCGCCTGTTCGTAGGCGCATTGCTGATGTGCGCCTGTTCGTAGGCGTAATGCTAATGTACGCCTATTCGTAGGTGTAATGCTGATGTGCGCCTGTTTGTAGGCGCATACTGATGTGCGCCTGTTTGTAGGCGCATACTGCTTGATCAATTTTCTAACTTCTCCTATTTTATTGATATTTGCAGGGACTTGGTTAGCGAGCTTCTTCAGAACTGGCATTGGTGATTTGGAATGTTGTTGAAAGCATTTTTCTGACACTCACATCAGACAACTCATGTGGTTCTGACACTCAAATCAGACAGCTTAGGACTCTTCATGTTAAGAAGGGTCTTCCTCAGATGGTAGGAAGAGCCTATACACATGTGAGTTGGATGGTGAAGACGCAGAACTAGGAATTGTATCACAAGGGTGATCTCGTTCCTAGTTCCCCTGGCGGGCTGTCTTCTCTCCACCAGTTGTATCGACAGCAGCTCATCTTTGGGCTGCTGCACTCTGGGGTTCTCCTCTCGTTTTTCTCAGAGAGAAGACCAGAGTTAATTCCATTGTCTGGCTCGTTGCTTCAGGTCGAGACGACAAGGAATTGCCACCAACAAATAAGAAGATCCAAAGATGTAATAGACCTTCATTATTGATGAGAAGATCCAAAGATGTAATAGACCTTCATTTAGAATGAAAATCCAAGATGTAATAGATTTTCATCAAGATGTATCTATGCTTTTAAAGAAGGAATAAAGAAATAATTGTCTCATTATTCTCTTTTCTTCTTTTTTACAGTTTGATTTTGCTATGTTGTCATAGATAACAGAATCCAGAGAGGATTACGAATGTGGCAAGTTGTTTTGATGTGAATATTTGGAATTCAAGATCGTAAAAGACATGACCTCTCACTATGATGAATGAATGAATGGGTGATCATTCACTTCAATTTTCGAAGAAGAAATATTGAATAAATGAATGGTCGTTTAAATTTTCGAAGAAGAAAGTGAATGAATCAAGCACATCGGTTTCGAAGAAGGGAAGATGAAGAGTCGGTTATGAATGAACCGTTAGAAATGAACAAACAGTTGTGCCTCTTTCCAAAAGTCGCATCAGTTCTCAAGGCTGATTACTTAGTTGTTCTGCCTATAAATTATCAATCTCTTTTCTTCTTCTGCAAGAAAAAATGTCTTGCTCCGAAGACTGAAGAAGAAACCAAGACTTCCTTTGCAGAGCCTTCAGTGCCTTCTGAAAAAGAAAGGGGCGAAGGCTCAACTGTTCCTCCTGTGCCAGGACAGGATTTGATCTCCAAGTTAATGGAGCCTAGAAAAACTGCCGAAGAAGATGTATTGAGGATGGTTGTTTGTGAGTTCCTGGTGCGTTCAGATAATGAGATGTTTGAACGGTTGGCGAACTTTGTATTTAATCAGGAAGGGTCAGGTCCTCCTCCCCGCCCTTAATATTATGTAATTCTATTCTGCTTTTGAATAAAAAATAAACTTTTATTTAAATCATGTCTCTGAAAATAAAGTAAATTTTGTCTTTATACATAATATTTTTTAAGAAATTTGCCATTGATGGGCATCATAGCAACTCTGCCATCCATATATGTTAATTGATAGGCTCCATTGGAGAAGACTTTATTTACTACATACGGTCCTTCCCATTTTGCCTCGAACTTGCCTTTGCTCATATGTGTCATAGTCATAGGACGTCTGACTGTAAGAACCAACTCGCCTTCTTGAAATGTTCGCACTCTGACTTTGCGACTAAAAGCTTTTGAAATCTGGGCCTGATAAAGTTCGATATGCTTTTGAGCTAATAACATTTTCTCGTCGAGTGCCTCCAATTCCTGAAGCTGAAGACGATCATTATTGTCTGTAGTAAGCTCATTAGCAATGGCGATTCTCAACGATGGAATTTGAATTTCCAAAGGTAGCACAGCTTCACATCCATATACCAGAGAAAAAGGTGTGCAACCTGTGGGGTTATGAACGGTAGTACGATAAGCCCATAGACACTCTCCGAGTTTATCACTCCAATTACGTTTGTTAATAGAGACAAACTTTTTAAGGAGTTTGATAATGGTCATGTTGAATGCTTCAGCCAACCCGTTAGTCGCAGGATTATAGGCTGTAGAGGCGACATTATTGATTCTGTTATCATCACATAACCTATTAAACTTCTGGCTGATAAATTGTGGCCCATTATCATGAATAATTCGGCGAGGGACACCAAATCTGTATATCATATGATGTTTGATAAAATTGATAACGCTACTAGTTTTTACTTCCGCCAAAGGTATAGCTTTGGCCCACTTGGAAAAATAATCGGTTATAGCTAAGATGAACCGATGTCCTTTAGATGAAGGAGGATTGATATGGCCAATTATATCCATACCCCAAGCTTCAAAAGGCCATGAGGCTGCAGTTGGATGAAAAAATTCTGACGGTTGGCGAATGAAATCCGCATGAATTTAACATGCACGGCATTTTCTTGCATAATCAATAGCATCTGATACCATAGAAGGCTAGTAGTAGCCCATACGTCGGATACGATAATGTAGTTTAGGAGCAGGTTGATGTGCTCCACAAACACCATCATGAGCCTCACGTAACATCTGTTTTGTTTCATCACCAGCGAGACACCTCAAAAGTAATCCATCAAAATTTCTTCGATAAAGTGTCTTAGTAGTATGATTATAATAGAATCGAAGTGATCGACGATGGATACTTATAGCTTCTTTAGGATCTTCTGGCAAAATGTCATGTACTGCAAAATCAATGAAAGGTACTCTCCAATCCTCGCTAAGGACATTAACTTCAGTTAGGTTGCTGAATTCAATATTGTGGTTGTTTTCAACACAGAATAATTCTCTATTAGAGATAACAACCATCTGTTGCCTTTTAACTAGAACTGCCAACACTGCAGCTAGGTTAGCTAAGACATCAGCTTCTGTATTGCATGTCCGACGTACATGTTCGATAAAGAATCCTTTAAATAAAGAAGCTATCTTGGCCGCTGCTTCATGGTATGGTACTAAATCTTGATGTCGGACTTCATATATGCCTCTAACCTGATTAACAATCAGCTTAGAGTCACCATATACTTCGAGATATTCAATACTCAATTGTTTGGCTAATTGAAGTCCGATGAGCAAAACATTATATTCTGCCACATTGTTGGAGCATGATTCGTCTAAAGAATATGCCCTTTGAATAGTTAATCCATCGGGTGAAACAAGAACAATTCCTACTCCAGCAACAAGAGTACCTCCAGGTCCAATTCTAGAAGCTCCATCAAAGAACAACCTCCAGGTAGGAAATTCTTCTGAGATCATATTTGATTCTAATGTTTCATCCGAAATCTCATCATAGAGTTTAGATGTCTCAGGGACAGGATGAGCTGCTAAGAAGTCAGCAAGTGCTTGGCCTTTTACAGAATTTTGAGGAACATAAACCATATCATATTGTGCTAGTAATATGGCCCATGTGGCAAGCCTAGAATTGAGTGTACTTGGCTTCTTCATTAGAACTCGAAGAGGATTGACTCGGGATATGACATGAATAGTTTGGCCTATGATGTAATGTCTTGTCTTCTGAACAGCAAACATTAAGGCTAAACATTCCTTTTCTACCGTACTATAACGATGTTCAGCTCCAATCATCGTTCGGCTAAGATAGTAGATGGCTTGTTCATGACCTTTCTTGTTTTTTTGAGCCAGAAAAGCTCCCAATGAATGATCCATTGTTCGAACGTACATTAAGAAGGGTATTCCTGAGATCGGTGGTACCAGAACCGGTGGACTCACTCGTTGACATTCTTTCGTCCAAACGAAAGATACACCTTTCTTCATTAATTGAGTAAATGGTCTACAACGTCCAGATAAATTCAAAATGAACCGCCTGATGTACGCAAGCCGACATTGGAATCCTTGTAGCTCTTTTAGGTTGCGTAGAGGACGCATCTCTTGAATGGCTTTGATCTTCTCGGGATCAACATGTATACCCTTAGAGGTAATGACGAAGCCGAGAAACTTACCACTAGAGACACCCAAGAAAGACTTGGTGGGGTTCATTTTGAGTTGATGCTGGCGCATTAGATTGAAGATAGTTCTTAAATCTTGAATGTGATCTTCTTTGAGATGACTTTTGACAGAAATATCGTCAACATAGCATTCAACAGTCTTTCGCAAATAATCACGAAAAATAGTACTCATAGCCAGCTGGTAAGTTGCATCTGCGTTCTTAAGACCAAACGGCAAGACCGTATAATAGTACACGTCTCAAGGAGTACGAAATGAAGTATGTTTCTCATCTTCAGAATTCATCCGGATTTGATTATATCCAAAAAACCCATCCATAAAAGAAATTTGTTCGAATCCACATGTATTATCGATCATAACATCAGTAATTAGGAGAAGGAATTCGTCTTTAGGGCAAGCATCATTGAGATCCCGAAAGTCTATGCAAACTCGAACCTTTCCGGTCTTCTTCAGGACTGGGACGACATTGGCCACCCAGTCAGGATGTTGTTCTTCTCTGATAAAACCGCAAGCTATAAGCTTTTTGACTTCATCATCAATTGCATCCATTATTTCAGGCTTAAATCGCCGTTGTTGTTGTTTGACCGGTTTGGCATTCGGCAAAATGTTAAGCTTGTGAGTTGCAATTTGAGGATCTAATCCCGTTATATCTTCGGAACTCCAGGCGAAGACGTCAATGTATTCACGAATAAGGTGGATTAATTCTTGTTTATCATCCTCTGGAAGATTCTTGCTAATGAAGATTGGTCGTGATACGCCTGTCTCTCCAATATCAATTTGGACCAGTTGATCCTCAGTAGGTGATTCTCGTTGTTCAAAACGAAGTTCCCACTGATTATCCATCCTTTGTGCCCAAGGGTCTATTTCAATAGTTTCTTCAATGTCACTTTCGTCATCTTCTGAGAATTCGGCAGACACCATATTAAAAGATACCATCACCCTATGAACATGACCAATGCTGGTATCAGAATCCCATGAGATAGAATCAGAAGAGTTAGATCGTTCTTCTTCATCAGATTCAGAAGGTTCTGGAGTTGGAAGTGGTAAGACATAACCTAGTCCTCGTTTCGTTTTACTGTGGTATTGTTGTGATTTTCCTTTTAGAACAGCAATACGAAGAGGGGTTCGCCTTCTTTTACCGTTGTATAGGCCTGTTCTGAAGTCATAGCCCATTTTACGGATGATGACTTTGGATTGTGGACTATAGCGTCGTAATTGTAGCCTTCCTGTATCATTCTATTATCATTATAGAGCATAATTTTTGGTTCTTCTCTTTTGTTGAAGAATATAGGCTTTTCATCTTTCTTTCGAGACGGTACTAAGAAGTACGACTCTTGTATTGAATCCAGTGATACCACGTTTCGTCGAGATGATACAACTTCTATTGTAAGTGGTTTAAAGCTATCTAGCATATCCAGATGACACTGAGTATAGTAAAAGATATCAGTATACTGCAAAGAAGATGTTTTATTGATTTTTATACCATCATTTACAATAGGAAATTTAGCCTTAGCAGGCTTAGTTAGATTGATAACAAGAGGGGGAGAAGAAGAACGAGAAGGCGGAGGGAGCTTCTTACGACGAAGATCGATTACAAGCGGCTCAGAAGAGGTGAGCTCCATTTGTTCTTGACTATCACCTTTAGGTTGCTTCTCATGGGAAGGAAGATAGATAGTCAGAGGTTTGGAAGACTGAGGACAGGAGGTACGTCCTTTGACCGGAATCACCAGAGTATCATTAGGTATACTCTTCTGTTCTTCATCTGTGTCCATTGCTAGTACCACCTTCATGAATTCTTCTTTGTACATACGAGAATCGTTGCAGTATGCTTCAACTCCTTTGAAAGGATTCAGATCTGCAATCTCTTTTTGGACTTCTCCATTACCATCCACATTTTTGAAACATTGGTGGAGCGTAGAGGGTACAACATTGTGTTCATGGAGGAATGGCCTTCCCAACAAAGCATTGTATGAGCCATGATTGTCAATAACATAGAAAGTTATCTTTGTACGAAGATTACCAATTTGAAGTTTTAGGCGTATTTTTCCCAAAGGTTCACTTCTTCCTTGATTGAATCCCAGGATGTAGAGATAGTTGTAGAAAGATTGTGTACTGGGATTTTCAAAGCATCCAGTAAGGACTTCGGCATGATGCTAAGTGCAGACTCGGGCTCAATCAGAATGCGGTCGACTTTCATGGTGTCGACATATCCCATAAAATAGAGAGGACGATCATGACGATTGACTTCTAACAATATGTCATCTTGTGTAAAAGTGATATTGGACATTAGTTCAAATACACTATGACAATGTGCACAGCTGACTGGCTCCTTTTCGGGCTTCTTGAGAAGAGTCAAACAAGTGTCAGCCTGCATCAAGGCTTCACTTAACGTCTCACGAGTTTCTTTTGAGAGACGTAAAAGTTCAAAGATTAACAATCTTGCCGGAGTATTGGCCAATTGAGCCAATATATCAAAATTGTAAGGCTTTTCAAGTCCAAGAGGTGATGACTTCTTCAATGCTTTATCAAAGCGAACAGGTTGCTTTCCCTTGTCTGCTGATGTTGGTTTAGGAGGAGATGGCTCGACTACTGGCAAGGATGTAGATGGTGTATCTTCAGCAGGAGAAGATGATAGAGGAAGAGCATCCGGGGATGGAGCAGGGTTCTCTTGATTTTTCGAATAATCTCGAAGATAGGGTTTTCCAGATCTAGTGCCCATAAGAATTTCTTCTTCTGTTATTGGTAAAGGATACCATGTTGCAGTTCTTGGATTTAGACTTGGAATGCTTCTTTTGCTTAGAAGAGAAAGGCATTTCAAATTCTGCTACCAGATCAGGATGAATCCACATAACCTCTCCTCTGTCAGTTGACAGCGGAACAAGACCTTCATTTTGAGGAGGTAGAATATTCACAATTTTCAGAGTAGTCCTTGGAATGGAGACAGCACCATCTTGTACGAGTTATGGTGGAAAATTACCGAATTGGAGAGAAACCACATTATCAGTCACCGTTTTCTCGTCCTGCTGTAGAATAATTGCTCCAGAGTTGACCAACTCCTGGATTTTGCCCTTTAGTACATAATATGCTCTGGTTGGATGCCCTATGAATCTGTGATAAACACAATATTTAGGGTGATCAGTTTTACCAACTTTCTCTGGTCGCTTTGCCTCTGGAAGCTGAAGCTTATTGCTTTTGAACAAGCAATCGAAGATGCTTAAAGTATCATCTTCATCGAAAGAATACACTTCTTTTGGACGAGTTGACTTTTGTAGCGGTGCTGATGGGGTGGATGCCGCCTGAGTAACATTGACCGCCAAAGACTCTTTACCTTTAAGATTAATGGACAGCGTTTCCTTATTCTTGCGGTTATTCTGGCGATTACTACCCCCGGGTGTAGAATGTTCGTCTTAGTTAGGATAAGTCATCTGGACTCCTAACTTTTGAATTTTTCGAAACTAACTTCTGCCGCCTTTACATTAACAATGAAAGAAGGCCAATCCTGGAATTGTGTAGATCCCGTCCACATACTTGTTTGCAAAAACAAAAGTTGAAGAACTTTATTGATACAAACTTTGTAAAAGATTACAATTTGAATTCTGGGAATGGTACAACTTTAGGAATCCAATCTAGATGACGATTGCTTTATCCCTTGGACGATGTGAACTCTGAAGACGAAGCCTCTGAAGTTGAAGACAACTCTGGAATTGAAGGCAAGAGCCTCGGAAGAATGCAGCAGCACTTGGGCAAGAACTCCTGAACTCTATGAACTTTGAAGTCTGATTTCTGATTATTGATCCTTGATCCCCCTTGAATGGAGACTTGAAACTCTATTTATAGAGTTCTGAAAAATAACTAACTTTCCGTTATTCTGGACTGCGCATGATAGATTGTGCAGCAATTTGGTTTGCGCAGCAATGAAATGCGCAGGCAGTTGCTGGATCATGGGTTAACTGTCTTAGACACGTGGCATCATTTGATTGAAATGCGCATGATCATGCATAGGCAGTTGCCACAAAATGAGCAATTTATGGCATGAATGCCACGTGTACTTTATCATTTGTACTGGTAAAACACGCATATTGAATTGCGCAGACTTTGGATTGCGCCAACTTGAATTGCGCAGGAAATGGATTGCGCTAACACGGATTGCGCCAATATGGATTGCGCTGCCAGCTGTCAACCGTTCTCGAGCACTTTACGGCACGTTTAAATGAACAGTCACCTCGTTCTCCGCGCTGTCAGCTGTCAGAAAGATTTGATTTTGTCAGATAATGATGACATTGCCACGTCAGCCTACGCAGTTTGAAAGTGTGCGGAATCTATCGTGCGCAATCTGGAGGATGCGCAATCTGATGTCTGCGCACTTCATCTGAAAGTTGTATTTCTTGATTTTCTGACTTTGTTGATGTGTGCAACTTGATTTTTTTTGGACCTACAAGACCCCCTTCAAAGTTTTCGAAAGTTGAACTTATTCAAAATTTTGAAATACTTTGAATTTTGAATATGAAACCAATTTGCGCACATAGTGAGCTGTCTGCGCAATCTGAGGGTTTAGCCTATTTTTAGGCGCAATCTAAGGCGGCCGTTTCGACTTCGAAAACTATAAATAGTTCTCAAACTTCTCACTATCATTCTTTACTTGTCTTCTTCGTGCTTGAGAGAAGAAAACTTCTGAGCTTTTTCCTCCTTCCTTCTCCGACAATCCCGATGGATCCCTGACGATCCTCCGCCACCGCAAAGGGCAAGGCCCCCGTCGAACCATCCACCAGGGCTGCGCGTCGAGCTTCGCGCCATAAAACCGCTCATCCAGCGATGGCAGGTAGAGAATCCAATCAAAAACTCTTTTTAGAGTTTTGATTTTATAATTCCTTTCATAATCCATCTCTTTTTAGAGATAGGATTATACTGCGCCACCCCTTTTTAGGGTTCTGGTCGCACAAATCAGTCCACTCTTCATTTTTATGAAGATCGACTTTCTGCGCGATCGGTTGAATTGTGCTGACAAAAGTCAGCGCAACTTGCTGATTTGTGCGAGTTTGTCAGCGCAAACTGATGTTTATTTGTTTGCGCAAACTGATTTTGCGCAATCTGATACTTGCGCAATTTGATTTTGCGCAATCTAATTTCTGTGCAAATTGAATCTTTGACTTTGATTTATACTGAAAATTTTTGTTTTCTTTGTCCGATGCAGTTAATACCAAAGAAGACCCAGAATATGAAAACTTCGTGGGGACCCTTTCAGAATCAGAGTATAAAGAGGATTTGTCACATGTTCATTATCCTCAGTATGATCTGCCGACCTCTCGTCAGGCCATTCTGGTTTCCCAAGACAATAAAACACTGCAGTGCTTACTGAACGGACAACCCCTGGAAACGGTAGATGCTGTCATACATAAGAAACCACTATTCTTATTTGGTGAAGCTTTTGAGAAAAGCTCTCAACCAAGACCGAGGATGGAAGAAAGAGTTGTCCATCAGACGGGTAGATCTTTCTCGATACCAAATATTCCACGTTGCCTCCCATTATCCCGGTATGCTCATGCGAGTTACCCGAGAAAGATGGAATGGAACCTCACTCCGTTCCAAGATGCCCATCCGGGAAGAATTTTTGTGAAGAAGGGTCCGAATAAGAAAGATATGTTTTACAGTTCTTCTGAAAGGTACAGTGTTTTGCTGAGAGGACTGAAACCCGGTCGCATTCCACCGGAGAATTCTTCATTGTTAATGCCCGTCAGGACCCCAATTTTTGCAAATGAATTTGCGAAGGCCGAAGGAAAATATCCTGAACAGGACATCAGACTGACTGGATTGGTGAATCCAGATTTCAAACGATGGAGTTGTATAGCCAATTGGGTTCTGACCAAGTTTGAAGGCAAACTGAGGCAGATCAACTTATACCAAGCAGTGCATGCCACTGTCTATGGTTTTGCCCCGAACCCTCACCTGTTCCTGGCTTTAGCAGAGAGGTATAATTATAGAACGGGAACATTCATGACTCCCGGCGGAGAAATTGGATTTGCACTCCATGAGATGAAGTACATCTCTTTTCTGCCAATAGGAGATTTCCCATGTGAAGAATTTGTCCCCACAAATGATGAATTGGACAGGCTTCGGAGAGAAAATACAGAAATGGTAGCAGTATTCGAGGAACTGCTATGCCATTACAAGATCTGTTCCCTGTTCTATAAGAGTGCCACATCTAACACTTGTTATTCTGCAAAATGGCTACCTTATTTGTTCCTAAATCACATTCAAGAACCAAAGACTAAGGAATATGACAGATGTTACCCTGATTTCTTTAAGCCATTGAGCAACATAGAAGTAATGAAGCTGATGGAAGAAAGTGGTGATTTTGATAAACAGATGAAGGATGACTATCAGTGTCCTCCTCTGAAAACAGGAGATACTCTCGAAAGTTATCTGAGAGTAGGATATAGACCGATGTCGAAGGAAGCTCAGTTAGCAGGGTTTCTGACACATTGGCTTCGTCGATTTATAGTTCCAGGATCCAGTACAGTTGACCGCTTCCACCGCGGTGTTCTTTTTGCGGCTGTCAGATTAGTCTTTGGCTATAAGATGGATCTTCTGTCAGCCATGACTTGTAAACTGAATGCTGGTCTTCGTCTATATGTCGATCTGATGCTGAAGACCAAGGGTGAAAAGGAATTTCCACGATTAGAATTACCATATACATATCTATTCGGGTGGTTGCTCCTTCATCATCCCACTTTGATGGACCCCGGCATGGGACCGGTAGATGGCAGTTTTTACGAAGATACTCCAATGGCAAGTGGAAATTTACTGCTCTTAGAGACTGTAGATATGCTCTAAACTTGAGCAAAGGATAGAATTTTTATTGTACCAAGCCTCCTGCTGGTTACGAACTAATGCGAACAAATATGATTGATTCGCAGATGCATCCTCTGAGCCATGTAGCATTTGAATGGTTGAAGACAATCCGACCTTCTCACTTGGTATACCGGTTCGAAGATGAATGTTATTTAGAACCGTATCTTCCCAGTCGATTCGCTCGACAGTTCGGCTATGATCAATTTCATGTGGGGAATGCCATTACATGTCTTCAGGGAAAAGGTTATTTGATATATGGAGCCCGGGCCTGGGCTTACTATAATGCTCGAGATACGAAAGCGACGTTCTCGATGCCTGCAAACAGCAATCATGGCCCTAGGATGCTGTTCACATACACAGTCTTTTATACATCTTCAAATACTTTTGCTGAAAATTTCAACCTTACGGATAGTTTTGCATCTTCAACCAGATTGAAGAGAGGAGGAGTTGTCCTATCACTCATAGGAAATGAAGAAGTACATGAGCCAGAAGATGAACCTTTGGAAGTCTCAAGGGATGTTGTGTTCCCTCAAGAAGTTAATGCACCACTACGTGTCTCTCTAAAGGTGGGCAAATCTCCAGCAAAAAGGAGGAGAATAGATTAACCTCCTGCTCCAGCAGCAAAGAAGAAATTGATCCTGGATCATTCTTCTGAAAAGGTCACCACTCGATCTCAGTCTCGGCAGCTGGCCGAGTCAACTCAGCAAGAAGAGGCTACAACACCAACCTCTATCCAGAAACAAGTTGAAACTATTAATATAGAGAGCCCTGAGAGGCCATTAAAAAGAAAGAAGCTGGTCCTCAGAAGGAATCGAGCTTTGTCTTCAATGGTGATGGATGCTACAGCTGGATTAACCTTGCCATCTCCCACCCCTATTTCAGAACCTAGGAATAAAACTCCTAGTCCTGAACGTAGAGAGGAGATCGAGCAAAGGACGGATCTTGCTCTGGGAACTGAGGCCGAAGAGCCTAGAGGAAGTACTGTGGAGGAAGTGAGGGAAGAACAGAATATTGTACACTCTCTTCTACATACCACAGAGATTGTTGAACTTCCGCCTACTCCTAGAACCCTTCGCGAAGAGGAAGATCGCGAAGTAATTGCGGCTTTAGAAGATTGCAGTTATAGTCCTCTGGATGACTATGGTGACCATGCAGCGACTACCAGCGAGAAGGCACCAGAAGAAGACGAGGATGAGGAGAGCTCTTCATCTAAGAATATTGATGACTACATGCAAGATCTTGAAGAAGATGATGAAGTGCACACATCTTCCACTGCTGTCAATGATATAAATGAGGAGGATATTGAAGTCCCAGAGAATGCTGCTGATACCTTAAATCCTGAAAAGGATGTTGAGGCTCCAGAAAATGCTACCGATACCTTAAATCCTGAAAAGGATGTTGAGGTTCCAGAAAAAGCAATAGGTGAAGAAACCCTGGAAGAAACTCCCGCCAATGATCCTCAAGGTATAAAATAAAATTAGCAATCTCTTCTTGAATGAATTGATAGCTAACGCCTTTATTTGTATTTCCTGTAGATCATGAGACTCCTCTAGCACTTTCGACGTGCATGGACATAGTGCCCATAATGACGGTGGTTGTTAGTAGTAGTCATCATTTGTCCTGTGGTTCTGAAGCGGGTAGTAGCCAAGCTGTTATAGCTGAAGCTACTTCTGCTCTGCCAGAGTCTACTCCTGCAGGGGATAAGCTCATTGCTGGATCGAACCAAGGTAAGACTGTCTTCATTTGATCTTTTTGGTTATTTAGCAAATGACTAGCAAAATAACAATTTTACTTTTGCAGAGGAACAACCAGGAGGGGCGACTAGCTCCACATTAGCTCCTTTATTTAAAGAACCTGCTATTCAGACACGAGATCCTGCTACCTCGTCTTCAACAGGAGTAGCTGCAACTCCTAGCACTCTGGCAATTAATCAGCAAGTCGTCCAATCTTTCACCAGATGCTTCTTTGAATCCTTAAGACCCCTAGTCAACAAAATGATGGACAAAGAGGGTGCTGATTTTTTTATGGTTAGAAATCTGACTTCTCTCTTGGTGAGGGCTGTAAGGGAGCAAGGTGACGAAGCTCAGGCTACTCTTCTCGAGCATATACTGGATGAGTTAGAGATTTCTATAAAGAATTATAAAGCACTCAACAAAGAGGAAGTGGAATCCCTAGTGCAGGCCGAATTTGAACAAATGGCCCTAGCAGCTGATATTGAAAGGGTGAACCTTCAGAATCTCTTGGAAGCTTATTCTATAAAATCCGCTGAATATAACTCTAAACTGGAATCAGTAACTTTGATGGCTGAGAGGAAAGAGAAAAGAGCTAATGAGCTGAGGGCAGAAATCGCTCGTCTCCAGAAGGAGTTGGAAGATGAAATTGCTGATCATCAAGTTGCCATCGAACAATTCCAGACTTTGACTCATGAGAAGGAAGAGTACGAGGCGACTCATGGTGCTGAGATTACACGTCGGACAGTGTCCATGCCCGTTTTCAATGAAGAAACTGGAATGGAAGAAGCGAGAAGGAGGGTGCTGTCTACTCGCGACGAACGGCTGCAGACTCTGAAGCAGCAGATTGACAATCTTATGATACCTCCATCTTAAATGGAACATTTTGTACTTTATGTCTTTTGAAGTATGTGTATTTTTTGTAATGTCTTATATTTCAATCAATAAAAGACATTTTTGCTGTGGCTCTATTATTTGTTGCATATCTTGTTTCAGATCTAAATAATAGAGATAGAAAATATATTCAGAGGTACAAGACATGATATATATTTCTTGATGATTTTGTAGAAAATAATTATATTCATTATATCTGCTCAGAGGTAATATGGACGTGGCAGAATATACTGAACATTATTATTTCAATTGACAACTTAATCGAAATGATAAGTTGCTGATATAGATGTGAGATGAACAGAAAAAATCGTCAAATGGTGGAATGAACGGACAAACCGTCAAAATGGATAATAATGAACGGATAAACCGTCAAGCGATGATGAATGAACGGGTAAACCGTCGGATGATAATGAATGAACGGATGAACCGTCAAGTGGATTAAATGAACGAATGAACCGTCGTATGCTAATGAATGTAATGAACGGACGAACCGTCGGATGAATGTGTCCCTTCATTATTTGAGAAATCTCTGCATATAAATAGAACAGAAATCTGACAGGAATGAGCACTTTCACTTTTTAACATAAAAATGTCGTCTGAAGATGCACTCAAGAAGACTGAGCTCACTCCAAAGGTTGAAGAAGACGTTAAAGAATGTCCTGTCGATCCAATTCAGCCAAAGGAAGCAGAAGCAGGCGAAGGTTCATCCGCACCCAAACCACCGAGAGACATCCTGGACTTTCTGCTCGAACCAAGAAGAACCGAAGAAGAGGAAGCCATGAGGATGGCCGCTTGCAAATTCCTAGTGGGTTCCAGCAAAGAAGTTCTCGGTTCATTTGCTGACCGTGTCTTTGAAAAGGACGGTAGTGGTCCGCGTCCAAATGTAGAGAAGGATGATAGTGACCTTCCTTAATATCATGTATTATCATTCATGATGAAATAAAATTTTATTTATGAACTTGAACTTGTCTGATGATTTACAAGCATTTACATTTATACATAATACTTCTTCAGGAATTTGCCATTAATAGGCATCATTGCAATTCGTCCATCCATTTCTGAGAGTTGATAAGCTCCATTTGAGAAAACTTTGCTGACAACATAAGGTCCTTCCCACTTCGCATCGAATTTGCCTTTGCTCATATGAGTCATAGTCATAGGACGTCTGACTGTTAGAACAAGTTCTCCTTGCTGAAAGGCTCTGACCTTCACTTTACGGTTGAAAGTTTTCGAGATGCGGGCTTGATATAGCTCAATATGTTGTTGAGCCATTAACCGTTTCTCGTCAAGTGCTTCTAATTCTTGAAGTTGAAGAAGATCATTATTCTCTGTAGTGAGCTCATTAGCAATTGCAATCCTTAAAGAAGGAATTTGGAGTTCCAGAGGAAGAACAGCTTCACAACCATATACCAAAGAGAAAGGTGTAAAACCTGTAGGATTGCGGACCGTAGTTCGGTAGGCCCAAAGACATTCGCCAAGCTTTTCACTCCAATTCCGTTTGTTAGTGGATACAAACTTCTTGAGGAGTTTGATGATAGTTTTGTTAAAGGCTTCAGCTAATCCATTAGCGGCAGGATTGTAGGCAGTCGAGGCGACGTTGTCAATCCGATGATCATCACAGAATCTGGTGAATTTCTGGCTGATGAATTATGGTCCATTGTCATGAATAATTCGTCGAGGGACACCAAATCGATAAATGATATGGTGTTTGACGAAGTTGATGACACTACTAGTCTTGACCTCAGCCAAGGGTATAGCTTCAGCCCACATAGAGAAGTAGTCTGTTATTGCTAGAATGAACCGATGTCCTCTAGAAGAAGGAGGATTAATAGGACCTATGACATCCATGTCCCAAGCTTCGAAAGGCCAGGAAGCGGCTGTCCGGTGTAAAAATTCTGAAGGTTGATGAATGAAATCTGCATGGATTTGACAGGCTCGACATTTCCTTGCATATTCGATGGCATCTTATACCATAGAGGGCCAGTAGTAGCCCATTCTTCGGATACGATCCTGTAGCTTAGGACCGGGCTGATGTGCTCCACAGACACCATTGTGAGCTTCACGTAACACCTCTTTTGCTTCATCACTAGCTAGACAGCGTAGAAGAAGACCGTCATAAGTCCGTCGATAGAGAGTCTTAGTAGTTTGGTTGTAGTAGAATCGTAAAGATCGTCGTCGAATACTTGTAGCCTCCTTAGGATCTTCAGGGAGTATATCGTGAACCACGAAGTTGATGAAAGGAGTTCTCCAATCTTCATTAATAACATTAATTTCAGCAAAATTACTGAACTCGATGTTACGATTGTTTTCGACACAAAATAATTCTCGATTAGAAATAACCACCACTTGTTGTCTTCTGATGGGAACGGCTAAGATTGCTGCAAGATTGGCCAAGGCATCTGCTTCAATATTGCAAGCTCGACGTACATATTCAATAAAGAAAGCTTTGAACGATGTAGCCATGTTGATTGCTGCTTTAAAATAAGGCACCAGATCTTGATGACGGACTTTATAAGTTCCTCTAACCTGGTTGACAACTAATTTAGAGTCGCCGTAAACTTCAAGATATTCAACGTTCAATTGCTTGGCTAATTGGAGACCAATAAGTAAAGCATTGTACTCTGCTACATTATTGGAGCAAGATTCACCTAGAGAGTAAGCTCTTTGGATAATTGATCCATCTGGAGAAACGAGAACAACTCTAACTCCTGCTATAATAGCGCCATTGGGTCCGATTCTGGATGCTCCGTCAAAGAATAGACGCCAGGTTGGAAATTCTTCAGAGATCAAGTTGACTTCCAAAGTCTCGTCTGGAATTTTGTCGTAGAGTGATGTTTTTGGTACAGGATGAGCCGCCAAGAAATCTGCCAGTGCTTGACCTTTAACAGACTTTTGAGGAACAGACACCATATCATATTGGGCTAGAAGAATGGCCCATGTAGCAAGCCGAGAGTTGAGTGTACTAGGCTTCTTCATCAGTACCCGAAGTGGATTGACTCAGGATATGACATGAATGGTTTGACCAATGATGTAATGCCTCGTCTTTTGAACGGCAAACATAAGGGCTAGGCATTCTTTTTCAACTGGACTATAACGGTGTTCAGCACCAATCATAGTACGACTGAGGTAATAGATAGCCTGTTCATGACCTTCTTTATTCTTTTGGGCGAGTAAAGCACCCAATGAATGATCCATAGCACGGACATACATTAAGAATGGAATACCTGAGATTGGTGGCACCAAGACTGGTGAGTTCATAAGATATCGTTTGATGTCGTCGAATGCTTGTTGACATTCTTCAGTCCAAATAAAAGATACACCCTTCTTCATTAGCTGAGTGAATGGTATGCAGCGTACAGACAAGTTCGAAATGAATTGCCTGATGTACGCAAGTCGGCCTTGGAATCCTCGTAGCTCTTTTAGGTTGCGTGGAGGACGCATCTCTTGAATGGCTTTGATCTTCTCGGGATCCACGTGTATACCCTTAGAGGTAATGACGAAGCCGAGAAATTTACCACTAGAGACACCTAAGAATAACTTGGTGGGATTCATCTTGAGCTGATGTTGACGCATGAGATTGAAGATTGTTCTTAAATCTTGGATATGATCTTCTTTCAGACGACTTTTAACAGCTATATCATCAACATAACATTCGACTATTTTACGAAGATGTTCTCTGAAAATGGTACTCATGGCCAGTTGGTAAGTTGCACCAGCGTTCTTGAGACCGAATGGCATCACTGTGTAGCAATAGACTCTCCGAGGAGTACGGAAAGATGTGTGTTTTTTATCTTCGGGATTCATCTTGATCTGATTATATCCAGAGAACCCATCCATAAAAGATATTCGCTCGAACCCACAAGTATTGTCAATCATGACATCCGTGATGGGGAGAGGAAATTCATCTTTCGGACATGCTTCATTAAGATCCCGAAAGTCGATACAGACTCGGACTTTGCCGATTTTCTTCAGGACGGGAACAACGTTGGCTACCCAATCAGGATGTTGTTCTTCTCGAATAAAGCCACAAGCAATAAGCTTCTTGACTTCATCATCGATTGCGTCCATCATTTCAGGCTTGAATCGCCGCTGCTGCTGTTTGACTGGTTTAGCATTAGGTAGAATGTTCAATTTGTGAGTAGCAATTTTAGGATCTAAACCTGGCATGTCTTCGTAACTCCAAGCAAAGACGTCAATATATTCTTTAATGAGAAGAATCAACTCTTGCTTATCTGCTTTCGGAAGATTCTTAATAATAAAGATTGGACGAGGGGATTCATTTTCTCCTACATCAACTTGAATTAATTGATCTTCAGTAGGAGGTTCTCTTTGTTCAAATCGGAGTAACCATTGATTATCCATCTGTTGAGCCCAGGGATCAGTTTCTGAACTTTCTTCAATGTCCTCATCATATCCTTCCGGAAGTTCAGCGGAGACCATATTAGAAGATACGATTACACGATGGACTTCACCAATGCTGGTGTCAGAATCCCATAACCTGGAATCTGAAGAATTAGATCGTTCTTCGCCATCAGAGTCACAGACTGCTGGGGATAACATCGGAGAAGCATATCCAAGACCTCTTTTGGTCTTGCTATAGTACATATCTGATTTTCCTTTTGGAACAGCTGTACGAATAGGAGTCCTTCTGCCTTTACCATAATTAAGGCCGCTTTTGAAGTCGTAACCCATCTTTCGGACGATGTCTTTTGATTGTTGACTGTAACGACGGAATTGAAGATGTCCCGTGTCGTTAACTTTGCTATCATCCGTATAGCTGAATTTTTGTTCCGGTCTTTTACTAAAAAGTATTGGACGTTCACCTTTCTTGCGACCAGGAACAATACGATATAAATCTTTTGGGTGTTCACATGAAACTTCTGTTTGAAGAGACTGTACAACTCCCATTGTAAATGATTTGAAGCTATCTAACATATCCAAATAGCATTTAGTATGATAAATAATATCAGTATACTGGAAAGTAGATGCTTTTTCATTGATATGTACATCTGTATTTACAGCAGGACCTTTAGCCTTAGCAGGCTTGGTCAGATTGATTACAAGAGGGGGAGAAGAAGAACGTGGAGGAGGTTTGTTACGACGAAGGTCAATAACAAGTGACTCAGAAGAGGTAAGCTCCCTTTTTTCTTTGTTGTGAGTTAAATCAACAACAAGAGGCTCAGAAGAAGTGAGCTGCTTTTTGTCCTTGTTACGACGTAAATCGATAACAAGTGGCTCAGAAGAGGTGAGCTCCCTTTTATCCTGATCGACATTAGTAGGCTGCCGCTGAACTGGCAAGTGAATAGCCAGTGGTTTAGAAGACTGAGGGTGGGAAACACGCCCTTTAACAGGTATAATGAGAGTGTCATTGGGCACTATTTCTTGATCTTCTTCAGTATCTATTACCAATACCACCTTCATAAATTCTTCTTTGTACATACGAGCGTCATTACAGTATGCTTCGACACCCTTGAAAGGATAAAGGTCTGCAACTTCTTTGTGGACTTGTCCTTTGTCATCAACATATTTGAAGCATTGATGCAGAGTTGATAGAACAATGTTATGTTCATGGAGCAAAGGTCTTCCCAAGAGAGTGTTGTAGGAACAGCCATGATTGTCGATAATATAGAAGGACACCTTTGTGCGAAGATTACCTATTTAGAGTTTCAGGCGAATCTTTCCCAACGGTTCACTCCTTCCTTGGTTGAATCCCAAGATAGTGGTGATTGTGCTTGAAAGACTATGCACTGGTATCTTTAATGCGTCAAGCATTGTCTTTGGCATGATACTGAGTGCAGACCCTGGGTCTATCAAGATACGATCGACTTTCATCGAGTCGACATATCCTGTATAATAAAGAGGACGATCATGTCTATTATCCTCCAGCAGCATATCATCCTGAGTGAAAGTGATGTTTGGAATCAACTCCAGGACACTGTGACAATGGTAGCAAGAAACTGGCTCTGCTTCCGGTTTCTTGAGGAGAGTTAGGCAGGTTTCAGCCTGCATCAGGGCTTCACTTAGAGTTTCTCGAGTTTCTTTAGAAAGGCGCAAGAGCTCGAAGATTGATAATCTAGCCGGTGTATTGGCTAGTTGAGCCAATATATCAAAATTGTATGGCTTTTCAAGTCCTGTAGAAGATAATTTCTTCGGGGGCTTGTCAAAGTGGACATGTTGTTTGCCTTTATCAGCAATCACCGGCTTAGGAGGAATAGGCTCTACAACCGGTGAGGATGCAGTAGGAATATTCTCAATGGAAACAGGTTGTACTGGAGCAGGCTCAAAAGAAGAGGCAGGATTCTCTGGAGCTTCAGGGTAATCCTTTAGATAGGCTTTCCCTGATCTGGTGCCCAGCAGAATTTCCTCGTCAACTATGGGGTCAAAAGACCCATATTATAAATCTTTGTCTTGCTTTTGGAGCGGTCTTTCTTTTTGGATGAAGAAGAGACTTGGAATTCAGAAACAAGATCTGGATGGACCCAGATAACTTCGCCGTTGTCAAGAGACAAAGGAACAAGACCTTCATTTGGTGGAGGCGGAAGATTCTCAATCTCAAGAGTAGCTTTAGGAATTGGAATGACACCATGCTGTACCATTTACGGAGGAAAGTCACCAAATTGGACTGAAACCATGTTCGCAGTAACAGTCTTCTTATCTTGCTGCAGAGTGACTACACCAGCATTTACAAGCTCTTGAATTTTGCCCTTGAGCACATAACATGCTCGAGTAGGATGTCCAATGAACCTGTAGTAAACACAATATTTAGGATGATCTGTCTTACCGACTTCATCAGATTTCTTTGGATCTGGGAGCTGAATCTTGTTCTTTTGAGTAAACATTCAAAGATGCTTGCAGTATCATTCTCGTCGAAGGAATATTCTACTTTCAGACGAGGTTCCCTTGGTGGAGGTGCAGAAGGAGTCGGAGTAGAAGTAGGCAGAGCTACATTGACAGCTAGAGACTCTTTATTCTTGTTCAGATTGATGTTCAAAGTCTCTTTTGCTTTGCGGTTGTTCTGGCGGTTGCCACCACCTGATGTCTGGTGTTCATCTCGATCAGGGTTAGACATTTGTACCCCCAATTGTTTGAACTTCTCGGCACTTACTTCTGCAGCTTTGGCATTGACAATCAATGAAGGCCAATCTTGGAATTGGGTAGATCTTGTCCACATACTGATAATAGACAAAAGATTCGCCTTACAAGTATCAAGAGTGACAGCAGCCGGAGTCCCGGGAGGCATCTTTAAGGCTTCACGGCGGAACCGTTCGATGAAACTCTCAGCAGTTTCATTATGTTTCTGTTTGATTTTGTTGAGAGCCGACATAGTCATATCGTTGAATCCTTCATAGAACCGTTCCAAGAAAATTTGTTTGAGACCTGAGAAGGAAGTGATACAACCATCGGACAAACTTCTATACCAGTCATATGCTACGTCGGCTAAACAATCGACGAACACTCTGGTAAGAAGAGCATCATTTGGCTGGAGTTGAACAGTCATTACCTCAAAATGATTGATAAATTGACTAGGAGAAGTACTGCCGTCAAACAAAGAGATTGTTGGGATCTTGTACTTCGGTGGGAACGGGACCTCCTTCCATTCAACTGGATAAGGCTGCTTGATTCCCAATCTTTGTAAGTTGTCTTTCTCTTTGAAAGCTTCGAACTGGGTTCGCAAGAGTTTGACAGCTTCATTAGCGTCTTCTGATGACGAAGAAGGAGCAGGTTGAGTTAGAGTGATAGGAGGAGGAACAGCATTGTAAGCACTACCCCCAGCTCCTGACTGACTCGGTGTAGTTTGAACTTGTACTTGTACAGGAGGCATTTGAGAAGACACTACCCCCAGCCCAGTATTGGCAGGTACTGAAGATGCTATGATCTCTGGATTAGCAATAGGTACAGTAGGTGGTATAGCATGTTGTGCCACAATGATAGAATGTATACTAGCAACCATTTCAGCCATGGTTTTTAGCTTGTCTTCAAATACAGCGAATCGCTGTTCTTGATTTGTAGATGTTGAGGCATCTGGATCATCAGTGACAACATAAGCTGTCACTTCTCTTGGTACAGTGGAAGACACTGTCCGTTCAGAGCTTTCGCTATATGCATCATAGTCGGAGAAAGAGTCGTCTCCTGAATGAGAAGTAGGAAGATAACCCGAAGGATCTTGAGGAAGATTCCTTTAACCGATTGTATCTCGGCTTTGAGAACGGGTATGTCGAAACACTCCTTCCGAGGATTCTTGGAGTAATTCTAAATACCGTTGGCTTGGCTTACGGGTTTTGCCGTGCTTAGAGCATCTTCTACCCCCAGTATCTCTGGAAGTCATATTAACGGAAGCATACAAGACTTCGTCTTCCTCTGACATAGATTCAGATTTAGCAAAAGTCAAACGATCGAAGACAGATCGTTTTGTTGTTTGACAACAACATTGGATGATGACTTTGTGATTGCAATGATGATCAGATGGTTGAACTGAAGGTGTTGAGATAATATCCCGCTTTTGTCTGAGATGTTCTCGGAGATCGGGAACAGCAGCAGAACGAGGAAAACTCTGAGGGATTTGTTCTTTGATAATGTTCGGGACATGATTCCGATTCTTCAAATTTTTAGTCCCTTGAGTATACAGGAAAGTGCTTACTTCATTGGCATAAGTGTCGGGATTTTTAACCCTGGAGATTTGTTTTTGATGATGTTTGGTTTTCAGCATTGGCTGTTTACGTTTTACCAAAGTGGGTCTGTTGAGATAAGTTCTGAGATCGGCAAATTCACCCCCAGGGGTTTCTGTCTGAGACACCAGCAGTTTTTCCTGTCTGGAACGGGAAATTTTGAGAGTTGGGAGATCCTGGAATTCTGCTATCGGGGTAGGCAAAATACCTCTTTGGTTAGTACAAGTTCTCTTGTCATAAAGGAAAAAAGAATCCTTGTTTGAAAGAGTTCTAGTACTGATTGGTGCCGAGACACGTTCAGATTGATCTTCTTCGGTAAAAACTGAAGAAGATCGAGAAAAGACCAAATGGCCTTTTCCTTTATTATGGGACGAAGGGTTAGCTAAAGAGCGTTTCCCTCTGTTGTCTTCCAAGTCATGGGACAAGGAAGTTTGAGAAAAGACCAACGGGCCTTTCCCTTTGTTTTGAAGAGGAAGAGGGATAGCCAAAGGACTACCCCCAGTGGTTTGCGCAAGAGCAACAGTGTGTTTGGGAAGAGGAGCAGAATCTTTTCCTTTGTTATGAGAAGAAGGAAGTTTAGCCAAAAGGCTGTCACTCTTGGATTGCGCAGGAATGCTTTGCGCATGAAAGGATGGCACATTATTTCTGGCCACAGAGACTGTGGTTTGCGCATCAGGAGTTCTTGCCATAGAATGCTTAGGTTGCACTCTGGTTGCTGGAATATTGGTTTGCGCAGGAAGTTTGACAGCCAATTGCGCTAGAGGCATAGGAGTTTTATACTTAGCCATGGCAGCATAGGAAGTCTTCTGTGTACTGGCAATAGCAGATTGTGCAGCAGCGGTAGAGACAGATTGTGCAGTAGGCTTGGTGGCAGCAACTGTAGACTGTGCAACAGATTGTACAGCAGGCTTCTTGGCAGATTGCACAGCAGTCTTGTTGGCAGACTGTGCAGCAGTCTTGGAGACCCACACTGTGCGCACTTTGCTTATGGCAGCAGTGGTTGTAGTACGAGGAGTGGTCTTGGAATTGATCATAGACTCATAGGCTGTCTGGTTGATTTTCACAACCAGTGTCTTCTGCGTCTTTCCGATAGACGCTACGTCACATTGAGTTGTCACTTCCTCATCAGAGGAGAAAGTCGTCCCCAGCAGAGTCGCCATTTTCCATTTTGTTTGCAAAAACAAAAGTTGAAGAACTTTATTGATACAAACTTTGTAAAAGATTACAATTTGAATTCTGGGAATGGTACAACTTTAGGAATCCAATCTAGATGACGATTGCTTTATCCTTTGGACGATGTAAACTCTGAAGACGAAGCCTCTGAAGTTGAAGACAACTCTGGAATTGAAGGCAAGAGCCTCGGAAGAATGCAGCAGCACTTGGGCAAGAACTTCTGAACTCTCTGAACTTTGAAGTCTGATTTCTGATTATTGATCCTTGATCCCCCTTGAATGGAGACTTGAAACTCTATTTATAGAGTTCTGAAAAATAACTAACTTTCAGTTATTCTGGACTGCGCATGATAGATTGCGCAGCAATTTGGTTTGCGCAGCAATAAACTGCGCAGGCAGTTGCTGGATCATGGGTTAACTGTCTTAGACACATGGTATCATTTGATTGAAATGCGCATGATCATGCATAGGCAGTTGCCACAAAATAAGCAATTGATGGCATGAATGCCACGTGTACTTTATTATTTGTACTGGTAAAACACGCATATTGAATTGCGCAGACTTTGGATTGCGCCAACTTGAATTGTGCAAGAAATGGATTGCGCTGAAGAACAGTTTGGCAACTCTAGAGGGGGGTGAATAGAGTTTATATAGAAAAATAGCCAATTAAAAATAACTCTTTCACCGATAATAAATAATCAGAGTAAAGTGCGGAAAATAAATGAAGAGCAGAAGAGCATACGCAAACACAGCGATTTTAACCTGGTTTCCCTCGTGGAGGACTAGTCCAGGCCTGAGAACTCTAGCTCAGGATTAAATCCACTATTTGTGAAATAGTAGTTTACAACCCGTGCCTTTTCTTCAGAAGAGCACGTCAACTTCTAACAGAGGATCGTAGTGGCGATTTGCTTGGAATTGTCCAAGCGACTTCTTCGACTCTTGCACAAGAATCCTAACTGAGAGATGCTGAGCACTCGAGACTTAGGAGGCTTGTGGCTAGTAGATGGGAAGGGTATGGCTTATTGAGCTTATAAGAGAGAATAGAAGAGAAGATTGGATGGATTGAAATGAGAGAATTCATGCCCTATTTATAGTATTTTTATAGGCAGAATTCGGCCAGAATTCGGGTAGGAAAATTCAAAAATTTGGCCGTTGGACAACTAGCAACCAGCTATCCCTAAAATTAGGGTTTCTGATTTCTAGGGGACAGAGTTCGGCCCGAACTCTGTGTGAAGGCAGAGTTCGGCCCGAACTCTGTCTCCAGAGCACAGAGTGGTTCTAAGGGGACCAGTGGGCAGTTTTTGGTTCAGTGGAGCTTGGGATTTTGGGTAGGTTATAGACTAAGTTCCAAGAGCTCAGCATGACTCAGAGTACACAAGTCTAGACTCAATGAAATTATAAAATACAGACTCCAGAACACACTGAGAGCCGGAGACTGAGCTGTCATCTGTCTTGAACTGAATGCAGTCGTCGTGTGTCGTATTGAATTAATACAAATATTATTTAGTCAATGTAGTCAATATTTGGTTGACTGTGACTTTGTGTCAACAATCTCCCCCATATTGATAATTGACAAAATAATATATGTATATTCAACATTCATACCTGGACACAGTTGATTATAGCAACATAGCTCCCCCATACTCGATGCCGAGCTAGAATGTAATAGCTCCTCCGTAATCAGTGAACGGTGCTGAGCTAAAAGCAATAGCTCCCCCGGAAATAGTGCATGAAACCTGTATAATATCTCCCAAAAAGCACAAACAAGCACAGATATACCAAAAGATAGGATATGATACCAATACCAAGAGAATATATCCAGACATATATATCCAGCCAGAATATACATAGTTCTCCCCCTTTTGGCAGTTAGCAATATAGACTGCAGATGAATGAATAATAGAGAAACTGCAGAAGATAATTATAGTAATACAACCACACCAAGCAGAGAAGAAACAGTATAGAAATAATCAAAAGAAGTACTAGCATAAAGTGTCATAACCAAATGTCAAACACATAACCAGAGTTTAAAAACATCCAAGTACATAAAACTGAAACTAACTAGAAATGAAAATGCATCAACTAATGTCATCATCAGCAGCAGCAGCAAGTAGTAGCCAATCTCCATCACGGAGCACGAGAAGGTCCTGGAACATCTGAAGGACCAGGGAAGGAGCGACGAGGGTCCACAAAAGCATCATCCGGATCCATGTAACGCATAACCCACGGATCATCAATGCGATGACCCGCGCGCGCTGGATCCCTCTCCATGGGAATGTGCAGATGTTGAGACAGGGAATATCGTATATCATGCAGAGAGTTACCGAGAGCACTCATCTGCAGAGTAGTACGATAGTCCAGCTGTGTCCAGCGATCGTCCTCAAGAGTAAAACGATCCCGGAGCAAAGTCTGAATAGACTCAAGAGTGGCAGGTGGAGGAGGTACATCCTGACCGAGTGGAGGAGAGTCAGGCTCCGCATCATCAGAATGCTCAGAGGCCTCAGGAGAGGCGACGACTGCCTGAGTATGTCGTGCTTTGGACAGAAAAGCAGGAGCGGGCAAGAACTGACAATCATGAATAGGAATGATGAATGCACGAAAAACCATAGGAAGGTATAAAGGATAAACCAAGGCTCTTGGTTTCTTCCTACAATTTATCATCCAATCCATCATTGTCCTAGGAAGATTGAAGGGGATATGATAATGAAGGTGATATAAAGCAGAGATCTCAAAGTAGGTAACTTCATCAGTTGAACCAGCCTTGGGTAAGATGGTGTTAAAAATCATTCGATGAAGCTCATAGAAGTAGGGGTTGAGATGCTTGGCCATAAGTTTGCGAGGACTTATGTTAGGAGCACATAATTCCTCTTTGAATCCTTCAAGAGAAGTATCGCCAACAAATTGAAATTGACGTGCTTCCACAAGTTTATCCCAAGCATCAAGATTAACAAGATCAAGAAAATCCCCCAACTCAGAATCATTGAAGACTATGTCAATACCGGCAACCCGGGAATAGATATGGGTTGCATCGAAATTTAAATTGCAATAAAACATTTGGATTGCACTACGGTAGATGACAAAATTTGAAGCAACTAAAGCATCCAAACAAAGATCACGAAACAGAGATTCAAATTGAGCAAAGATTGTAAAATTTATCGGATGTCCCCCGAACACCGGACGAGTACGAAAGTCGCTAAACCATGCATTAGACGCGTCTAGCGACACAAATAATCGTTCGTCATATGTATTAGGGTCTTGGGGATTAGGCGGGTTGAACAACGGATGAAGGGGTTGTTGTTCACCTACTTGCTCAACGGGAGGAGGAGGATTCGAAGAGGAGGCACCCTCGGTTCGGATTCTCTTTCCACGATTGGGCAAGCGTGGAGCCATTTGCAAGAAATTAGAGAACTTGAAATGGAGAGAAAGAAGGAGATATACCTGAAAATAACAACAAACAGTGGAAGAGAATGATGAGAAACCCTTTTTCCTTAATTTTGAGAAGTAATGGAGCCTTCTAGATCAAAAACTAGGGTTAGGGTTTTGAGAAAAGAGTTTGGAGAGGTAAGGAAGGAGGCAAAGGTGAATGAGAGAGAGGGAATCCCGAAATAAAATAGGGGTTTGTCTTTGGTCGGATGACATATGGGCCATAGGATCTAAATTGATCCAACGGCAGAGCCAGATCCCGACGCTGGAACTTAGGGACCGAACTCGGCCCGAACTCTGTTAGGGGCAGAGTTCGGCCCGAGTTCTGGATCAGTGGTCCAGAACTAAAGGCAGGCTGAAAAGATAGAAAAAATTGATTAAGTGGTGAAGAAAAGAGATTTTGAGGATAAAAGATTGATAAAAACAATGAAGTACATAGAGAGGTACACAAAGGTCATAATGAACTTTAGGAAAAATCAATTAGGCAATAATAAATCGGAACAAACCATATAATAAACAAGGAAATATATTGTAATTCAGTATTTCAAATTTGCCATGGGTTAGCTGCAGGGGCCGGATCCCAGCTAGCGGTAGTCCTGAGGACTAGTGCACCGTGTCGCTTAGGCTTTTACGCCTTTTTGTCAGAAGGACCCTTTCGGCTTATACCCATAATAAATTCGTCATAAAAGAATCAAAATATACTCGATATTTACGCAAGTAAGTCTCAACTTATAATTGCTTCATCCAAAATTCCGAGTTCACGACAAAGAAAATTGAAGCGCTCTTCGGATAATGGCTTAGTAAAGAAATCTGCTAGCTGATGATCAGTGTCAATAAATTCTAAGTTAATCGTGCCATTTTGCTGATGATCACGCAAAAAGTGGTGTCTGATCTCAATGTGTTTAGTGCGTGAGTGACATACAGGGTTCTTAGTCAAATTGATGGCACTAATATTGTCACAGAATATAGGAATATGCATGAAAGATAATTTATAGTCTTCAAGGGTTTGCTTCATCCACAGAATTTGTGCACAACAACGCCCAGCTGCTATGTATTCAGCTTCTGTTGTGGATAGTGCGACAGAGTTCTGTTTCTTGCTAAACCATGAGATTAAAGCCTTTCCTAATAAATGACACGTGCCGCTAGTACTTTTACGGTCGACCTTGCATCCAGCAAAGTCAGCATCAGAGTAACCGATGAGGTCAAATGATGTTGACTTGGGATACCATAGGCCCACTGTAACCGTACCCTTAAGGTATCGAAAGATACGCTTAACCGCGGTCATGTGAGATTCCTTAGGATTTGCTTGATATCTAGCACATAGGCAAACACTAAACATGATATCGGGGCGACTAGCAGTTAAATAAAGTAAGCTGCCTATCATACCTCGATACTTACGTTGATCAACGGGTTTGCCGCTCTCATCTGGTTCGAGTTTGGTTGAGGTAGCCATTGGAGTGCTGATTGGTTTGATGTTGTCAAGATCGAACTTCTTCAGCATGTCCTTGGTATACTTCGATTGACAGATGAAAGTTCCATTAGCCAGTTGTTTTACTTGCAGACCAAGAAAGTAGTTGAGCTCTCCCATCATGCTCATCTCAAATTCCGTGTGCATACACTTGGCAAATTCTTGACAAAGAGTTTCATCAGTAGACCCAAAAATAATATCATCAACATAAATCTGAATTAATAAAATAGTGTCTTTGAAAGATTTTATAAACAGTGTAGTGTCAATTTTCCCTTTTGAAAAACCTTTCTCAAGTAAGAAGCTACTTAGCCTTTCATACCAAGCTCTGGGGGCTTGTTTGAGGCCATAAAGTGCTTTCTTTAGCTTGAACACGTGGTCGAGAAATTTGTGATTTTCAAAGCCAGGAGGTTGTTTCACATAAACTTCCTCCTTAATAAAACCATTCAGGAAAGCACTTTTCACATCCATTTGAAATAATTTAAAGTTTTAAAAATTAGCAAAAGCACAAAGCATCCGAATGGATTCTAGTCTAGCAACAGGAGCATACGTCTCATCGTAGTCGATACCTTCCTCTTGGTTGTATCCTTGAGCTACTAGACGAGCTTTGTTACGTGTGACTGAACCATCTTCATTTACTTTATTTCTAAAAACCCATTTAGTACTAATTATCGAGTGATTAACCGGTCTAGGAACGAGTTCCCATACTTGGCTTCTCTCGAATTGGTTGAGTTCTTCTTGCATAGCAGAAATCCAAAATTCATCATTAAAAGCTTCAGAAATGTTTTTAGGCTCTACTTGTGAAATGAAGGCAGTGCTAGCAACGGAGTCTCTTAGTGATGATCTAGTAGTTACTCCACGTGAAACTTCTCCTATAACTAAATTTTCTAGATGAGAAGGTTTGAAAGAGAATTTCTTAGGCAAACCCTCCAGAGAATTAGTTTTGGTTGAAGTATTCATTGGAGTAGAAGTTGATGGCTCAACGTCATCATCAAGAGTACTTGCTGCACTGTTGTCTTCATCAAAAGTCACATTTGTTGACTCTTCCACAATAAGTGAGCGTTTATTGAAAACTCTATATTCCTTACTCTTGGCGGCATAACCAAGAAAGATACTATCGTCAGCTTTGGCATCAAATTTACCTAAGTTGTCTTTGGTGTTAAGGATAAAACATCTACAACCAAAAACTTTAAAATAAGAAACATTTGGGGTTCTCCCAAACCAAAGCTCATAGGGTGTTTTCTTCGTAATGGGACGAATAAGTACCCTATTTAAAATGTGGCATGCTGTACTTACAGCCTCTGCCCAAAAATATTTCAGAAGAGAAAATTTATTCAACATGACTCTAGCCATATCGCCAAGAGTCCTATTCTTTCGCTCCACAACACCATTTTGTTGAGGAGTTCTAGGACAAGAGAATTCATGATCAAAACCATTTGAATTACAAAAACTTTCAAAATCATAATTTACGAATTCGCCTCCATGATCACTTCGGATTCGAGTAATCATGTAGCCTTTTTCGTTTTGAACTTTCTTTACAAAAATTTTGAAAGCAGAAATAGCATCGCTCTTATTAGCGAGAAAGAAAACCCATGTAAATCTCGAAAAATCATCAATAATAACAAATGCATAAAGTTTGCCTCCAAGGCTAGCTATTCTACTAGGACCAAATAAATCTATATGAAGTAGTTGCAAGGGTCTAGTAGTACTTACAGAGTTGATAGAATGAAATGAGGATTTAGTTGCCTTGTTTAGTTCACATTCGGCACATACCGTGTCCTTTTTTGAACGTGATGTCAGGTAATCCTCTCACTAGCTTCTTGGTAGAAAGCCTGGATATAGCATCCATGTTGGCATGACCAAGACGCTGGTGCCAAAGTAGTCGTTCGTCTTTGTGGGCATATAGACATCTACCTACATTGTTATTATTTATAGAAAGATAGAAAATATAGATGTTGTCCTCTCTTTTCCCTTCAAAAGCAATGTCTCCTGTTGACCTATCATAGATGTAGCAACTATTTTGTCCAAAGTTAATATCATATCCATGATCAGCAAGATGACTAATGCTGAGCAGGTTATGCTTTAACTCGGTCACTAGGCAGACATCCTTTATTACAGGAGAAGGAGGATGACCAATGATACCATTACCTATAATGTGCCCTTTGAGATTGTTACCGAAGGATACGTATCCTTCTCTCTTCATCGATAGTGATGCAAAAAGATTTGTGTCTCCCGTCATATGTCGCGAGCATCCACTATCGAGAATCCACTTACTTTCAATTGAGGAGGGAAGGTCCACCTACATCAAGAGTAGATGTGACCTTTGGTACCCGAGTTCTTGAGGGTCCTGAAAAGTTAGTCTTTGGGAACCAAGCATATATCCTTTTATCTACAAGTCTTCTAACTCTGCACTGTGGTGAGATGTGTCCATGTAATCCACAATAAGTACAGATAGCATTCTTATTTATACTAGGAGCATGAAAATAATATCTATAAGCAACAGGATGAGGATGGACATGATGTGAAGAGTTAGCATGGTGAAGATGATTATGCATGGAATAAGTGGCATGGTGATGGTGTCTATGAGGCATAGAATGATGGTATTGTCTATGATGTGTGATATGCTGATATTGTCTAGATGGCATGGCATGATGATTTTGTCTATATGGTATATGAGAACCTTGTCTATATGGCATTGCATGATGATTTTGTCTATATGGCATGGCATGATGATTTTTATGTGTGGAGTGATGTTGATCGTGTCTTTGTGCATGATGAGTGTGTACTGAGTGAGAATTGTTCTTACGTGCACGTGGTTTGTGAAAGTTTGTGTATATAAATGCATGGTTATGTGCTGCATGAGAATGACGTGATTGACTAGCATGAGTGGTATTGTGCCCATGTGATTGGGTTTGAGGTTGAACAACCTGTTTACCCAATTTGGTTTCTAATCTTTTAGAAACAGCTTGCAGTTCATCAACCTTAATATTTAAGCCATATATCTTAGTCATGGAAATCTTGTGTCTACTCTTTTCTTCAGCAAGCAACGTGTTGAGTGTAGTGATTTCTTGAGTTTGTTGCTCAATACGTGCTTCAGCATCATGCAAGCTTAATTTAAGCTTGGATACTTCATCAGTGTCATTAGTGGGTGACGTGTTTCTAACATTATCAAGAAGTAAAGAAATTCTTTGTATCTTATCTTCTAGACTTTTGATTTTGTCCTTGGCATGTTTATATTTACCGATGACCTTTTTATGATCATCGAGTAAATCAGTGAAAGCATCGCCAAGTTCATCAAAAGAGAAGTCATCCAGAGTTTCGTTAGTTACCTTGTTGGAAGTTGCCATCAGGCACACATTTGCTGTATCTTGAGGAGAGTCCTTTTCTTCCTCAGAGTCACTCGCTTCACTTTCATGCCAGATGCCTGTGTTGGCATATTTCTTTGATGAGTTCTTTTTGTATGGCTTCTCATAGCGGTTGCTCTTCTTCAGGAATGGGCAGTCTTTTCGGACATGTCCAGTTTTCTTGCAACCGTAACAAGTTGGTTCTTCTTCATCGTCTTCTTGAAATTCCTTCTTCCTTCGATTGAAGCGAAGGAATTTCCTGAAGTTGCGAACCATGAGAGCTTGGTCTTCATCATCCGAGTTATCTTCTTCGGTCTCATTATGATTAGCTCTTCGTTGATGAGCTTTGAGTGCGATCTCCCTGGTCTTCGGAGCAGGCTCTTCGAAGTCCTTGAGGTCAAGCTCGTGAGTCATAAGCTTACCCATCAAGGTCTCCATTGACATTGTTGTGAGATCGTTTCCTTCTATGATGGCTGTCACCTTAGGGTTCCAAATCTTTGGTAGCCCTCTGAGTAGCTTACGAATCTTCTCGTGGTTTGAGTACTGCTTTCCAAGCGAGGATAGAGGATTGATGATGTCGAGGAATCTTGTGAACATTTGAGTGATCGTCTCACTTGGCTTCATCTTGAAAGCTTCGTATTCTTGAGTGAGACGGCTTATTTTGGATTCCTTGACCTGTGTGGTTCCTTCATGCGTCACTTCTAGAAGTCTCCATACTTCATGAGCAGTGGTACATGTAGAGACCCTGTTGAACTCATTCATGTCTATAGCACAGAATAAAGCATTAATAGCCCTAGCATCTAGACTTGCCTGTTTCTTCTCCTCGACAGAATATTTGTCGTGTGGTTTCTCAATGAGGTCACCATCGACAACTATTCTGGCGGGCTTTTTGTAACCGTCAGTGACGACAGTCCACAGGTCAAAGTCTAGAGACTTAAGATAGAAGCTCATCCTTGTTTTCCAATATGTGTAGTTAGTCCCATCAAATAGGGGAGGCCTATGAGTGGACTGACCTTCACCATGATTGGAAATCAAGGATTGTGTGGTTGCCATGGATCAGCTCTTAGGATGTTAGTCCTTATAAAGAGAACAGAGCTCTGATACCAATTGAAAAACAGTTTGGCAACTCTAGAGGGGGGTGAATAGAGTTTATATAGAAAAATAGCCAATTAAAAATAACTCTTTCACCGATAATAAATAATCAGAGTAAAGTGCGGAAAATAAATGAAGAGCAGAAGAGCATACGCAAACACAGCGATTTTAACCTGGTTTCCCTCGTGGAGGACTAGTCCAGGCCTGAGAACTCTAGCTCAGGATTAAATCCACTATTTGTGAAATAGTAGTTTACAACCCGTGCCTTTTCTTCAGAAGAGCAGGTCAACTTCTAACAGAGGATCGCAGTGGCAATTTGCTTGGAATTGTCCAAGCGACTTCTTCGACTCTTGCACAAGAATCCTAACTGAGAGATGCTGAGCACTCGAGACTTAGGAGGCTTGTGGCTAGTAGATGGGAAGGGTATGGCTTATTGAGCTTATAAGAGAGAATAGAAGAGAAGATTGGATGGATTGAAATGAGAGAATTCATGCCCTATTTATAGTATTTTTATAGACAGAATTCGGCCAGAATTCGGGTAGAAAAATTCAAAAATTTGGCCGTTGGACAACTAGCAACCAGCTATCCCTAAAATTAGGGTTCCTGATTTCTAGGGGACAGAGTTCGGCCCGAACTCTGTGTGGAGGCAGAGTTCGGCCCGAACTCTGTCTCCAGAGCACAGAGTGGTTCTAAGGGGACCAGTGGGCAGTTTTTGGTTCAGTGGAGCTTGGGATTTTGGGTAGGTTATAGACTAAGTTCCAAGAGCTCAGCATGACTCAGAGTACATAAGTCTAGACTCAATGAAATTATAAAATACAGACTCCAGAACACACTGAGAGCCGGAGACTGAGCTGTCATCTGTCTTGAACTGAATGCAGTCGTCGTGTGTCGTATTGAATTAATACAAATATTATTTAGTCAATGTAGTCAATATTTGGTTGACTGTGACTTTGTGTCAACATGCGCCAACACGGATTGCGCCAACATGGATTGCGCTGCCAGCTGTCAACCGTTCTCGAGCACTGTACGGCATATTTAAATGAACAGTCGCCTCGTTCTCCGCACTGTCAGCTGTCAGAAAGATTTAATTTTGTCAGATAATGATGACATTGCCACGTCAGCCTGCGCAGTTTGAAAGTGTGCGCAATCTATCGTGCGCAATCTGGAGGATGCGCAATCTGATGTCTGCGCACTTCATCTGAAAGTTGTATTTCTTGATTTTCTGACTTTGTTGATGTGTGCAACTTAATTTTTTTAGGACCTACAATACTGATAATAGGCAACAAGTTTGATTTGTAAGTGTCTATTATTACAGTAGATGGAGTACCTAAAGGCATTTTGAGTGCCTCTCGACGGAATCTTTCAATGAAACTTTTTGTAGATTTATTGTGCCTCTGTTTAATTTTAATGAGGGCAAACATCGTCATGTCATTGACTCCCTCATAAAATTGTTTCAAGAACATTTGCTGGAAACCAGCAAAAGAAGTGATACAGCCATCAGACAGGCTACGATACCAGTCATATGCTGCACCAGCTAAACAACCGACGAACACTCTGGTAAGGAGAGCATCATTTGGCTGTGATTAATCAGTCATCACCTCAAAATGATTGATGTACTGACTTGAAAAAGTGCTGCCATCGAACAGCGTAATGGTTGGAAGCTTATACTTAGGAGAAAATGGAACTTCCTTCCACTCTGTAGGATATGGTTGCTTTATGCTCAGTCTTTGTAGGCCATCCTTCTGCTTGAAGGCCTCAAACTGAGTGCGTAATATTTTTATAGCTTCATTAGCATCCCCTGATGTTTGGGAATTGGTAGGCTGGTTAGAAGTGTTAGGAGGAGGAACAGCGTGGTAATTACCACCCCCAGCACCATACTGACTTGGATCAGCTTGAATTGGCACAGAAGCAACATGAGGGGCTGGTACCCCCAGACTAACAGGTACAGAAGATACTATAAGCTCAGAATTTGTAACAGGGTTTATAATAGGAGACACTGTATGTTGAGCCACCATTATGGTGTGCATGCTTGCAACCATTTCTGCCATGGTTTTCAATTTGTCTTCTAATGCAACAATTCGTTGCTCTTGGCTGGTTGACGTAGAGACATCTTGATCTTCCGTAATGGTATATGCCGTCACTTCTCATGCAGCTGTTGATAAGATAGTTTGTTCAGAACTTTTACTATCTGCATCAAACTCCGAAAGAGAGTCCTCTCCCACATGGGTGATAGGGAGATCTTCTTTATTAAAGACACCTTGGTTCAAATGTCTGTTTCTCGATCTAGTATATTGAAAGACACCTTCACTGGATGCATGGATTCGATCTAAGTATTGCTGACTGGAATTATGGGATAATTACGTCTTGGACGTTTCCTACCCCCAGTGCCTTGAGAAGTCATGTTAACAGAAGCATATAATAGCTCATCTTCGTCTTCTATTATATGTTCAGGAGTTGAAGCATAGTTCAGACCATCGAAGACAGATCGTCGAGCCGATTGGCAACAACAGTTGATGACAACTTCATGTAGGCAGTGGCGATTTGAAGCGCGATTTGGAGGTGAGAAAAATATTCCCGTAGTCTCCCGCCTTTGTGTAAGACGTTGACGGAGATCAGTTACAACAACAGAATGAGAAGAAGTCGGAGGAACATATTCCTTAATGATGTTAGGAACATGTCTCCTATTCTTCAGGTGTTTAGTTCCTTGAGTGTATAAAGATGTACTCGACTCATTAGCATAGGTAGATGGGTCTTTCTTTTCAAACTTTGGCTTTTGGTGCAAATCGGCCTTTGGCATAGGGTTCTTGCATTTTGCCAAAGTTGATATTGGTTGACGCCTATTGAGATAAGCGCGTAAATCTAAAAAATTTGCTCCCGGTGCCCCTGTTTGTGATACTTTCAATTTTCCTTGCTTGGATCTTGAAATTTGTAAGGTAGAAAAATCTTGACCAGACCCCATAGGGGAAGGTAAGATACCTCTCTGATTAGCATTCTTTCCGGTATCAGAGATCCGAGGACCTCTGTTTACAGGAATAGAATCTGATATATCTTCCTCTGAGTCATAGACCAGGAAAGTTTTAGAAAAGACCAAAGGGTGCTTTCCTTTATTTTGAATAGGGTTATCTAAGAAGCGTTTTCCTTTATTCTGTGGTGTGACCATTTTAGGCATAGATTGTGCCAATTGAGGAAATGTCATAGGACTTTTCCTTTTATTTTGTCTAGTATTGGCACTAGGACATGAATTCTCCAAGTTCAGAACTTGAGAATTGGAAGAGGGAATAGCCAAAAGACTAGTTCCCTTGAGTTGCGCCAGAGTATCAGATTGCGCCTGGGTTGCCGATTGCTTGGGTTGCGCCATAGTCCTACGGACTACTGGTGGCGCCTTGGCAGCAACATTGGTAGACTGTGCCTCGACAGTAGCTTGAACTGACTATGCCTTGGCAACAAAGATAGTAGTAGACTGCGCATGGGCAGCAGAGCGAGCAGATTGCGCCCTAGTAACAGAAATACGCTGTGCTGAAGCCACTGAGGTGGATTGCGCCTTAGTCATTGAGCACTCAAGTTGCGCCTGGGCAACAGCGACTGTGGGAGATTTAGGAGTCCACACAGTCCTGTTCTTGGCGATAGCCATCGTGCACTTGTTGCTCTTGGTGTTGATCATATTCTCGTAGGCTGTCTGGTTGACTTGAACAACCAGAGTCTTCTGCGTCTTGCCGATCGACGCAATGTCATATTGAGTTGTCACTTTCTCGTCGGAGGAGAAAGTCGTTCCCAGCAGAGTCGCCATTTTGTTTGTAAAAAAAAATTTGTTTTTATTCCAAACTTGTAAAAGAGTACAAAGTACAATAAATTCTGGAAAAGTACAACTTTAGGAATCTGATCAGAAGACGATCACTTTATCCTTTGGACTATGTGAACTTGAAGAATGTAGCCTCTGGAGAATGCAGCAGCAATTTTGCAAGAGTTCTTGATCTCTGTCTGTGTCTCTCTGATTTTTGTGCCTATGTATCTGATCATTTCACAATGATTGGAAACTCTATTTATAGATTGCAGGAAATAACTATTTTAGCAGTTATTCTGATGTTCGCGAGGTTGGGTTGCGCCACATTGGGTTGCGCCAACTTTCATTCAGTTGTCAGTCGTGTACTAACTGTATTTAGACGCGTGTCATCATGTGATTGAGATGCACGTGGTCGTGTACAGGATAGTAGACACGTCTTGAGAGATTAGTGGCATGTGCACCACGTCATCCTGCTTTAGAATGTCAGTTGTCTCAACTTCATCAGATTGTGCGAGCTTCGGTCAACTGCGCCTAACTGAGCCGTGCCTAAACACGTGGCAGCTTTTGAGCAGAAGCAATTCAGATTGCGTCTAGGCACAACTAAAGATTTTTCTAGATTGCGCCTGGGCGCAACTCACGAAGCGTACAGGACAACTGTCTACCAACTCTCCTTGAGTGGCACAATTCACAGGATTCGAAGAGATTTTCCTCGTTCACTGTTGTGTCAGTCGTCAGTGTTGTCAGGTAATGATGACCATTAAGTGTCAGACGCCACGTAGATTTTGGCACAAAAAAGACTGGGCGCAGTCTGATATCAGGCGCAATCTGATCAATGGTGCAACTTGTTCTCTGGGCTTCATATTAGTGGCGCAACCTGATCTCTAGTGTGCAACCTGATCACTGATTAGTATATTCAGGGCACAACTTGATTTTTAGGCTTTATACGTTCAAAGGGAAAAAATGTTAGAAAATGGAATATTTGCTCAAAGAGATGAAATGTTGCCTTAAAGAGTTTATCTGATAAATGTATTCATGCATTGGTCTCGGACACGACGGTTTCCAAGGTACTGGAAGCCGATCGGTCGAGGAGAGATTGTCTAGACACCTAGAGGTACAAGAAACCTCGAGTGTTGCATCCCGTCCACTAGCGAAGAGCTGAACCCAAGTGTCACAGTAATTAATAATGGGAATACCCATAGACCATCATATAGATAGATGTTGATTGATGCAAAGTTGAACCCATATGTCATAGTTGCCAATCGAGTCTGCATGTGTCTATAATAAGTGTTGCTAAAAGCTAACAATGCAAAAACGTACAGGAAATAAGAATGTTGGTTATATTATGTTTATGCTAATCCTTTTCTTGTGCGGAAATGGACCGTCGGCTATGGTAAAAATCACTGAAATGTGATACATATGTTGCTTAAGTTTTCTGATCGTGATTTGCTTAAAGAGAATAACCTATCGCAAAGAATAGCTATGTCCCGATCAAAGAAAAGATGTGATAATCATGCTTATAATCTGACCCTTAGAATGTCTTATGGTTCACGAAACACGCTGCGCACTGCATACGATATGAATAGTCATCGTACTTGAAATAAATAGTCCCCTTGTATGCTTGAGATCAAATGGAATAAACTGTGGCTTTTCAAAGATATTTTCAAAACAGATGTAAACTGACTCTGTACTGCATGAAATGAACATAGGTAAAAGTAGCAAGATCACATCATAAGAAATGTTTTCTTAGTAAATAAATAGTGATCGTTTCAGACAAATGTAGCATTTTGTTCACAATCACCAGTATGCTGATATATTGACCCATCATCAGTCTGCACACAGGAGCAGGACGTATCGAGAAGGATAGTCCAAAACGATAGTCCGAGCCTCATCCTCAGGAGCCATAAATCAGAAGAGATGCCAAGAGAAGGATATATATTGCCAAGAGTTGGTTTTGTATATAAAAGGATGTAATGTATGGGAATGGGATCATTGTAATCTGTAATATTTCTGAGAGAATGTAAACATTATATCAAAGAAAATTGAGAGCTTTTAATCTATTCAAAAATATCAATAAAAAAATTATTTTTTACCATTGTGTTCAATTCATATATCTGTAAAATGTTCGTTGCTGCTTCAATTATCTGCTATATATTTCGCTGCGCTATTGTCAACCTTGTCTATCTTGTCTTGTTACAGGTCTTAGCCTTGTACAAGTGCAACTTAGGCTTGTACGATATCACGCCCAAGCGAGGATAAACGGTCTCATAGAGTCCGGAGCGAGGATGAAAAGACTGCAGGATCGGAGCGTGACACCATATGCTTCAGCTATGGGAAGCCTTATGTATGCTATATGTGTACGAGGCCAGACATCACTCACGCAATTGGCACAGTTAACAGGTATCTTTCAAATCCTTGAAGGGTACATTGGAGTGCGGTCAAGTGGATCCTACGATATCTTCAGGGCACTACCGATTAGAGACTTTCTTTTGGTAGTGACGAGCCGAAGCTGGTTGGGTATACCGACGCTGATATGGCTGGAGATGTAGACACGAGGCGATCGACTTCGGGCAATATAATAATGTTTGCTGGTGGAGCGGTACCGTGGCAGTCGCGGTTGCTGTTACGACTCGCATCCAGTATTTGGGCATGAGCCGTAGGTACGTCCAGCCTACGCCGTAGAATCGACGGTAGTACGCTGTCTAGTCATCTCCACATTTATAAGTACAGCCACGCAGTTTATATTCATTTGTATAATGTAAACCACATCAACAGATAGGATCAAAACAAGATGAATTTTATAAAATAACCACAGTTTGGAGAGAAGGGTAATAAGTAATCTAGCAAAACTCCAGGATAGAGCAAAACGTACTATAGTAACATAGTCTCCAAGAATGAAATGTACTAGAGAACATCCACAAATCAACTCATGAGTCTCAAAATAGAAATAACATCTAAAAGTCTCAAACTAAACCAATCTGTGAAAATACTAAATAAAATCTACTAAAAGCCATCTGTAGCGGGTAACTCCGTAAAAGCAGCCTCCAGCACGTCATGTGCGCCAAAATCAGGATCTGCAGTATGCTCATAATATGTGGTACAGAAATCCTCTAACTCATCACCTAAAATGTTGATTTTCCAGTCAAGAATGGAACAAGCACACAAACTGAAAAGCTATCCGCAACATAATAGATTCGACAGTGCATGAATATAGCATATGTGAAAGAAACTAGAAGGTAAGTTGATGATATGGTATATCTAGAATGAAAGCATGAATCGCAGAACATGTTATGTCAACTAGAAAGAATGTAAAAGCATGGTAACATGGCAAATGGTGAAATGTAAAGAAATAATAAAAGCCAAATATCTAAGTGTGTTGAAATACCCTTTTCGACATGTTAACGGCTAAGGGATGGAATGGGTAGTTCACACGTCTACTAAGATATTTTCCCTTTCCGACCAGTATACATAGGCCCAGACAAGTTACGAAACACAACGGTAAAATAAGACAAGAACATAATAAATGGGGGTCCATGATACTATCTCGTGTGTCCATCGTGTCATCAAGCAAGGAACATATGTATAATATATACTGAACAAAACTATAAGAATTGGAAGCAATCATAGAGTGCACTTGTCTGTGGTCCTGAGCTACGGGTACGGGTCAATTGCTGAGTCCAAGCCTTCACAACCTATATTTGGAATTAATTCTAGTCAATACATGAATTGAACTATGATGAATCTATTTTTATTCTTTTCTTCTAACTCTAAGTTTTAATAAATTTAGGGTCTGGGTTACATGGTTTCTTAATCTCTCCTATAGTCTCTCTTCTTAGGCTCGAATATTAGTACTCTATATTTTACTTATAGTTTATACCTATATATCCTAGTAGGTAGGCCTGGTCGACTCTGTGATTTGCTTAAGGGCTGGTATACTCCTCTTCAAATTCATTCACTGATATATCTACCATATTGGTATTCTAGTACTGTTTCGTGCGCATAACCACATAACCCCTACATTTCCCCTGGGACTTAAAGGTAAAGGTGGCTTGTGTCTTACTGAAACTCGAGTGTAGGGGACACCACTATCCTCATACCCTTTGCCACCTGTATATTTGGTTACTAGTAATAGTTTAAGTTAATATTGGTGACTATAAACCCTATAAATCGACTTCATATATAACTGAGCTGTGGCTTCTAATATCCCTATTAACTGGCCTAGGATTGTACCCTCTGATATGAATTGATTTGCCTGAAGGCTCGTCTATATGTCTGATCATTGGCTCAGCCTTCTTATGTGTTTCACCAAGTATCAAACGTAGCTTAATTTGGTGTCTGAATTTCTCATCTAGTATGTTCAGTTATCCGCTCAACAGGTAACCAAGTGCAACCGATACTAAGAGGAAACTGGTATATGGTAACTAATAATGGGGCAGCTGCTACAACCTATCTTCCACCGTTCTCTATCCATCTGTTAAACATGGATGACCCATATCTGGTCAATTTGATATGGCAGTGGGGTAGTCCCTTATCCCCAATCAACAGATCAACTTCCTTCAAGTGCAGTAAAGCCACTTGATATGCCTAACTGTGTCATTATTATTTCGACATCCTAGTAATTTAAATGAAATTAAAAGGGAAACAAGCAATAGCAGTGACAGCAGTAGCAACTATATCTCTGAGTTGCTCTGAGGTGCCAGATTAAAGCCTTGGCTTAAGAAGATGTGGGTTCAAGATACTCCATCATCATCCTAAGTTCAGAAAATGGATGCAACAACAACTAGTAATGCATCCATGGTAACACTAGCTCAGTTTTGAGTCTCAAACATAACTAACGCTGGTCAATCCCTAAGAGATTAAATGTGTACGCCCCAATTGAGTATTGGACTCGTGTATGCAAATTACATTCCCAAATACTGACTCAATACTCTGGGGGTGTATCCAGATTCACACCTGTAGGAAAACTCGTGTCCTATAGCTCCTACAGACAACTTTATTCTTGTAATAATTCTTGGGCTAGGGTATGTGCTCTGGTATTCGAACCTCTATATCCCAACTCACTTCCTATCCAACTGTAGCTTGTAACCAAGTCTTTCTTCTTCTGATACCACCCCTCCTATAGGCCTCTTGTTAGTTTAACATTGTATACAACCTTACCTCCTGACCTACTGCCCATTTAATGTGATACCCTAGTATGTATCACTGATACCCTACCACATTACCATTAACTCCTAATTTCTCCCTTTATCTTACTAACATGGACTCCTACCCGACTTGGTATTCATTTTGTACCTAGGTTACACTCTTGCCCAACTATACAATGTGGAATTTGAATCCCCTCATATATTCTTCCTACTGCTCTTTTTGTCAAAACAGGGGGCTAAGCTCTAAGTATACATCATTCACCTAAAGTCTGTATACTTAAAGTTTGCATAGACTATTCTCTTATCGGGTTGCAATGGTATCTATGCATATACTCATCTGCAGTAGAGGTGTTCGACTGCTCAGCTCTATTATTTCCTATCTTCAAGTTGTTGCTACTGCAACCAATTCAACTGCTATCAGCACAGGGTAGGGGCAACCCCACATTGGAAACCTATGATATTTCTTGTACTACTGTTCCTCTATATGTGCCAGTGATCTTTAGGTTTTCCTGCTCCTTTAGGACCTAGATCTAGTTTATTCTTTGGGCAGTTACAACATTGGTTGTAATTTGGATAATTGAATCATCACATTGGAACTCTGTTTTCTGGACTCTATGGGTACTTGCTTATTCATGGATATAATGCTAAGATAACTTAATACCTAAACCTTGTTAATATTCACTTATCAATCTGTCATTCTTAACTGTCGAAATCGACACCAACTACCCAGACTGACACCAAGGTCGAATACGCTAACAAGTATCATCTGGTGTCCATGCTCGGATATGGTATCAGTGGTAATTTGATACAGGAGTATACAAGCTGATCCCAAGAGTCGAGTATGATACCAAGAATCATTTACGATACTAAGAATCGATTAGGATACTAAGGATCGAATGTGATACTTAATACAAGATGACACCCCCCTCTCTCTCTTACATCTATCCGATACTGCACTCAAACGTGTGGTGAATACCGATGTTTGGCACTGTTCAGGCGAGGCAGTATGCATATCGTGCTCTCCTATGGACCATGAAAACAGGGGTTGTCCTTACTATTAAACCCTCTTTGGTATCTACATTAAGACCTATGGTCTCTCAGAGATTAGAAATTTAATAGATTATTAGTAGGATTACTAACTGCAACATGATGGTATTAATAAAAACATATAGGCGAGCCACATCATGATGGCATTAACTATTGTAAGGTGATTACATCTACTCTTAGGCATTAATAAAAACACTTCTATCTCATCTAACCGGATAACTAACTAGGGTTTAGGATCACAGGAGTATGGTAGATGGAAGAAAGATGATTACCTGATTTTAGGAATCGAACTCTTCCTCGCAACACGTCCTCGCACAGCAGATCTTCACGAACCAGTGGGGGCACTGAGAAGGATAGGGTTTCGCAAGGGGAGATGGGTGGCTGGTTGTTTGGTATAAATAGTAGGGCTTGAAGATCAACTACAATCCTTACTTGGATTAGGTGAATTTACAGTTTGAATTTGAAGTGAGGAGAGAAATCCTATCCTTATTATTTCAAATTCTGTTTTCGGCCATAGCAGGATTTAGAATATGCATATTTGCACAAAACCCCCGTATTTAGTAAGATTTGAATATTTGTCATCCCTAACTTAATAGTTTACACATAAGTGCTTCCTAATTTCTTTAGGGATAAATGAATATAGTCATAATAGTAAATAATAATAGAGTTAATAATAACTTATTATTAAGTGGTTGAAGGGCTCACAGTTGCAGAAGTGTGTTGCCTTGTCTACGACAGAGGCGGAGTACATTGCGGCGACGGAGGCTTGCAAGGAGTTACTTTGGATGAAAAAGCTGTTGCAGAAAATAGGGCTGAAGCAAGAGCAGTATACTTTGCTTTGCTATAGTCAGAGTGCTATTAACCTTGTGAAGAATCAGACCTTTCATAGCCGGTCCAAGCACATCGAGACTCGGTATCATTGGATACGGGATGTGGTTGAGAAGAAGGACGCGGAGCTTAAGAATGTTCATACAGATGATAACAACACAGATATGTTCACCAAGATTCTACCAAGGAAAAAGTTTCAGTTCTGCAGGCAGATCGTCGGAATGACGATCCCCTCCACATAGTTGTGAAGGGGGAGATATGTTGGAGTGGGTAGGGTTCTCAACCTATGTAAAGAAGACCCCGGAGTGCGATGAGCACCGTCTGTGTGTTAGAGAAGCTCGGGGAGCTGACGAGGCCAATGAGAGAAGGAGAAGAAGCTCGGGAGCCACCATATAACATTCTGGAACAGGGAAGGTCGAACTCTGGCCGAGTTCGGTCCCAGGCCGAACTCTGGCCGAATTCGGTCCATGGTGTCCAGAACAGTTCTGGCTCGGCCCACACAGAGTTCTGGCCGAACTATGTGTCATCGGGCTGAAGTAAATTTCAAGGTATTTTATGCACCATTGGATCGTATCTTACGGTCCAGGTTTTGCTGCAAGATTAGGGATTTATATATGGTTTTTTTTCCTTAACCCTAATACATATGAAAACACATAGAAGAAGAGAGTGAAAGGAGGAAAGAGTGCCATTGCGACTTTGGGATAGAAGAAGGAGGATTGAAGGTCTCTTTCGAAGGAGGATCGTGTTTGGGTAATCTCTACTCGTCGTCTTTGTTCTTCGTAGCATTGTAATAAATATTTCTTGCTTCCAAGTGTTGTGGGGATCCGTGTTGGATCGGAAGAAGTTTGTAGAGGATGTACTCCTTTATTTCATTAGTGAAGGCTTCTCAAGGGTTGGACTCTGATCGTCCCGTAGTTTTTTTTGCAAGGGTTTTCCACGTCAAAAATTTCTCTGTCTGCGTGGATTGTGTTTTGGTGTTTGGTTCGTGCGTTGTATTGCTCGGTTCTCTCGCAGGTACTCTCTAGTTTGGGAAAAGGTTTTTGTGCTTTTTTTCCTACAGGGTCGGGTTGCCCAGGGAGGACGAGGGGGTCAGGTCACGGAGGAGGTCGAAAGGTGGATGAGGAGGAGTAGTTCGCGGGTTCGCCAGAGAGGGGTAAGGTCGCCGGAGAGGGGGTCCGGTCGCCGGAGAGGGGTCGGGTTGGCGGAGTTGGACTAGGGTCGGGTTGGAGGGAAATAAAATTTTAGAATGAGGAAACTAGAGGGTTACTATCCCAGTTTAATTCAAGGCCAGCAACAAATTTTCGCCAGTAATCCATCGGTATGGTCTTACCTATGGAATAGTGACATATGTAGAGACTTACTTTTATAACTAATTTTATATAAATTAAGTCACTAGTATTTTGTTAGTGTCACGACCCGCTCCCGAATAATCGGACACGAGTCGGACACGCCCAGCCTACGTTGGAAGACTCAACGTAGTAAGCTATAAACATCTAAGAAAAACTCCAAGAATAACATGATAATAACATCACAGCATCTAACCGTCCCATGATGATCACTATAATCCACCAGTCATAATAACATAAAAGTACTAGAGACAACAAGAATGAAAATACACTATGAACTCACAATATACAATATCTATAAGAAGAGCTAAAACAATCTAAACCTGAAATCTCTAGCTAAGTCATGGCTCCATCCTGCTCAGCTAAGATCTCGGACTCTGGCCCATAAGGTATAATGATACCCTACAAGTACACCTGTAACATATCCAGTCAGGAGCGAAGCAAAGTACAGTTCTAGGTAATGAACAAGAACATTATGATATAGAAATGAGTACAGGAGAACATGAAATATAAAGTACAGAAAAAGAACATAAAAGTACAGGAATGTAAAGTATAGAAAGTACAGGAAATATAGTACACGAAGTAAATCCTGAACATGAAGTACAAGAACCCGACATGTGCACAATGTTTGAAATACAACTAGCATATGTGACCGGCTGGGGTGACTACAGGAATAAGTACAGGAGTACATGAATATCGGTACGGCTTAAAGTCCCACGTGCACGATGTGAGACCTAAACTATCAACTTGAATTTCTGTTTTGGGTTTGGTCACATATCTAGTGTATTTTCCCTCCCCAAATACAAGCAAATATAGGAACATGAAAGTACAAGAGTACATGATATACCGTGTCACAACATGTCACAAGAAAAGCACAGGATATGTATGTAAATGAACATAAACCATAGAATGTACTTGCCTTGCTCAAGGTGATCAGGAAAAGGAAGTAGATCTGTCTGTCCACCTGATTTAGGTACAAGTTAGATTAGGTTCTAAACAATATCCATCATCTAGTTTGGCTAGCTAACATTATTATCTATAGATATAATCAATAACTTACTAACTAATTATTTATTCTTTTATACCCCTTATAGCCACTACAGAGCTACATACTACTATTACTTGATTTATCAGCAAAATATTAGTTAAGCATCATTTAATAAATACATTGCTATCATTTTAGAGCTTGAACAAGATGTTTATTACGCTCAGCTAGAGATTCCATCCGGAGTATACTTCCATAATAACACCCACAGAAATATTAAAATGGCAACTGTGCAAAAGAATTTCTAACTCAGCATGCATAGCCTGACTCATCATTCCTACAAGCCAACCCAACCATAAACTAAACTCCAAGCAACAACAGGACCCCAAAAGATTCAAGTTTAAATAATACCAACATAAAATATAACCAAACCCAGACTATACCAACATACCAGCTCAGGAAATATACATAGCCCAACACTGGTTTAAGTTTACAGGCTACAAAAGCTTTTCCCTACCAACTACAATAGCTGACTCCTTACTACCAGTCCAGTCTAACCTCTACAGTTCAGAGGAGCCCCAACCCAAGCATCTCATTTGATATAACAACTCTTGCTATTCTACTGGTCTGAACGCAAACTTTGCACAACAGTATCAAATATAAACATAGGTCAGCAACCAAACCACCACTTCGTATACTATGCACCAACTAACCCAGCAACTACAAACAAAATCGAAACCAACAAAATCTTACACCAAATTAAAACCCAGCACGAATAATTCATAACAACCAAAGCTAAATTATACATCAAACAAGTGTATACTAAATTCCAGCTCAACCTAACAATCTACAGAAGCTGACTCAGCTACAAGCTTCAACCAATTTGAACTTCCTTATTCGCACCAAATCTTCTTTCATCCCAGTTGACACTCGAAGCTTGGACACGAACTAACTTGGGCACGCAGACACGAACACATATATCTGAACTCAGACAAAGTCTGGACACTCACACACGGATACTGCTACACATTGCATCTGGCGACAAGACACATCCTGGACACGATTCAACCAATACTCCCAATTAATTCTAAGTACATAACGATGCATTTCCATACAAGAAGTGTAGGACGTTACCTGCGAAGACTGACACCAAGTGTACATGTAAGGATACGATCTCAAGAATTGGACACAGCCCCCCTGAGTCCAATTTTGCTCGATACCTCCTCCGAGGCAAAATTGTAAACACCTGGTGTTCGAAAATGAATGATCATCTCATTAATTCGAAGTAAACCAAGAACAGGACTATTACAAATCTCTTCAAAGGAAAATGAATCAAGAATCAACAAAATCCAGCAACCATTGACTCGACCAGCCGATCAATATGGTTCCAACTGAAACTCCAGATCGATCAAGAGTAGATCGATCGGAACTAGGGGAAAGGAAGGAACGAAGCGATTAAACAGATCTACCGAACTAACAAATGCTCCCGTGCCGTTGACGTTGTCGAGTGGGCCGAAGATCACCGGAGATGGGGATGTGGAACTGTCGCTGCTCGCCGTGGAAGGACTTGGATGTCGTCGCTGACGCTCGGTGAGATGATTGCCGTTGCTCACCGTGGGAGAAACGCCGATGGAAGAGATCGACCCGCGTGCTGCTGGGAAGGGTTGCCGAAGATGGTGACCTCACTGTCGGCGATCGTCGAGAAGAGACCGCACGCAGCTGTGCGTCCGCTGGGAAGAGAAATCGTCAGGGAAAAGCGGCCCGTCGCCGACGGAGGAAGCCCTCTCTTCGCTGCTGTGGCTGGTCATCTAGGGAGTCTGACTAGCCGCTGGACAGATGCCGATCGTCATCGCCATCACCATCAAGCTCCGCCAGAGAAGTTAGGGTTAGGGTTAGGGTTCGGCAAGAATTTGGAGAAAGGGGGGATTTTGAGGAGAGGAGTGAGCTGAGTTTCCTTGGCTCGGAATTTTGATGAGTGAATGGAAAAATGTTATTGCCGGGAACGCCGGGGCACGCTTTTCGATGGAAAATACAGAAACTGAAACAGTTGTAAAGACAATGTTTCAAATGCAATTTCTTAAAGAAAGTTTTGCAACAGAGATCCAGAAGGATTCTGCAAATTACGAGATCTAAAAAGATATCGTAATTCACGAATAATCTAAAGAAATTTTTGTGATCGTAGCAATCTGGCAGTAGTGCCTTCTAAAAAGAAGATACTGACGAAAATGCTAAAGGCAACAAAAGGGTGACAGGCGAGAAGATGGAATTGCTGGGGTGAATTATCACCGTTGCTCAAAGCTTTATTCGCCCTCTGCGAACAGCTTCCAGGAACCAGCAAGGTTGACGGAAAACCTTGGAACACTCCTACTCTTCTGACTCCTCGGAAGACGGCGAACTCCTCTGGCAATGGTACTCTTCTCTCTCTGTTTGAAGTAACAGAACTCACGCGTACTAAAAAGTACTAGTGTTTGTGTTAAACAACACGCTCACTACTCTGTTGTGTTAAAGAACACTTAGAATTTTCTCTCTGGAATTCTGATTACTTCTACCCAACTGAGAGAGAGGAGAGAACCTGCATATATAGCCCACGGGGCGGTTGCCAAGCAGTTGCCTGAACTTCAGGGTAGTGGCTGAACCACTCCTGAATGTGCAGCAACTGCTGCAACCGTTCCTGCTCTAATATGCAGCCAGCCACACGCACTCTACGCACATTGCGTACGCTGCACACACTGCGCACTCTACGTACGCTGCGTACGCTGCGCACTCTGCGCATACTGGGCGTACTGGCTGCGTACTGGGCTGCGTAACTGGGCCAGCGTAACTGGGCTCGCGTAACGGGCCACGCAACATGGTCGCACAAGTGGCTCGCGCAACGAGCGCAACTTAAGCGCACTATGCGCCTAGCGACGATGCTGACGTGCTAAGTGCAAAGTGCGCCAACAAAACGCCACATTACGCCTCATGAGCCCTTGAGCCCGAGTCCGAGCCCGAGCCCGAGCCCGAGTCCGAGCCCGAGTCCGAGTCCGAGTCCGAGTCCGAGTCCGAGTCCGAGTCGCTAAGCTCCTACGGAGCTTAGCTCCATGGAAATAAATTTCCAAGAGCAAAAAGCTTACAGCTTCTTAATTGTTGATTAAGCCTTTATACCATTAATAATTAATCCCACATGGCACACACCCATGTGCACTACATGTGCATCTCCATAAAGAGTAAAGACTCATATATATGGAGATAAACATTCCTTTCTAGCCGATGTGGGACTAAAAACCAAAACAAAGGCTAAAAAACCCAACAATCCCCCACATATCTCTATATATATGAGTACGAGTGTTCCCCACAGTAACTGTCCATTATGCTTTTAGGATAGATGCCACTTAAGACTTGAATCTTCCCACGTGAGTCAAAAATCAAATTATAATACAAGAATGGACTAAGCCTTGAATTCTGCATCATAGCTGAAATTCTTTCCACTCACATAATGTAGTTACATGTGCTTCTGGCTGCACATTTAAGGCCGTGTGCCAGCCTGGTTTCAGTGTATAATATTAGGCGTCTACAAGTTTACCCTCAAGAGACGGCCTGATATCTCTTTGTCCATACACTATAGGTGAGTTTTTTATTAAAGAGACATGGCATGAAGCGTCCAACGCTTCCTTTGCGGTGCTACGCCGCTATGACATGGCCTTAAGCCGAGGACCTTACCCCGAATCACCGGGAACCTCATCGTAGTGTCATACTACCCATAGCATGAGGTCTAGCCCCTTTGTAGTGCCAAACTACCCAGCATGAAGCCTTACGCTTCTGTGCGGTGTTACGCCGCTACGACATGGCTTGCAAGGCCGAGGCTTATCCCTAGCCGGGTTTACCTCATTGTGGTGTCGTGCCACCCGTAACATGAGGAACACCTCCTCTTAGTAGTGCTGACTACATCCCTCTTTAATTCAATATATAGCATTAGGCCAACTGCCTATTTGCGGTGCTATGCCGCTGTGACTTGGCTAACATAGCCGAGGCTTTACCTCCTTCGAGAACCTCATGGTGGAGTCACCGCCACACATAGCATGGAGTCACACTCCTTGTAGTGCTGTGCTACTATGCTTCCTGTAAAGCATACCAGACATTCCAAATGCCTGAGAACTCATTAAGGCATTTAAGCCAACCTTCCACAGGACCTGTTTTCCGCAGAAAACAACAGTAGACAACAGTGGTTATAGGTCCGTAACCTCTCCATGCCCAATAGAACATGTATCCACCGTTCCTGATATTCTTCCGATTAGTGGTCCTCCCTTGAACCAAAAGCTAGATGCCTAGTAGATAAATCTTTGAACTAATAGCATAAAACTTTATGGTAGGAATACAATAATACAATATCAGAATGCCTTCAAGCCCATTTTACAAGCTGTGTCATCGACCAGCTGGCGCTTGAGGCCCTTGGTGAACGGATCCGCCAGGTTCTCCTGACTCCGAACATCAATTACTGTAATAACACCTCTCTTGATAAGATCGTGTACTGCCCTGTGCTTTAACCGTACAGTCCTCTTCTTCCCGTTGAAAAGGTTATTTGATGCCACCGCCGCAGTCGCCTGGTTGTCGTAGTATATCGGTATCGCCGGTATTTGCGCCCCAACCACTGGAAGATCATACATGAGCTCCCGAAGCCATTCTGCTTCCTCGGCTGCGGTATCAAGTGCAAAGAACTCAGATTCCATGGATGACCGCGAAAGCATAGTCTGCTTCTTCGACTTCCACGATATAGCAGCTCCACCCATTGTGAAAATGTATCCACCTGTGGACCTCTCGCTCTCCACCTCTGAGCACCAACTGGCATCACTGAAGCCTTCCACTACCGACGGATCTCCGCTGTAGTACAGTGCATATGTCTGAGTCTTCTTGAGATATCTCATAACCCGTTCCACAGCTTTCCAGTGTTCAACACCTGGATTGCTCGTAAAACGACTCAGCATTCCCACGGCGAAAGCTATGTCAGGCCTTGTGGCAGTAGTAGCATACATCAAACTCCCGATTACGCTTGCATACTCCAGCTGCCTGACGCTTTCTCCTGAATTAGGCTTCAGCTTCAGATCACACCTGTACGGCGTATCGATCCCTGGAAGATCCCGATACCCATAACGAGTGATCATTTTCTCAATATAATGAGACTGTGACAGCGCTAGTCCAGTGTCTGTCCGGATGATCTTGATCCCTAAGATCACATCAGCTTCCCCCAAGTCCTTCATACTGAACTTGCTAGAGATGAACTTCTTTGTCTCAGTGACACAGCTAATATCCGTACCTAGGATAAGCATGTCGTCCACGTACAGACAAACGATCACACCTCTTCCATCAGCGAACTTCGTGTAAACACACTTGTCCGTATCGCTGACCATGTAGCCATTTGACCTTATAACTTTGTCAAATTTCTTATGCCACATCTTGGGAGCCTGTTTAAGACCGTACAAGGATTTCACCAACTTGCAGACTGTCTTCAAGACCTTTGATGACAAATCCCTCTGGCTGTTGCATGTAAATCTCTTCGGTCAGCTCGCCATTTAGGAAAGCCGTATTTATATCCATCTGATGTATCACCATCTTATGTATTGCTGCGAGAGCAATCAACATTCTAGTCATCCGGGCTACTGGAGCATACGTGTCAAAATAGTCAATCCCCTGCTTCTGAGAAAACCCCTTGGCTACCAACCTAGCCTTGAACTTGTCAATAGTTCCGTCTGCTTTCATCTTCTTCTTGAAGATCCATTTGTATCCGATGGGTTTCGCTCCTTCAGGAAGATCAACCAACACCCAAGTGTTATTTGAGGTGATGGAATCAATCTTATTGTCAATCGCCTCCTTCCAGAAAACCGCGTCTCTGGTCTTCATCGCCTCATCATAGGTAAGCGGATCTGCTTCCACATGATAGGTGACAAAGTCACTTCCGAAGTCCTTCGGTCTTCTCACACGCTTAGCTGACGGCTCAGCTTGTTCTGGTTCAACCGTTGTTTCAACAACAACATCTTCTTGGACCACATCTTCATTGAAGACTTCAGTCTCTTGTGCACCCTCATTATTCTCCGGAACATCCGGAAGAACAATATTCTTGTGCCTTGCAAACTTGTCTTCAAAATATTCTGCATCGCGAGATTCAATGATATAATTTGACTCAATATCAAGAAATCTCCGAGCATCACTCTTCTCGGCATACCCCAAGAAGATCGTCTTTGTAGTCCTTGTCCCAAGCTTCTGAATCTTTAGATCTGGAAGCTTGACATACGCCAGATACCCCCACACTCGAATGACATTCAAGTTAGGTCTGACCTTGAACCAGAGTTCATGAGGAGTAACGTCTGAAGTTGCATGAGGCACTCTATTTAGAATAAAAGTGGCCGTCAATGCAGCTTCTCCCAAGTAGCACTTAGGAAGGCCAGCAGTCAACAACATTGAATTTATCATTTCTGTCAACGTCCTGTTCTTCCTCTCAGCTACTCCGTTTGATTGAGGAGAGTACGGAGCCGTAGTCTCACTGACAATTCCATGTTCCTTACAGAACGATGTGAATTCATGAGACCTGTACTCCCCACCTCGATCACTTCTTATCCTTTTGAGTTGTTGTCCAGTCTGCCGCTCAGCTTCGGCTCTGAACTCCTTGAACTTCTCGAATGCTTCGTCTTTAGCCTTCAGCAAGTAGACGAACGCATACTTTGAGAAGTCGTCGATGAAGGTTATGAAATACTTCATCCCGGCCTTTGTAGAGAACTGTTTGAAGTCACAGATATCTGAGTGTACCAACTCCAGAAGATCTGTACTTCGATTAACCCGAGGAAAGGGTTTCCTTGTGATCTTTGTTTGAGCACAAACTTCACATTTCTCTACCTTACCCCCACACTTGGAGATAAGTCCTAGACTAGATATTCTGTTTATTCGTTTACAATGAACATGTCCTAGCCTATTATGCCACAACTCAAGAGTATAAGCAGAAGGAGTGATTTCATTAATTACATTAATTACATTGGACTGATTTACAAGCTGAATCTTGAACATTCCTTCGGTATAAAAAGCTTTCCCGAAATATGTTCCCTTGATAGACATCACCATCTGGCCAGCATTGATGTCCATCCTGAGGCCTGCATTGCAGAGTAGGCCTCCCGAGACCAGGTTCTTGGCGATAGCAGGTACGTGCTTTACGCCTTGAAGCGTCAGAGACTTCCCCGAAGTCAGCTTCAACACCACCGTCCCGATCCCGAGCACTTCAGCTTGTGCTTGGTTCGCCATCACAACCGCTTCAGAAGTGGGTGTGTAGGTGGTGAACCACTCCTTACTGGAGCAGACATGGCAGGTGGCTCCAGTATCTACCCACCATTCTGAATCAGATCCTACAGCATCAACCTGTCCAATCATAGCAATTACATCAGTAATCATTGAGACTTTGCTAGGCTCACCTTGCTCTGATTTCTTGGCCGGTGCTGTGCATTCACTTTTGAAATGGCCCAACTGGCCACACTTGAAACAAGGCATCTTTGCCTTAGATTTCTTTGACTTGAAAGAAGTTTCCTTAACATTCAAGTTGTTAGGGTTCTTCTTCTTCTTCTGGAAATCTGCACGCTTTTCCTTTCCCTTTGGTTCCTTGGTCTGAACCAGATTAGCGTTAGCCAATTGCTTGGAAAGCGTGTCAACCTTATGTTGAGCCCTCATCTGGTCTTAAACATAAATTTCCTGCAGGAGATCTTCAAGGGTGATCTCCAGCTTCTTCCTATGCATGTTTGCATAGAACTTACTCCACCCAGCGGGGAGCTTTGAGACAATCCCTCCAACAACAAACTTGTCGGGGAGGGGCATCGCCTCGTCTTCCAACTTCTGTCGCAGCTTCAGAAATTCTTTGACCTGCGGCAGCATGGACTTCTCGTCCTCAAAGAGCCATTTGTGATATTTTTCAACCACAAATATTTTGCTCCTGTTCTTGTCTTCTTCGTAGAGTTTTTCTAGAGACTCCCATATGTCTCTAGCGATATCCTTCTTAGAATATGATTCTGCTAGGGAATCCTCCATAGCATTCAGGATAAGCAACCTGCAAATGCTATTCTCCCTTCTCCACTTGGCCTGAAGTTTAGTAGCCGCGGTGATTGCGGCAGCAGACCCAGTATCTGGAACAGTAGGTTCCTCTTCAAGCAATACGTGATCCACGTCTCTGAGTTGAAGAGTGAGATAAACCTTCCTCTTCCAGACTTGATAATGCTCTCCATCAAACTTCTCTAACTTACAGAAGTCAGTGTTTAGGAGTGAAGCATTAATATTTTCCATCGCAGCAATAAAGCTTTGAGATTGTTATTGCCGGGAACGCTGGGGCATGCTTTTCGATGGAAAATACAGAAACTGAAACAGTTGTAAAAATAATGTTTCAAATGCAATTCCTTAAAGAAGGTTTTGCAACAGAGATCCAGAAGGATTCTGCAAATTACGAGATCTAAAAAGATATCGTAATTCATGAATAATCTAAAAAAATTTCGTGATCGTAGCAATCTGGCAGTAGTGCCTTCTAAAAAGAAGATACTGACAGAAATGCTAAAGGCAACAGAAGGGTGACAGGCGAGAAGATGGAATTGCTGGGGTGAATTATCACCGTTGCTCAAAGCTTTATTCGCCCTCTGCGAACAGCTTCCAGGAACCAGCAAGGTTGACGGAAAACCTTGGAACACTCCTGCTCTTCTGACTCCTCGGAAGACGGCGAACTCCTCTGGCAATGGTACTCTTCTCTCTCTGTTTGAAGTAACAGAACTCACGCGTACTAAAAAGTACTAGTGTTTGTGTTAAACAACACGCTCACTACTCTGTTGTGTTAAAGAACACTTAGAGTTTTCTCTCTGGAATTCTGATTACTTCTACCCAACTGAGAGAGAGGAGAGAACCTGCATATATAGCCCACGGGGCGGTTGCCAAGCAGTTGCCTGAACTTCAGGGTAGTGGCTGAACCACTCCTGAATGTGCAGCAACTGCTGCAACCGTTCCCGCTCTAATATGCAGCCAGCCACACGCACACTACGCACTCTACGCACATTGCGTACGCTGCGCACACTGCGCACTCTACGTACGCTGCGTACGCTGCGCACTCTGCGCATACTGGGCGTACTGGCTGCGTACTGGGCTGCGTAACTGGGCTCGCGTAACGGGCCACGCAACGTGGTCGCACAAGTGGCTCGCGCAACGAGCGCAACTTAAGCGCACTATGCGCCTAGCGACGATGCTGACGTGCTAAGTGCAAAGTGCGCCAACAAAACGCCACATTACGCCTCATGAGCCCTTGAGCCCGAGTCCGAGCCCGAGCCCGAGTTCGAGTCCGAGCCCGAGTCCGAGTCCGAGTCCGAGTCCGAGTCGCTAAGCTCCTACGGAGCTTAGCTCCATGGAAATAAATTTCCAAGAGCAAAAAGCTTACAGCTTCTTAATTGTTGATTAAGCCTTTATACCATTAATAATTAATCCCACATGGCACACACCCATGTGCACTACATGTGCATCTCCATAAAGAGTAAAGACTCATATATATGGAGATAAACATTCCTTTCTAGCCGATGTGGGACTAAAAACCAAAACAAAGGCTAAAAAACCCAACAAAAAATGGACTCCCTCTCTCCTCCTGGGAATTATATATGTGTGACAGTGTGAGGAAAGAAACAATGGAAAGCTAATAGTTAAGGCCCCCATAATTTGTTTATGGGCCCGGCTAAACACACCCCACCACTTACTTTACACACCCCAAAAAATTTAAAAAAAAAGAAAAGAAAAAAAAACTTCCTATTCTACCCTCCCATGCTCCTCCCCCCCCCTCCACACCCCCCCACCCCCCCCCCCCCCCCCCTCCCCTCCTACTCCGCCGACCCCGACTCCTCCTTCTCCTCCTCCCGATCCTCCTCCTTCTCCTTCTCCTCCCATGCCTCCTCCTCCTCCTCCCGATTCTCCTCCTCCCTCGACCCTCCTCCTCCTTCTCCTCCCCTGCCTCCTCCTCCTCCCGATTCTCCTCCTCCGCCTCCCGTCCCCTCCTCCTTCGGCTCCTCCCGAGCCTCCTCCTCCTCCTCCTCCTCCTCCCCCGCCTCCCGCCCCTCCTCCTCCTCCTCCTCCAGCCCCCTCCTTCCTCCTCCTCCTCCTCCTCCTCCTCCTCCTCCTCCTCTCGCCCCCTTAGGAGGTGGAGTCGGAGGAGGAGGAGGAGGAGGAGGAGGCTCGGGAGGAGGAGGGGGTGGGAGGCGGGGAAGGAGGAGGAGGCGGGAGCAGGAGGCGGGGGAGGAGGAGGAGGAGGCGGGAGGAGGAGGAGGGTCGGGGGAGGAGGAGGATCGGGAGGAGGATGCGGAGGAGTCGGGGTCGGCGGAGCGGCGGCGGCGGCGGAGCGGAGGGGGGAGGGGGGAAGGAGCCTGGGGGGGTAGAATAGGAAGTTTTATTTTTTATTTTTTAAAAAAAATTTGGGGTGTGTAAAGTAGGTGGTGGGGTGTGTTTAGCCGGGCCCTTTGTTTATTGCAAATTGCTACACAAGAATTATTTAAGAATGTTTGTTAATATCTTGGAGAACACTCGAAGTTAGTTTGTTAGGATTTCTCCTCAAATCCCCAAATTAATTAATTAATTAATAATATTTCTTTCACAAAACATTTGATAAAATTTAATAAGAAAATTAGTATTTCTTGCAATTAAATAAATAGTTCTTAAAATTCTAAAATAGCAAGAATATACCAAAATTGGAAAAGTGGGGTTACAACTAGTCTATCGGTATATACCGACGGAATTAGTTCTGTCATTAGTATCCGTCGGTATTCAACAGTACTTTTGTAGTGCTATTTACTAATCAGGTTCTAAGGCTTGTTTGGTAAACCATAACTGAAAAAAGGTTTAGATTTGCACTTTCGAGAATAAAATCCATATATGAATCTGTAGAACCCTAGAGGGGGGTGAATAGAGAAATAAAAAATAAACTACAACAATTGATGCAATAAAGACAATTGAAAGTAAAGAGTAGAAAGATCAAACGCAAGGATGTATCCTGGTATCCTCTTTTGAGGCAATCCAGTCCCGGGACTCTCTCCGGCTTTAATCCACTATTTAACCAAATAGTACACACGAGTTTGGATCCGAAGAACTCGCCAACTTCAGCACGAGTTTGGATCCGAAGGCTCGCCAACTTCTACATACGAGTTTTCTTACGAAGGCTCGCCAACTTCAAACAAAAGAGAAGAGAACTTGTTGATCTTCTAACACGTGAAGATCGAAATGTACAACTCTTTAATACTCTAGCACTTTGGGAGAGGATGACAATGAAAAGCTTGGAAGAGTATTAATGGTGGAGCTCTTGGTTGTTGGAAAATTTATGGTAAGAGTTGGTAAAGAAGCTCAAGAGAGAGAGAACTTTCTTTTATAGAAGAACCAAGAGTTTGTGGCATTTAATGCTCTGAATACAGACAGACCGGCATGTCGTCGGTATGCAGCGGCATACCGTCGGTATACCGGTCAAATAGTAACGGTCATATTAATGACCGTTTGAGAGCATTAAATGCTGCCATTAATGCTAGTCAGGACAATTCAAAAACCAAACATTTGAAACTCGGTATACCGCCGGTATGCCGGAGCATGCCGCCGGTATGCCGACAAAAGGTCACAGCAAGTTTTGGTTTGCTTAAACCGGTATACCGCCGGTATGTCGGAGCATGCCGTCGGTATGCCGACAATTTGTCACAGCAACTTTTGGGTTGCTAAAAACAGTATACCGCCGGTATGCCGGAGCATGCCGTCGGTATGCCGACAATTTGTCACAGCAACTTTCTGGACATAAAAATCGGTATACCGCCGGTATGCCGGAGCATGCCGCCGGTATGCCGATAATTTGTCACAGCAACTTTATGAGCTCTAAAAACGGTATACCGCCTGTATGCCGCTCTGTATGTATTTGATTTTTGACTAGTACTTTTTACTTGTCATCCGTCCTTAGGTGTTTACAAATATACCTAGACTTGTACAGACACAGAGACTCTAAGCAGGAAGACGCCGTCTTATGCAGGGAACGCCGGTAACTGCTTCAGTCTTCAATGTAAAAGAGATTGCGCTTGAACGGAAGAACTCCATGTAGTAGATCTTCTGAGAATATTTGAATCTGAAGAACAGAAGACTAAACTACGAAGATGCTGCTAATAATCAAAATAAAATGTGCCAACAAACTCTCCCATTTTGATAATTGATAAAATAGAGAGATAGCATCTTCAGGGAGTAGCTCCCCCGTAGGTAGACAGCTCCCCCTCAATACGATTTCTCCCCCTTTGTCACTTAGTCAAGGATGGGGATAATAATAGAAAAAGTGCATAATGATAATGACAAGAGTATATAAAGAAAAGCATGTATTAATATTTTGAAGTGAAAAGTGAATACATGCCCGACACACACATAGCATAAGGAAAAAAAAAAGACTCTCCTCAACGAGAGCCGGATACTAGAGATAACCACAGATAAAGTCCTCGAAGGACTGCAAGTAACTGGTACCAACCACACACCGGTCCCCGAAGGACCACAAAAGACAACATAAAAACAAACACAGAAAAGTAGAACACGCATAAAAGGAGACCATCATCCAAAAGCGAATCCGTCCCTACTCATCGGCCGGATCGTCGCCATCACCCTGAGCCTGCTGGAAGGCGCCAAAAGGATCAATGCCGTCAGGGTACATAAACCCATAGGCATTGGGATCAGAGAAGCGCGGTACCCGGTACATAGGATCCTGAAGATTAAGATCCAAAAAAGCATCCCGGTCCTGGAGAGTGCGCTGAATAAAGTACCCCTGATCGTGGAAACGGGACTGGATCAGGGCGCCAAGGCCACGAGTGTTGGCCCGCATCTGCTCCTCTGCTTGGGCCATCCGCATATCAAAGTGCTGCTGAGTCAGCAGCATATAACGGCACGAAGCGGGAGGAGTAGGTGTGGGAGCAGCAGGAGAGGATGCAGGTGGCTCTTGGGAAGACGAGGCACGAGAAGTGTAGTGCCCCGTCCCGCAAAGTCAATCGGAGGGATCGAAACGCCGACGGCGTTCGGTCTTAGCCTTGCAACGGCTTGCTCGGAGACATCGCTCAGGTGGGGTAGTTTCGGTGAACTCTCCTCATCTTTGCCTTCACACAATAAATCGTGTTTTTAACTTGCACGAGTTAGGCTTGATAATAAAAGCTACGCATCCACATAGCTAAGGGAATAATCCCGACGGTTTGAATCGAGTTAGAACATGGAAAACGTCCCACTGTCGGCTTAGAGTTGGTGCACGGCGTGCTTTGAAAATGACACTCAGTCCTTCGTCCCGTGGCTTGGGAGAAGGAAAGTTGGTCTTCGGTGCAAAAGTTGAGAGTTAGCCTAAGTCATAGGCGTCGCCCGCGCAAATGCTTGCTAAAGCATGTACGGTCCGGTCCCGCAAGGCTTGGCATAGCCTTTGCTCGTCCCTTGGGTTAAGTTGTAGGCTTGAGTGAGTTAGGCAAAGTAATGTCGGTCGACCTAAGTTATTCTACGTGCTGTCCCGCTCATTCTGCGGTTGTCAAGTTAAATAGTCCCACGATTCCAAGGCCCGTCATATGGAGTATGACATGGGCGACAGCGTTGCGTCGAACACGAGTCGGTTTAGAGGCACGAGCCACGGTTGGTTCAGTGGAAAGTTATCCACGGTCGGTCGACACTTAAAGGAAACACGCTATGTTCAAGTTAAGTTGGAAGGCTATGCAGTAGCCGTTCCCTGAGTTCAAAGAATGTTAAGTCTAAGCGATGGTTAGTCGCCGAGGCAACCCTGGTTAGGGGCTCTGCAAAGGAAGTATGAAAAAGGGAAAGAGTTAAAACAACCAAGTAAATGAATTGATCACATAACAAGCCCAAACTGTATCCTAAAACACTCCATGTAACCCTTATGAACTTGGACAACTTGTCGACAAGGGGTGGTTTCTTCGAGCGGAGACCCGCGGCCACGGGACCGTCTCGGCCTAGGAAGAAACTGGTTGTAGCCGCGCTGGTTAGGCACCGCTGGTTAGGCGATCGGTAAGGCGGGGACTTTCATCGGGGCTCGCTACCTGCGTTGAAAGGGTCCCGTACTGCCAGGCTACGTCCAAGGCGGCTGGTTAGGCCAATCCCATAACAAACACTTAATAATAACTGTTTTCAACTAACATGGTAAGGTTTGTGTCGGCACGGGCGGCAATCCGTGTGTGTGCCTTTGGATTGAGTTGAACATGTATGAGTTAAAGAGACACAATGTCGGAGCCTAAGATTTGGCTACAGCGAAAGCGACGTGCTTCGGCACGAGATGTGGCGTCGACTGTTAAGTTGCGAGTTAAGTCAAAAAGGGCCGTAGGGCATGTTGTGCGAAGTTACGTTGAGTTATGAGGCACGGCCGCGTTGTCACAACACAAGTATAAGCAAGACTAAACAAGGAGGCGCTGCCTCGGAGATATTGAAACACGAATTGAGTTATGGCACGACCGAGTCGTTACGTCCCAAAGTTTGGCTAGAAAGACAGGTATAAGTCGGTGCGTCGACAATGCAAGCACGAGAAAGGTCTAGAGGTAAGGAAATGGAGTCCTTCGTGTAGCTGCGTCTCTGATTATGGCCGTAAGGCAACACGACTTGATAGGTTACGTTGTTGGCACAAGAAGTGGTCTAGAGATAAAGTATGAGTTAACGTTGACATTACAAGCACGGGATGGTTCTGATACACAAGTTGCGCTAAGGCGCCGGTCCTAAAACTGATCCTAAGGCAAGACTAGAAAGACAATCGAAAGGGATTTAAGCTGCACAAAGTAAATGAACGTGTAGGTTTTGTATGGGTGGGCGAGAAGCTCACTCCACCAGTACAGTGGTACTGACACCCACACAGTGTTTCATGTGCAGGCACAGGTAGACGCTCGTGGTGCGGAGCTCGCTTGGATGCGTCGAGGCACGGAGTTCCTTGGCGAGTCGAAGCGTGCGGCCGCGTGAACTGAAGACTTATACAGGACATAATGTATGGACATCGCCTTCCGAAGCTTCCACTGGATTCAAGTATTGTATCGAGAGATGAGAGAGAGCAGAGTGACTTGTAAAATAAGAGAAAAGTGAGACTTGAGAGACTTGTAATTGGCCTTGCGCCCACAATGTAATCCTTGAATTCAATATCAATAAAAGAGCTTTCTTTGAAATACTTGTGTTCATGTGTTCTTTAAATTCCGCTGCAATATATTCAATGTCTCTGCACGGGACTTCTGTGCGACGACCCCGTCGTAGCCGCTGTAATCGGCCGTTATGGAACCCGCCTTGCACGAGCGCAATTTATCCTCGTGCGGCATCACGCCTTAGCGAGGACGATCGCTCCTACGGGAGCGGGGCGTGACAAGAAGTAGATGCGCCAGTAAGGGAACGGGAGACAGCATGATAGGAGGAGACGCCCACTACCAAAATAAGTCATATTACCGACGAAATTAGCGACGTTTTAAGAAAACGTCGCAGGGAAAAAACAATTTAGCGACATTTTTTATTACGTCGCAAAACGTCGTTATTAGCGACGGACAGCAACGTTCTGCGACGTATTTAAACTACGTTTGCGTTTTAAACAGATAACGTCGCGTATAAGTCGGTAAACGTCGCTAATATTAGTGATATTAGCGACGTTTACCGACGTATATGTTAATTCATCGCTAATATCACTTATACTAGCGACGTTTACCGACGTTTTTGTGTGACGTCGCTAACTTGTAAATATAGGTCAGGTTCAATTTTCATTCCCCCCATTATTTTCCCCCCAATTATTTTCCTTCCCCCCCGACCCCGAGCCGGCTTCCCCCACCCCCTCGGCCCCCGACCCCCACCGACCTTCGGTGACCGCCGCTCTCCTCCTCCGGAGACCGTCGACCCCCTCCTCCCCCTCCACCGCCGCTCCCCCTCGCCGTTCGCCAGAGCCAGCTCCAGCCACCTCGACCGCCGCTCCCCCTCGCCGTCGTTGCTCCCCCTCGTCGTCACGGTCAGGTAAACCCTAACTCTAACCGGCTCGACACCTCAACACGAGCCTGTGCACGTTTCTTGTTTGGACACCTCGTGTCTAGTTTGCTAGACACGAGACACCCCCCTGATATATGTATAAACCTTGTGCACACATTAATTGATATGAATTTGGGTTTTTGATTCGAATTGAGGGTTCTTCACATATTTTCTGAAACTGTCCAGTTTGAGCATTTTCTAAAATCTTTTAAGTAAATTAAATTGTTAAATAATGTAGATTCATGATGTTTAAGATGTATACAATATCTGAGATGTTAGTTTACATGGCCGAGGTTCATGGAATGCAAGTTTGGGTTGTATTTATTCAAATTTGGGTTCGAAAAAGGGATTTTCTGATACATGTATTGTTCTTTGTGTTTTCAAGAGTAAAATTGATAATTAAGATGCTAATTCATATAATGTAATGTTATTTACTGTAGGACATTGAAACTGAGTAACTGCCCTCTATATTGTTCAGTCCCCTTTCTTAGTTGTTCAGTCGACTTCTAGGTAGGTAAAGGCCACTTCTTAGATGTATCATTTGATGGAAGGGAGAGGGGGCATAAGTGTTCAGTCCTTGTTCAACTTATGAACATGTATCAGTTCCAAAGTTACTAGTATCAGCCATAGTCAACCATATTATCTTTTAGATTAGGATTTGAACCCATATTCAGTCAAACCCTTCTCATCCTTGTCAGTCCTTGAACTTAAACCAATCCTTGAATGTGAAGTCTAGTATATATATTTGATTAGCTTTGTATATATATGTGTATCTCGATTTGTGTTTGGTTGCAGTGGTTAGGATTTAGTTATATATTGGGTTACCTAAGGGTTGAGTTCAGAGTTTAGAGTGGAGTGTGAAGAGGGAAAGTTAGTATGTGACATTGAGAGTTCACAAAGATGGTAGGGTGTATCAGATTTGATAAAAGAAGGGAGTGATGGCTATATATCGATTGTATCTATAAAGGTTGTATATATAAAGTATAGTGACTTATGGTAAGTTAAAGATTGTGGGTTCAGTCTAAGAAATTAGTCTTAGTGTGTAGAGTAGTATGTAGAGGAGTATGGCTACTAGTGATATATAGATATGTAGGTCCATGTGTATCTGTATCGGACTATCGCTATCGGTATCGAACTATCGCTATCGGTATCGGACTATCGCTATCGGTATCGAACTATCGGTATCGATCGAACTATCGGTATCGGACTATCGCTATCGGTATCGGACTATTGCTATCAGTATCGACCGTATATATGGTCTACCTAACCTATATACTGATACTAATTTGATACTCTCTGATATTAAGTACATCCGGCTTACTAGCTAGCGGATCCACCAGTTACATGATTATATACTAATTATGTTTATATAAAGTATGCATGTATAATAGTAGGTAATGATATGCAAAACTGAAAAGATAAATGCAATGCATGTATATAAAGTGTGTAGATAGTCAAACCCTTCTCATCCTTCTTTTATTTTATATTGACTTCCATGATATGACAGCTCCTCAAAAAAAAGAATTCTCTACTAGACATCGCACTCTCCTTTTCAGAACATCAACTAGTATTACTACCTTGATGTATATATAAAGTATGCATGTATAATAGTAGGTAATGATATGCAAAACTGAAAAGATAAATGCAATGCATGAATGAATGGATGAAAAGATAAATGCAATCCATCGGAAAAGCTTTGACACTTGCATATCATTCACTACCTTGATGTATCTATCTTACAGAATTATGGAGCTGAATTACTATCTGCGGAATCGTACTTGGATGTACAACCGTCATCCTGATGACATGTGCGGTGTGCGGGATGAATTCATAGAGGGTGTACACCAGTTCCTGCAGTTTGCCAAGGCGTTCCCTCAGTACATGGACGGTACCAAAATTAAGTATCCGTGTGTGAGATGTCGCAACTTGAAATATCATCCAGAAGTGGATGTCACGTATCATTTGTACTCGAAGGGTTTCACGCCGAATTATTATCAGTGGAGCGAGCACGGAGAACTTGTGTCTTTAGCATCGGAGTACGAGCCTTATGTGGATGTCCACAACAACGCTCCTTACGACGATGGGTTGGTGAACATGGTTTTTGACGCGGCCGGGCCTAGTTTCGATCCGGATGATCATGATGTACCTGAGGAGGCACCGAACCCCGATGCTGCACAGTTCATGGAGTTGCTGGAGAATGCAAGGACTCCATTATATCCTGGTTGTAAGGATCATTCACCGTTGGAGGTGGTTACAAGATTGTTGAGCATCAAGTCCGATTTTAACATGTCGCAAGATTGCTACAACCGTATTATGGAGTTGCTTATAGAAATATTGCCTGAGGGTGCGAAGTTGCCTAAAGACTTCTACCGGTCTAAGAGGATGGTTAGATCGCTCTGGATGGGATATGAAAAAATCGATGCCTGTCGCAACGGGTGCATGTTGTACTACAAAGACGACAAGGATGAAGACGCCTGCAGATTTTGTGGTGTCGATCACTACAGGAAGCCTACCTCTTCGATGCACTACTTGCCGTTGACGCCGCGTTTGCAGCGGTTGTTTATGGTGAAGGAAACTGCAGAAAACATGAGTTGGCATAAGCGGAAACATACCGAAGGAGTGTTGGATCACCCATCTGATGGAGAAGCATGGAAGCACTTTGATCGAGAGTATCCAGATTTTGCTTCTGATCCGCGTAATGTTAGATTGGGTCTCTGCTCTGACGGTTTTACTCCATTCGGACTTTCGGGATCCCAGTATTCGTGTTGGCCTGTGATCGTCACCCCGTACAATCTACCGCCTTGGATGTGCATGAAGACTCCATATATGTTCCTCACCGTTATTATCCCAGGTCAAGACAATCCGAAAAGGAACATCGATGTTTATTTACAGCCATTGATTGATGAGTTGAATCAGCTGTGGGAAGTAGGTTCCAACACGTACGATGTATCTAGAAAACAAATTTTCCAGATGCGGGCAGCACTTATGTGACCATCAACAACTTTCCGACCTATGGAATGTTATCTGGATGGAGCACGCATGGTCGTCTTTCATGTCCGTGTTGTATGGACGACACTAAGGCTTTCCGTTTGAAACACGGAGGCAAACCGTGCTTCTTCGATTGTCATCGACAATTCCTGCCGAAGGATCATCCGTACCGGAGGAACAGGAATGCTTTTCGTGCTGGCGTTGTGGAGAAGGGTGATCCACCGACAAGGTGGTACGGAGCCACGATATGGGAGGAGGTTAGAGATTTACCAAGTGCTATTGAGCAGCCTGCTACGGGCTACAAGTGTGACGAATTTGGTCGCACTCATAACTGGACGAAGAGGAGTATATTCTGGGATCTGCCATACTGGAGCACCAATCTGATTAGACATAACCTTGATGTCATGCATATCGAGAAAAATGTGTTTGACAACATAATTAATACTGTAATGGACGTAAAGGGGAAGACGAAAGACAATCCTAAGGCTAGATTGGACTTGAAAGAAATATGTAGACGTCCTGCATTGCATTTGATAGAGGACGGGAATGGGAAGTTGAAGCAGCCTAAGGCAATTTTCTCACTGGAGAAGGAGGATAAAGTGAGGCTTTGTAGGTGGATTCAAGGTCTGAAATTTCCAGATGGGTATGTTTCAAACTTGAGAAGATGCGTCGACCTCAAGGAGAACAAACTGACAGGTATGAAGAGCCATGATTGTCACGTATTCATGGAGCGGTTAATTTCGATTGTATTTCGGGAATTCTTACCGCAGGCAGTTTGGGATCCATTGACGGAGCTTAGCATATTCTTCAGGGACCTTTGTTCTAAGAAATTGCTCGTTAATCGTCTAGAAAAGCAAGAGAAGGACATTGCGGTAACACTGTGCAAGCTAGAGAGGGTGTTTCCTCCTGGATTCTTCGACTCTATGGAGCATTTGCCGATTCATCTTTCCTACGAGGCACGTGTTGGTGGACCCGTCGAATATCGATGGATGTACCCGTTCGAGCGACATTTGAATCACCTAAAAAGAAAGGTAAAAAATAAGGCTCGGGTCGAGGGTTCTATTTGTGAAGCCTATATTCTCGAGAAGATTACAAATTTCTGCTCCTCCTATTTCAAACCTCATGTTGCTACGAATAGAACGAGGGATCCGTGAAACGACGACGGATATCAAGAATTTAATGATGGAATACTGAAAGTATTCAATGCGTCCGGAAAGCCTTCGGGGAAAATGAAGAAGAGATATTTGAATGACGAAGAGCTAAGGGCTGCTCAGTTGTATGTATTACTCAATTGCGACGAGGATAAAGTGGAGAAGCTAGAGGGGTAAGTAAGGAATGATGAGTTTACGTCATCTCAATGTAATAGTATAAGCTAATATTATTGTACTAATCGTTCTAATGCTTCGTTGTTTTCCAGCACATATAATGATGAGTTGAGGCTGGTTAGACCCTACCTAACAGACGAAGCATTAGAACAAGAAATGAGACGTCATTTTCCTTCTTGGTTGAGCGAATATGTAAGCAGCTCGGTAATATTTATTGGCCTCTTCTAATACAACTGCGCAATAAATAACTTATTATCTCTTCTTTGATATTCAGGTCGATCGTCTAATTTCACCCGAGATTGAATTAATTAGAACTCTTGCCAAGGGACCAATTACTTTTGTTAAAACATGGCCAAGTTATTGTGTCAATGGCTTTCGGTTCAAGTCGACAAATGCTCCGATCAGAGACAGCTTCCTGGATCTTGATTCCACGAAGAACAGTTGTTTGTGTATCAAGTCTTCGAACTACAAAGACGTCGATCCAGGAAATAATTTCTTTGGTATCTTGCGAGAGATTGTGGAGTTGTTATATAATTATGGCAGAGAACCTGCAAATATCGTGTTGTTCAAGTGTGAATGGTTCGATCCGATTGAAAATCAAGGCTGAAAAATTGACAAGCATGGTCTTGTGGATATAAACTACAAGCGTAGATATCAAGGCTACGAACCGTTTGTCCTAGCAACTCAGGCTCAGCTCGTGTACTTCACAGCTTATCCGAGACGGGGAGCAACGAAGTCTGACTGGTGGGCAGTATGCAAGACTAAAGCTAGAGATACTTTTAATGTTGATGAAAAAGCTTACCAGGAGGACGAGCTACCTCCTGTAACCAATATTGTCGATGTGGACTCCACGGAAGTTACGCATTACACGACACATAATGTAGAAGATGTAGAATTATCCGAAGAGGAAGACGAAGCCGACGAAGGTGCAGACGAAAGTGAAGATGAGGAGGAAGAGGAAGATGAGGTCGAGGAAGACGAACAAGATGATTATTCTGAAGATGATTGAGAGAGATATACTTATCTGAACTTAGATGTTTCTTCTAGAATATATTATCTGGACTTAGATGTTTATTGTAGAATGTATCATCATATGTTACCTTGGTTATTATCTTTGTTGTACTGTCATATTTTTAGTCTCTATTATTTGTTGTACTTTCATATTTCTAGTCTCTATTATTTGTTGTACTTTCATATTTCTAGTCTCTATTATTTCTTGTACTATCATATACTGTTATCAGGTATGGCAGGTCGTCGCGGAGCGTTACGAGGGACACGACGAGGACATGATCCTCCAGTACTTCCTACAGGTACTGCTAGAGGACGGAGTTTTCCTTCGGTACCTCCTACTGGTACCGGCTCTGGATCTTCGTCGCCGATTACTCCTCCATATCGGACAGTAGCTGGGCCTGCTGGGACGACATCACGTGGCATATCTCCTGGGACGAGTAGTTCCAGGCCTGTTGAGAGTGCTCGCCCGTCTAGCGTTCCTGATGTTGATACGACGATGGAGACGGATGAGCAGATGGCGGAGGCTACGCCGACGGCCGAGGAGGATGTGCCGACGGCCGACCAGCATCATGCAGATCCTCCTTGCGCACCTCCGGAGGAGAGGAGGACGGAGATCTGGGCCGACGGTACAAAGTAGGTATTTTGGTTTATGATTTTTTTTTCTGTTTTTATCATAAATTAACTTTTTTCATGAATATAATATGTCTGTACAGATATCGTCCTCCAGGGGTACAGAGACGCCTAGGCGATATGCTGAGGCATAATTATGGTGGTCCCTGGATTAACTACTCTGATGCTCCAGACGAAAGGAAGAACTACTGGTTTACGCGCTTCAAGGTTAAAATAGATTTGTTTTTAACATGAATCATTTAATTTATGCATATTATATATAACTGATAAATATTTTGTTTCGTACTGTTCTAGGATATGTTTTACTATCCACCGCACCGGGCCGAGCTGATCGAGGGGATGTTTCCTTCCGTCGCTGCTAAGCTGATCCGCGACTCTATTAATGATCAGAAGGAACGTGATCGTGCCGGAAAGCCGATCAAAGGTTGGATCACCCTTGATCAGTGGAATGCGATGAAGGCTCGATTCAACGAGCCAAGGTACAAGGAGAAGTCGGAGAAGGCTAAGGCGGCTAGGCAACATGCCTCGAAGTGGTGCGGTAGGTCGATTCCGATGACGGAACATTTCCGTCGTCTGGTATGTCTTTCTCTTTTAGAAATATTATTTTAATGCAAATCCGATAAATTATTACTAAGATAATATATTTAATTACAGGTAAGGAAGGTCGGTAACGCCGACATGGTGACCGTCTTCCTGGCCACCCATCGGAAGGGCGGAGTCCTTATTGACGAGAGGGCCGAGCAGACCTATGTAAGTATTACAATACGTTATCTTAATTTAATATTTCGTGTCAATTTTAATATAACTTAGTAAATATGATGCAAATAAATATTCATGAAGTTAGTAAAAATAAGTACATTAATTAGAAATTAGAAATCATAGAGTACTATCCATACTTTCTAGGCCGAGTATCAGAGGCTGCGGGAACGGGCGACTGCTAGTGCACCTGATGCAGGAGTGGCCGGTACTTCCTCGCAGCCCACTCAAGCTCTGTCGGAGGACGAGCTGTGGATGACCGCCGCTGGTGGCCTCCATAGGGGTACGTACTACGGTACGGGATCCTATGGCGCCCTAGTTGCGACCCAGTCCTCTAGGACATCTCCTGCTAGTGTGCATGGTCCACAGCCGTCCCAGGAGTCTGCCCGAGTCCACCAGATGATGGAGTCTCTCCGTAACGACCTGCTACGACGGATCGAGCAGCAGTCTCAGCACCCTACGGACGATCCTGCGCTGATAGCACGATTGGATGCGCTCGACCGCGCCATTATGGGGCTCGTGGAGACGACTGAGAGGACAGAGCGCACCGTTGGAGGGTTAGAGCGCACGGTGACGGAGTTGCAGACAGGACAGGTGACCATGGCCGAGACGGTGAGATTGGCGCAGGATTCGATGGTCCAGAGCAGTGGTAGAATGTTATCTATCATGGATTCATTCAACCAGCGACTTACAGCGTTGGAGCATGCTGGTACTCTGGGTGCGCCTTCATCATCGTCGACTCCGCCGCCTCCACCGCTTTCTTCTTCGACACCGACTCCACCGACGTCACAGCCTGGCGCTCCATCTGTATCGATTTCACTTGCGGAGTATGAGGAGTTGTTATCCCTTCGTCGCGGCGGTGCCCCTCCTGCACCAGATCACTAGTAGTCCTAGTTAGGACTTTTGTTTGTGTTTGTATCATCATATGTTTGTGACTTATGATTGGATGTTTGGATTTGGATGTTAATTGTGTTTGTATCGATTTGACTTGTGACTTGTTTGGATTGGATGTTAATTCCTTCGTCGATAAATGTTAATTGTGTTTGGATTGGATGTTAATTAACTTAGATTAAAGCTATATGTGTAGCATCTTGAATTGTGAGTGGGGGTTTGAATGCGCTGTGATTTGGAATTGTGAGTAGGGATTTGAATGTGTACCTATATGTATAGCATCTTGAATTGTGAGTGGTAATATAGAATCTGTGTTTTATTTTTTTTATTTTTTTTACAATTTTAGCGACGTTTAGCGACGCTTACTGACGTTTATCGACGTCAGTTTCCGACGTTTACCAACGAGAAGCTGCAAAAAATACATTTTTCCGACGTTTTTCCGACATTTACCGACGACTAACTGCAAAAAAAGTACAGGTCTCCGACGCTTTTCCGACGTTTACCGACGACTAGCTGAAAAAAATGTACAGGTCTCCGACGTCTAGCGACTACATTCACGTCGCTATATTACCGACGAAACGACGGTAGACGTCGGGAATTATTCCAGGACTTCACCGACGTGTAGCGACTACATATACGTCGCTAATATACCGCCGACACGACGGTAGACGTCGAGAACTCACCGACGTACAGTTACGTCGCTGGATGTCGGTAATTGCGACGTTCAGCGACGTTTTTGTAATCAGCGACTAAGGAAACGGCGACAAAACTTAAACGTCGGTAATTGCGTCGGTGCTTCATATTAGCGACAGATTTTGTTGTTTTAGCGACGTTTTTGGGCGTCGCTAAAACCACTTATTTTGGTAGTGGCCATCCGAGGAGCAAAGAGATAGGTCAACTTGCCGGGCTTCTAGAAGCATAGTGATAAAGGAGCCGTAGTAGAGGTTCTGCTTTCCCGTGGGCATGACACGCCGAAAGAGCAGAAGGAGAGTCTTCGGGAAGGAGAAGGGCTTCCGGGCATAGAGATAATACATGCAGACGAGGGCATCGTCGGTAATGGCGTCGTAGTTCCCGTCCTTAGGAAATAGTGTATGGCACACTATCCTATGGAGCTCGTAGTAAAACGGCTCCAGCTGTGCAGAGAGGGCTGGGATGGCAGGAGGGTTGGGACCCTTGCAGATGATACGGCAGAACTCGTCGAATGGTGACGCCGCCGAGGAATGAAGAGCAGCCAAGGATGGCAAGGCTTCCCCTTTGTCCGGGATGCCGAGGATGTGCCCGATGTCCCGAGATGTGAGACGGAAGTGACGGTCATTGACCATAGACTGAATGGCAGGGTGATCGTCGTCCCCGACCAAGTTGCAATAGAATAGGCGGACAGCGGCGGGGTAGACGGGTATTTGGCGTCGAAGTAGTGAGGAGAGTCCGACCTCGTCAAACAAGGAGACGTGACCGGGGAAGAGGTTCCAATTTATCGCCCGTCCTTTGAAGACATTGTGATGAACGAAGTGCTGGAACCATAGCTCGGCCGCCAAAGAGTTGGAAAAGATCCGTTGGTCGTACCCGTGAGGTTGGGCCACCGGGATGAAGGGGTTGAACAAGGAGGAGGAGGAGGAGCGGGGACGCTTAGGGTTTGCCATGAAGAGAAACTAGGTTTTGGGAGTGGATGAAGGAGGAGTAGGGGAAGTAATGGAGAAAGGAGGATTTTAAAGGAGGAGGAAGATGAAGAGATGGATTTTGAAAGGGGGGAGGGTGGGAACGGTTGTAGAGGAGGTTTAAAGAGGGGAGTTGAAAAGGAGGTGGGTTGGAATTTATGAGGGTGGAGTAAAAAGAGGAGTAAAAGGGGGGATGTGAAGGGAGAGTAATAAATGAGATGGGAGGTGAAGAGATGGGTAGTTATGATAGATTGGATGGATGAGAGAGAATAAAAGAGTTTAAAAAAGGAATGAAGGAAGTAGATAAGGAAGGTGGGCCCGGACCCTGATTTGATGTCCTGTCCGCCACGAACCGGCATACCGTCGGTATGCCGGCGTATACCGACGGAATGTCGAGTTTCAAGACAGAACTAAATTCTGAAACGAAAAATGGCATGCCGCCGGTATACCGCCGTATACCGCCGGTGTGCCGATGAAAGAACAGTTTTAAGGGTCAATGGATAAAATGCCTAATTCTTGGCAAAGAAAGGAGAAGCGATCTTCCGGGAGTGGTTTGGTGAAGATATCGACTAATTGAGAATTGGTCTCAATAAACTCAAGACGGATGTCTCTCTTTTGTTGATGGTCACGAAGAAAATGGTGTCTAATTTCAATGTGCTTCGTGCGTGAGTGACAAATCGGGTTTTTCGTGAGATTGATAGAGCTAGTGTTATCACATTTAATAGGTGTGCAAGAATGAGAAATACCATAATCTAAAAGTGTTTGTGACATACAAAGAATTTGTGCACAACAACAACCAGCCGCAATATATTCTGCCTTAGTGGTTGAAAGAGCAACAGAATTTTGCTTCTTACTAAACCACGATACCAAGGACTTCCCGAGGAAATGACATGTGCCACTAGTGCTTTTTCGATCAATCTTGCATCCGGCAAAATTCGCATCCGAAAAGCCGAGAAGCTCAAAGGATGAGGATTTCGGATACGAAAGACCCATGTTAATGGTGCCTTTGAGATAACGAAAAATGCGCTTAACGGCACTCAAATATGATTCCTTTGGATTGGCTTGATATCGAGCACACAAGCAAACACTAAACATGATATCATGACGGCTAGCAGTTAAATAAAGTAAGCTACCGATCATACCTCTATACTTACGAATGTCGACCGATGTGTCATCTTCATCATTGTCAAGCTTTGTCGTTGTGGCCATAAGAGTCCTCATTGATTTGGATGAGTCGAGGTCGAAACGCTTGAGGAGGTCCTTTGTATATTTCGCTTGATTGATGAAGGTTCCTTTGGGTCCTTGTTTGATTTGTAACCCCAAGAAGAAGGAAAGTTCACCCATCATACTCATTTCAAACTCTTCCTGCATAACTTTAGCAAATTCTACACAAAGTGTGTTGTTAGTAGAACCAAAAATAATATCATCGACATAAATTTGAACCAACAAGAGAGTCCCATCATGGGATTTAATAAAAAGTATTGTGTCAACTTTCCCCTTTGAAAAATTGTGAGAAACAAGAAAAGAGCTAAGACGCTCATACCAAGCACGGGGAGCTTGTTTGAGGCCATAAAGGGCTTTATGGAGTTTGAACACGTGATTAGAAAATTGAAAATCTTCAAAGCCGGGAGGTTGTTTAACATAAACTTCCTCTTTAATAATACCATTAAGAAAAGCACTCTTAACATCCATTTGAATAGCTTAAAGTCATTAAAACAAGCAAAAGTACACAGCATACGAATGGATTCAAGACGTGCAACCGGAGCATAGGTTTCGTCGTAGTCAATGCCTTCCTCTTGGTTATAGCCTTGAGCAACCAATCGGACTTTGTTACGAGTCACTAACCCATCTTCATTAAGTTTGTTACGAAACACCCATTTTGTTCCAATAATGGGATGATTACTAGGTTTTGGGACAAGTTCCCAAACCTTGCTTCGCTCAAATTGATTAAGCTCCTCTTGCATAGCTATCATCCAAAACTCATCAAGGAAAGCATCATTAACATTTTTAGGCTCTATTTGAGAGATAAAAGTCACATTTGCACAAAGATCACGAGTGGCAGATCTTGTGCTAACACTGGAGGAGGGATCTCCAATGATAAGCTCCTTAGGATGATTGGTGACAAATCTTCATTCTTTTGGGAGATCCTTTTGAGGAGGCTCGAGAGGAGGAGATTCTTTTGATGGGGTCACAACTTCATTGTTAGATGAAGAAGGACGATCCTCAATAGAGGAGTTCTCCAACCCAAACGAGATGTCATCAATATCCTCGGAAGAGGAGAATGTAGAAGAGTTGAGTTCATTAAAAGAGACATTGATTGACTCTTCGACAACAAGACTTCTTTTGTTAAAAACACGAAAACCTTTGCTATGAGTAGAGTATCCAAGGAATATTTCTTCATAGGCTTTTTCCTCTACACCAAAATAGTCATTTCCTAACGACTATAAGCGTTAGTAAAATTATTACTAACGGTTTTTTACCGTTGGTAGTAGGGCGTTGGAAATTTTTCTAACGGTAAATAACCGTTGGTAAATTTACTTTGCTAACGGTAAAAAACCGTTGGAAAAATAAATTTTACTAACGGTAAGAAACCGTTAGAAAATTCACTTTCCTAACAATAAAAAACCGTTGGAAATTCGCTTATAACCATTGGTAATTGTGGGCTCCTAATGCATATTACCGTTGGTAATTGTGGATTTGTAGAAATTGGATATTGCTGCTATATTGGTTTTATATAACCGTTTGTAACCTTAGGAAAGTGAGTTTAGGGGAATGAACACATGCACCATAGAAGCAAGGGAAATGTTAACTTGATACTGCTGCTATATTTTCTGAAGGTCCTTACATACAAAATTGGATAATCAAAATCTGTCGTTAATTAAAGCTGAAATATTCAACAAAAGGGTATACAACAACAGTTCAACCTTAAGTAGGCAATATAGCATGTACATCAATCTAGAATACAAGTTAAAAAGGGCACCTAAATTCAAAGAGCCTATCAACTGGCAATCAGATCGGAGATACAAATGCAGCTCAACATTTGAACCCGAGATGTAAGCTCTTAGGCGTGAAGTCCAACTACTTTCATGTTTAAATAACAAAAAGTAACTTCATTTGGACACCACAAGAGTCTACATTATACAAGACCAGGCACATCTTAAAGCAATTATAAACGCCAATCAGCTGTGTGCAGGAGCAGGACCAGCAAATGAATAGCGAGAAGAAACAGAAACATTAGTGGCAGCGACAATATTATTGCTTGGGTACTGCCTCAGTGTGGTTGACGAAAAGTAGTCTTGACTGGACTTCATGAACTACAACAAGTCGATATTAATCATTTTTGCGAGTCATCTCAGGTGCCACCCCGTATGTAAGCCTGATGAAGAGAGAAAAAAATCTATGTTAAGAAAACATCTCATAGAAGTCCAAAGGGACATAAACAAAATCTAGCCACATCATGGGTTGCCAGTGAGATTCTTCTAATTTATATCTATTGATATCTGTATTTAATAAATCTAAATTGTTTAGTTATATATTGAAATCAGCCACATCACTGGTCACATCACTGGAAATGAAACAAAAAACTGATGTCGACAATCTACGGTAACCAGATTCGTGAATAAGCCAAGCATAACCCCGTAGGTCATAATATTTAGAAGCAAACCGCTATATGCAGTAGAAGCACACAATTTTTAGCTTCTGATAGCACTGACACTATATTATAATAATACCAACACACCAGTAGTAGACATATAGATTACCTATCTAAAAAGCATACGCCGAACTCCTCTTGGAATATACGGACTTCATACCTGATTGAAAACCACCCTTCCTGAAGGCTGCAAATAAAACAATGATAACATATGGCTCAGCTTAAAACACCTAGAAATAGTGACTAAAGGGCCACTTAAACGTATTAATAGACAAAATATTGATGAGCACCTAGTAATTATTACACAAGAATTTTGATTTGCTTAATTAATATTTTGAAAATATTGTTAAAAGAAGTCAAATATTCACAAAGCATGTAAGGAACCAAACATCTTACCTGTGTGTAGCTTTCTCAAGATGAAAGGTTTTGGAAATAACATCCAAGGAACTTTAACAAGGGCCAGATGCTACAAGATCATCTGCAAGAGAGAGAGAGAGAGAGGTAGAGGGGTTTAAACTTTAATGCAGAATACAACAATGAATTGAATATATGGATGCAAGAGAGAGGTGTACCTGCAGAAATCTATGCCCCCAAAATAGTTGGTTTTCACTTAAAACTGATTTTATCACACATATGAACACTAAATTTATAAGGTCAATATGGGTATTGAACCATATTTGGTGAACATTATTTTATATTAGAACACTGGTAGGTTCTTTTTGACATGATAATCACATAATCATTCAGTGAAAAGAATCTCCTTACACATCTGTTGAAATATATTGCACAGGACACTGGTTCTCATGCGTGCCGCATGTCTGTGTGTATCATGTCCTATTCAATCCAACATGGGGAAGTACAAATTTTTTGGCATGCACATGCTTCATAGAAAGCTAAATACATAATCAACAACTCACACTTCATCTAAACAAAACAACCCTCAAGTACATCAAAATCGGGTGTAAAGAAATAAGAACTGTTCTTGGATCATCAAGAAGGAAATCATAACTGAGACACTTGAAATCATCATTCATCACCCACGTGAAATTAATCATTAGTTGGATATAAAGAAATAAGCTATCTGTGAATCAGGATCTTTCAGTTTAGTAAGTACTTTCGTTGACAATATTATGAAAAAGTGTGCAAGTATCATCCCTCTTAAGAAGAAAAATCGACATCATCTCCTCACATAAATTCACATTTGTGCAAAATTCCTCGGCCTATATCTTTGCAATATCTATAAAAAAAAAATAAAGGTGCATAGTAGTCCACCAACATAAGACATTGACGAAATTACTTTGTAACTGTAAAAGCAACCTTGGCCAGTAGCTACTACGACATCTTCTATAATGTATGATGTGAAATATATCACTACATATACGTTTCTCTTCGGACAAACTGTTATTCATTTGGAGATTCAAATGGTTATTTTCGAACCTTGTGGTTTAGAAATAAACATTTTAGCATACATCTATCCCTTAAACTACAATTCAAACTAGACCTAAGTATATTTCTGTCCTACAGCCAAAATTTGTTGGGCTCCATCCGTGCTTTGTTTAGAAGAAAATACTCAATTACAAGATCAATAAGGAACAAAGTATCAGAATTGGCTCATGAACCACTCCTTTAAATTAGAGTTTGATGATGTTGAATTCATGGTCAATATTTATTTCAAATTGGGTCTGTTTCTGAATTCATAAGCTCCATTAGTTTAGCAATATGAAACAATTCATGAGCTCCTTTGGTTTAGCAATATGAAATCAACTTTGAACTGAAAATCCCCAATCCTATTCAATGTGTTACAAATATATACAATTAAACCAAACACTAAACATTAGAAACCTGGTTATTTTTCTCTCTATTTTTCCTAATTACTATATTAATCATATGATTTTCTTTCCTACCTTGATCAATGTGTAGATTTATGTTTCATGCATTTTTTCTTGGATGCTTGTTCATAGGAAAGTCATAAAAAAGAAGAAGAAGTCAATGTCAATCTATATAAATAAAATGAAAATTTTGATTTAAACATGCAATAAGTTATGTACAATCAAATTTGCTCACTTAAAAAAAATAGATAGAATAAAAGATAGGGAATTTTTGACTTTCATCCAACTTGTTAATATGAATTTGTACTTACATCCCAATTTTTAATTTTTTTTAGACTTACATCCCACTTTTTGTCACGAAAAATATTTTTCATGACAAAAGTGGGATGTAAGTACAAATTCATATTAATAAGTGGTATGAAAGTCAAAAAATTCCTAAAAGATGTTGCCTTTATAATTTGTGGTGTCTGAATAACCTAATATCAAAACGTTTCCTTCCTTTTGAGTGATATCACCTGCATTGTCTCACTTTAATCTACAGTCATAATTACAAAGTTTGAGCGTCACTGAGAATTACATGTGAGTCATGACTATTATCTCAAAATGTACATAGTTATAATTATACGACATTCCTTCACTTGAACGTGCATATTGGTGCCTATAAAAATGTAGAAAATGTTATCATCTTAGTCACCATATAAAGAAATGACATTAAGATCTCTTCACGGTCCTTCTTTATATCAGTTAGGATTTGGTTGGTACAAGGCATGCAAAATTTGGTATTCAATCAAACTAACACATAAAAATTCACAAACTCACACATATATGAGGCTTTTATGACACGACCAAAGAAATAATTCAATTTTGATTGGAAAAGCTGTTCCAAGTCACGCATCAGTCTAAGTGAAGTTGATGGCTATTTCTTGATAGGGAGGCATAATATGAGATGTAAATATCTGAGTTTAGCACATACCATAATGCTAGGCCGTAGAAGGAGAAGAGGAATAACTGAGATACACCATAAAAAATGCTTGCTACCTGCCATCGACGGAATGACTGCTTGGAGGGTGCCTCAAGTTCTCTGGCATACAGATCGATGACTTTCTACTCTAAACAAATGCATCATCCGTTCTGATATTACCTACAGCCTCAGCTACAACGTTGCTCTATAGTAGGCCTTGCCCAAGTTCCCTCCATACCCTTTCATAAACAGTTTCTGCATATGATTGATATATAAATTAAAGAAATATGAAAGGTGCATCCACTTAAACAACTACAACAATCATGCAAAAGATACAACATAATGAAAGATAAAGAGGAAAGACATTGTGTACCTCACTGACATGCCTGCTGACCATTAACGGGTATGTGTCCAAGACCACAAGTGTTATCCTTCAGTTGGGGACGAAGGCCCAACATTTTGAAGGAGAATTGTCGAGAACTCCACAACTATGGTTTTGAGAAGAGTTAGTATCAATTTCTAGCCGAGATGACAATGTTGCACTGTTACTTCTCGTATGATCAAACCACCCTATCCCATTTTGCAGAATCATCAAAATCATGAAAATAACTTATGAATTTAAAACAGGAAAAAATTTAGTAACATTTGCTTAAAAGAATCTATTATTCACTAACCATAATTTGCACCTGGCTTTCTAATGCATTCCTACCAACATCCAAAAATTGATGTCCGAATAAAGCAAGAACTTAAGCAAGATTATATTAAAGCAAGAACTTAATCTACAGGCTCATTCAAAAATATACATGCAGATTTATAGCACTCTATGTTTACAAACCTGATATCAGTATCGGAAGAAGAACTTGGCCGTAAATTGCAAATCCAAAATGCTTAAAGAACCCTCTTTATGAGATAGATGTCCGAATAAAGAATCAACACATGGAATGAGAAGCAATTTGATTTCCATATAGCAGAACAATTCGTCTGTTTCTCGAATCTCATTCATCCAGCAACAAGTTAGAAGTTTCCAAATACCTATAAAAGGACTAAAAAAAAAGAAATGCAACTACTAAGAAGATTTGAAGACCTTAATAGATTTCTGATTTCCAAGTCCTTAGTGGCTAGACGAAACTACAATGTATATGAAATTTACTACACAATATTTTATGATTAGCAAATGAGAATTTATCCAACTTCTGCATGGAGGAACAAACTTTATGCTTCACCACCTCCTATGCTTCATCTATTATTAGAATAGCTACTTACTATGGGAATATAAACAGAAATAAGCATGGTATCAAAGCAACTACAAAATTTTTATGAAACTTGAATGGCCATCGTATTTGTATAGACCTGTAATATAAAATTATGGAACTACCAAATTCTAATAGACAAATCAAAGTAAAAGGCATGCAGAATCAAAATATTCTTACTTCGCTGCACTAAAAAAATGCTCAAATTCAACAGCTATTATGTTCTTCAATAAACTCACATGTTTAGGCTCTTCTCCTATCATTACTAATGCCAACTCTGTGTCCAGCTATGACACTATCACTCACTTGATAGTAGCAATTCCTTCTCATATTCTTCCTTACACACGACAAACAAACACCTTAGTAGAAAGTAGAACTCTAGAACAGGACACATGCCAAAATCGCCACAGAATAAGAAGAAGAAAATTAATTGTTATCGATGGAAACCTGCTGATGTCGGTGTCCACGGCGAGATTGCTGATGTCGTATGAGATTGCTGATGTCGGTGACCAAATATTGATGCTCGTCGGCAAGTCAGTGACAGAATATCACTGGTCGTTGAAGGAATCTCTTCTAGGCATCTGAAAGAGACCAAAACTTATTGTCTAAATTTATATTTGCCCTAAAATTATAGTGTGAGGAGAGAGAGAGAGAGAGAGAGATACATACCACCATTATAATGAGAGGATCTTAGTTTTCAACTCTCGATTTGGATTTTTCCACGCTCCTTCCCCATGGTCTGGTGCGTCGTTCTTCCTCCCCATGGTCTGGTACGTCGTTCCCTTCATGAGAACACTGCCCGATCCTGACCGAGGAGGCATGAGTGTTCTGCTCCTTGCTCTCAAAAAACCTTAAGATGCTCGAGGAGGTACTCAGAGAGAGATAGAGAGAGAGAAAAAGAGAGCTGCTGTGAAAAAAAATAGGAAGAAATGGCTTCTGCAGCTCTCTAGGAGAAGAGGGCACACGGGAGAAAAAAAGGGGGGAATGAAAAAGTGTTCCCCCCATAACACTTTTTGAAGGCACATAATTGACTTTTTGTTTTTATTTATTTTCTTATTAAGTTTGCCAACGGTTTTAAAATGTTACGACATAAATAATGTGTGTTATTTATATTAACTTTTAGTTTTCTTTATTTATACTAACATTTTTTCATGTTGCTAACAGTTTTTTACCGTTAGTAAATATTAACAGCAAAAAACCGTTGGTAGTTGGAAAAAATTTGTGTTGGGAAATCTCTCATTTGGTGTAGTTCTTCAAACTTGCATAGGTTATCCTTGGTATTCAAAATAAAACAATTGCAACCAAAAACTTTGAAATATTCAATAGAGGGAATTTTGTCAAACCAAAGCTCATAGGGAGTCTTCTTAGAAATAGGTCTAATTAAGACTCTATTTATAACATGACATGCCGTATTAACGGTTTCCGTCCAAAAATATTGGAAAAGCTTATATTGGTTTAACATAACCCGGACCATATCGCCAAGGGTTCTATTCTTTCTCTCCACAACACCATTTTGTTGAGGAGTACGTGGGCAAGCAAAATCATGTCCAAAACCATTCTTTTCACAAAATCTTTTGAAATCGGCATTATCAAATTCTCCTCCGTGATCACTCCTAATTTTGTTGATAGAAAAACCTTTCTCATTTTGAACACGTTTACAAAAAGCAACAAATTCACGAAAAGTATCACTTTTGTAAGCAAGAAAAATAACCCAAGTAAATCTCGAAAAATCATCAACTAAAACAAAAGCATAAAGCTTGCCTCCAAGGCTAGCAACTCTACTAGGCCCAAAAAGATCCATATGGATAAGTTGAAGGGGTCTAAAAGTACTCACATAGTTGATTGATTTGAAGGATGACTTGGTCAACTTACTTTTCTCGCATTCTTCACATACCATATCCTTTTTTAATGGGATACTTGGGAGTCCTCGTATAAGCTTTTTGGAGGCGAGGCGAGAGATGGTATCCATGTTTGCGTGTCCAAGCCTCATGTGCCAAAGCCAACTCTCATCGTTCTTTGCAACTAGGCATCTGTCATTGTTAGTACCTTCAACAAGATAAAGAACATAAATGTTGTTTTCTCTAATGCCTTCATAAACAATAGTTCCATTAGAACTATCGGTAATGTAGCATTTGAGTTTAACAAACTTGATATCATAGCCATTATCGGTAAGATGGCTAATACTAAGGAGGTTATGCTTGAGATTAGTAACAAGACATATATTATTAATACAAGGATAGGGAGAAGAACCGATATTACCATTTCCAATAATATAACCTTTAAGATTGTTACCGAAGGAGACGTGTCCTTCCTTCTTCATCGATAGGGTTGTAAAAAGTAAAGCATCACCGGTCATGTGCCGTGAACAACCGCTATCGAGAATCCACTTGCTTCTAGCATGAGAAGGATTCGTCACCTACAACATAAGTTGAAGATGAACGATTTGGTACCCATGATTGTTTGGGTCCTTGATTGTTAGTTCTAGGAACCCATTTAAGAACTTTCATGTCAACTTGTTTCCTTGTATAGCAAAAATTAGAAGTATGTCCGATCAAACCACAATAATTGCATATCAAAGAAGATTTAGAAGAAGAAGTGTGAGTGTTGTGCATATGTGAGTTTCTAGTGTGAGAAGTTCTACCATGAGTGTTATGAGGATGATAGTAAAAAATATGATGTGAGGTGTTCTTCTTAACAAAAGGTCCTTTTCTCGTGTTAGAGAAGGAGTTGTGTGTAGTGTTCATGAAAGGGGTATGCCTAGCATTGTGATGAGTGTGGGGGTGTCTTGGAGCATGCATGTGAGTGGTATTCTTATTACCTAAATTCTTACTCCGTGTAAGAAGATCATTATACTTAATAGAAGTGTCATATTCTCTTCTATTAGCATCTTGACATTTGCGCATAGCAAATTCATAAGAACTTCTCATGGATAGAATCTCATCATCCTTTTTCTTGATGGTGTCAAGAGATTCTAGATATTTGAGTCTTAAGGACTCTATCTCATCCGTGTCAGATGCGGGAGATTTCCCTTTTATATCAATAATGATATTAGAGAGTCTCTCTACTTCAAGTTGAAGGGCATCAATATCTTTTAGAGACTTCTTGTATTTATTCCTAACACCTTTGTGTTCTTCATGTAATTCAAGGATAGCTTTTTCCAAATCATCATAAGTAAGTGTGTTTAAGAAAAGATCATCAAGTACCTCATCAGTTGCCATGAGGCAAACATTTGCATTGTGTTTGCACTCCTTGTCATTGTCGGAGTCACTAGCATCACTCTCACACCAAATGCTAGTGTTGGCAAATTTTCTAGAGGACGAGCTTCCTCTGCTTGGCTTCTCGTACTTGCTTGAATCTCTTCTTATCATCGGACAGTCCCTCTTGATATGTCCGGGTCTTCTACATTGATAGCACGCCGGATCTTCCTCATTTTTCCGTTTGGAGCGATTGGCTTTGTTGAATTTGAGGAATTTCCGGAAGTGCTTAGCTGTGAGAGCTATTTCTTCATCATCATCCGACTCATTGTCGTCGGAGCTCTCCTTGGAGTAAGACTTTGTAGCTTTGAGAGCAAGAGTCTTCTCCTTCTCTTTGGTCTTCTCCTTCTCCTTCTCTTGTGTGGAGGATTCCTCTTGATCCTTCATATCGAGCTCGTGAGTCATAAGCTTACCCATGAGGGTCTCAAGGTTCATGATAGTTAGATCGTTCCCCTCAATAATTGCGGTAGCTTTAGGACTCCAAACTTTCGTCAATCCTCTAAGGATTTTTTTGATCTTTTCATGAGCCGGATATTCCTTACCAAGAGAGGAGAGAGGATTAATAATATCACCAAATCGAGTAAACATGCAAGTAATAGATTCATCATGCTTCATTTTAAAAGACTCATATTCTTGCGTGAGTCTACTAATCTTAGACTCCTTCACTTGTGAGGTTCCCTCGTGTGTGACTTCAAGTAATTTTCAAATCTCATTGGAAGTCTTGCAAGTAGAGATTCGGTTGAGTTCACTACTGTCGAGAGCACAATAAAGAGCATTCATTGCCTTGGCATCTCGACTTGCAAGCTTCTTGATGTTTTCAGAGAGAGTGTCCCGAAGGGTGTCAGAAGCAATATCCTCAATAGCTCTGGAAGGAGTAGGAAGACCATTTATCACGCAATCCCATAAGTCGAAATCTATGGACTTCAGATAAATGCTCATCCTAATCTTCCAGTAGTTATAGTTGGTACCATCAAATAGGGGAGGCCTATTTGTGGAGTGCCCCTCATTGTGAAACGTGTTGATACTAGGGTTAGAGGCCATGGATCACTCAAGGGTGTAAATCCAAATCAAGAGAATGAAGCTCTGATACCAATTGTAGAACCCTAGAGGGGGGGTGAATAGGGAAATAAAAAATAAACTACAATAATTGATGCAATAAAGACAATTGAAAGTAAAGAGTAGAAAGATCAAACGCAAGGATGTATCCTGGTATCCTCTTTTGAGGCAATCCAGTCCCGGAACTCTCTCCGGCTTTAATCCACTATTTAACCAAATAGTACACACGAGTTTGGATCCGAAGAACTCGCCAACTTCAGCACGAGTTTGGATCCGAAGACTCGCCAACTTCTACACACGAGTTTTCTTACGAAGGCTCGCCAACTTCAAACAAAAGAGAAGAGAACTTGTTGATCTTCTAACACGTGAAGATCGAAATGTACAACTCTTTAATACTCTAGCACTTTGGGAGAGGATGACAATGAAAAGCTTGGAAGAGTATTAATGGTGGAGCTCTTGGTTGTTGGAAAATTTATGGTAAGAGTTGGTAAAGAAGCTCAAGAGAGAGAGAGCTTTCTTTTATAGAAGAACCAAGAGTTGGTGGCATTTAATGCTCTGAATACAGACAGACCGGCATGCCGTCGGTATGCAGCGACATACCGTCGGTATACCGGTCAAATAGTAACGGTCATATTAATGACCGTTTGAGAGCATTAAATGCTGCCATTAATGCTAGTCAGGACAATTCAAAAACCAAACATTTGAAACTCGGTATACCGCCGGTATGCCGGAGCATGCCGCCGGTATGCCGACAAAAGGTCACAGCAAGTTTTGGTTTGCTCAAACCGGTATACTGCCGGTATGCCGGAGCATGCCGTCGGTATGCCGACAATTTGTCACAGCAACTTTCTGGACATAAAAATCGGTATACCGCCGGTATGTCGGAGCATGCCGCCGGTATGCCGATAATTTGTCACAGCAACTTTCTGAGCTCTAAAAACAGTATACCGCCGGTATGCCGGAGCATGCCGCCGGTATGCCGCTCTGTATGTATTTGATTTTTGACTAGTACTTTTTACTTGTCATCCGTCCTTAGGTGTTTACAAATATACCTAGACTTGTACAGACACAGAGACTCTAAGCAGGAAGACGCCGTCTTATGCAGGGAACGCCGGTAACTGCTTCAGTCTTCAATGTAAAAGAGATTGCGCTTGAACGGAAGAACTCCATGTAGTAGATCTTCTGAGAATATTTGAATCTGAAGAACAGAAGACTAAACTACGAAGATGCTGTTAATAATCAAAATAAAATGTGCCAACAGAATCTATGCACTTTTCTTGTCCCCAGCTGGGGGACAAATGTGTTTGGGAAGAAATAAGGAAATAAAAGGTGAGAGTATTTTATAATAATAGTAATAATTATTTAACATGTAAAATAAATATTATTAATAAAACTTTTGATTAGCAAATTAATAACTATATTTATATAATAAAATAAATTAATTATCTTGTTTAAATATTGTATACTCTCCTCCAATGTCTATTCTTTGTGTTCTTGGGGTGAGCATTATTCGGTTTTGGACCGAAAATCGAACCTGATTCGGTTTGGTTTTAAAAAATTCGATTCGATTTCGGTTGAGAAAATATTAAAGTTTCTTATTCGTTTTCGATTTTGGTCCAAAATCGAAAATCGAATAAAACTTGTACAATTATGTAAATACCCTCAATTCTATGCATTTTGTAATTGAAGTGTGCATATTTTGAAAGCAACAATTCCATTTAAGTGTTTTGAAACTACAGTTTGGTAATTTAATAACTAGCCTAATTTTGGACACAAATACAATAAATGTGCGTATAAAAATTATAAATTTTAATTATACAATAGAAATAGTCCAACCAAACAAACCGAATATACCGAATCATTATCTGGTTTAGTTTCGGTTTTGGCTAATTCGGTTCAATTTCGGTTTTGGATTTCTAGAAATTCGATTTATTCGTTTTGACTATTTCGGATCGGTTGAAACCTGTAACTCCTCTTCTCGAATTTTCAAAATTGTTTTTTTGATTTTAAAGGTGATGTCCGTTGAGATTTTTCTAAAAGATATTTTGTTGTTTTTCGACTTTCCAAAATCATGGTTTAAAGGTACTAATTTATTTTAATAATTTTCGTGTTTTAGTCTTGAGATTATAAAAGATGTTTTGGTCATTATTTTTACTTCCGAGTAATTTTAATTTCAAAAAGATTGATTTTAGAATTATAAATATCTTATAGACAAAAAGGATTTGCCAAAGTATTTTCAAATAAGATTTTGAACAAAAAATGAATATATTTTAATGATTTTGCTAGTGTCAAATTCTATTAAATTTACTTTAATAATACTAGATATATTTTCAAACTATTAGCATTATAACCATTATTAGATTAAGATTAAATTAATTTATTTATTTTTATCGGTTATCATCTTGCCAATAAAAGATTGCCTATTAATTTGATTTTATACAATTTAAATTAATTTCGACAATATTGAATATTGTTTTAAACTTTTATTTTGAGCCGTTATTAGACTTAGATTAGGATAAGCTAGTTTACAAATTTTATTGCTTTAATTTATTTTGATAAATACTAAATGTTATCTATATAACATTATGACGGTCTTTTATTTAGCCAGATTTAAATTCATATTATTTGATAATACTAAATAGTAATTTAAATTATGGGTATGATCAACTAATTGATATGGATTTCCATGAATATGACTTACATTGTTTTGATAATGTCGTTATGCTTAAATTGTTAAGATGATTATAATATTTAATGTTATTTAAGTAATTAATTATTTGATCTAGATTTCAATAATTAATTTGTTTGATAATATCGAATTTATATTTAATTATTTATGATAATCAATTATTGAGTTTGGATTTAGTTTATATGTTTTAAATGATTGATAATGTGAATACTAGTTTAAATTATTTTCGTATTACGATTAGAATAATTCATATTTAAATTCTATCCGATTTAATAGACAGATTATCATGAAAAATCTTAAGCCTTAACAATATAGGAGTTTTGACTCCTTTATAAAGGGAATATTTTTCTCTATTCTTATAAAAAAAAATTCAACTCTCTAGCAATTCCATAACCGTCATCCCCACACCGTCGACTCTTTCCCATCCTTAAGTCCAACCCACCACAAGCCATGCCACAGGAACCCAGGATCATCGCCACCTCCACAACCACGCCATCCCAGCACCACCATTATCACCAACGCAACCATCGTGTCCAGCCTCGGGTCCGACCCCGGGCGTTCGTGTCTGTGTCCGCACCCGGTATTATCATTCCGTTCAGCAAACCAAACACACCACGAGTCCAATCCTTCGGACACAATACAGATACAAAGAGAAATTCAACAAAATACAACCCTAACCTACAGCCGTAGTCCGCCCTATCTCGCCGCCATAGCCGGAGGTGGGTCTCTGGGAACCGCCGGCTCCGGACGCCCCGCGTACGGAGCAATCTCTCCGCTGCGAGCCGCATCCACTGCCACCGTCTCGCCGTCGGGTTCCTCCACCGGAGCTGCCAACGAACGTCGTCTCGCCAGCGTCCCCTCCTCGTCGATGACTGCGCAGCGACGTGCCGGTTCAGCCGTCGACCGCCAGTGCCGTGGAGGGCCACGCCGGCGCAGTTTTCCCCACGAGCCGAGACGCGTTCAACCGAAGCGACGAGCCCCCACCGTCGCGCCAGAGCCCCTCTGCTCCGGATCGGGTCCCGCCTGCGTCCAATCGCGCGCCGCCTCTCGACACTGTGGTCGCGCCTCCGCGCCGACGCCACCGCCCGCCGACTAAGTCGGTGAAACCCTTGGTAAGCCCTTCCCCTCTTCCTCATTCTCTTCGATCCCTCTGCTCACTCTTCTCTCTCTCTCGATTTACACTGTGTTTGGGGAACATTTGGGAGGAGGGAGAGGAAAATTTGAGGGGAAGGAAAATAGAGGGGAAGGAAAATGGAGGAAAGTTAATTTTTTCTTCCTTTGTTTGGATGGACAAAAAGTAGGAAAAGGAAAAGTTTAAAAATAATTTTTTATTTGTTTATGTATATATGTACAATTACTATTTCTCCTCCTTGGTATTCTCAAATGATGATTTAATTTTAACTTTTTGAGGGGTGGTGAGGTACATTCACTCAAATTCCTCTCATCTCTCTCCATTTTCCTCCCACATTTGGAAGGAAAATTTTTTGGTGGGACCCACCTACTTTTTTCTCTCAAATTTTTCTCCCCCATGTTCTCTCCCCCTTTCCAAACACCATTTTAAAGAAAGACTTAAGTATTCTCTCTCTATCTCTCCTTCCAACAAACACACGTTTTAGGATATTTTGTATTAGTTTATTTCTATTTTATTTTGGCTACTTGGAGATTAGTAGCAGCAATGGATATCGGGCTTCCAGCCCATAGTAAAATTTATTGGACTTTATAAATAAATTATTTGGGATTATATTTAATTTAATAATGTAATATTTAAGCTTGGTATATATTGTTAAAGTGCCTACTGTACCTTTGATTATAAGCACTTATTCGTTAGCATTGAACTTTAAATATATTGGACAGTAGCGACTTGGACTCTAAATATTAGATAATTTTCAAAATAGATTTAGTAGTATTAATTATAGGCTTTATTATAAATAAATTAATTAAATCCCTAAAATATATTATTATGATATGGTATTTTAAATATGGTTTGACGCAAATGGTTTTCTAGATTTTTAAATAGTTATTTTGACTAAATATACATATTAAATACTTCATAAAACTATATAAATATTATTTTAGATTCTATTCTATTAAATAGACATTTTCTTGAGTAGGTTTATTAACATTTATGTCATTAATATATTTTTCCTAAATAGGATTTCTAAGTAGCTAAAAATATTTTTCCTAATAAATATATTATTGGGTTCTTATTAAAGGATTTGTGTTTGTGTATATATATATATATATATATATATATATATATATGGACTTTGTAAACATATAGTTTGAGCTTTAAGCCCTATATTTTTGGTTAAATATTTATGTGTGTACATATAGTTTATTGGCTTTAGTCTAATAAATCCTTTTGTTTATATTTCTAAAGTAAGATTTCTAAAATAAATTTATATATACATTTCCTAAAGTTATATTATTTTAGAAGAGTTGGAATTTAGTTTGGGCCTAAGGTCCTATACAAATGGTTTAATCAAATCTTTTGGACTTTTATTCGATTTCTAACCAATTGCTTTATATAACTATTATAAAATAAATATTTTTCTTAAAAGGGTGATAATGCATATTATACTCCTAAATATATATTTATAATTAGGTCTTATCCTTAAGATGATTTTTTTAGAATATTTTTGCTAATAAAAATATAGTTTCCAAATATATTATAATAAATCTCTTAAATAGTTATATATATTTATTTACGTAATTTCTCTTTAATCATCAATCATTGATCATGACCAATCGTGTTTTTCCCTTCCTGGCAAATTCTGAAATCCTTCACATCGACCCTAGCCAAATCAGACTATCTTGGACGCAATGGTATTGTTGGTTTCACCAGTTAAGGACCTAGGCAAGTGCACTTTCTGATTGTTTTTCGATTCATAGTAGTTTTCTCATTTCATGTCTATACATATATCTTGCTGCTTGTTGACACGCTCGTCATATGGAGTAGTCGGGAGGGAAAATATCTTAGTAGACATGTGGACTACCCAGAACTATCTCCCGTGTCTTTCGTGAATGCTAGCCGCTGCACACGACACGTGCAGTGAGCCTGATTTACCCCCTAGCCGTTCACATGTCGAAACAGATATTTCACACCACCTAGATAGATGCCTTTTATTAGTTTTTCCTTGTTTACTTCTCTATCGTGCTATGTCATCAGTTTTCTTACTAGCTTTCATATTCCATATGCTATTTTCATGTCTTGTTAATTCTATTGTGTTTTGCATTGCCGTCGGTTTGTGTACTTGTTCCATTCCTGACTGGAAACCAACATTTTTTCAGGTTTAGCCGCGATTACTCTTAGCACTGGGAAGACATGGGTATGCTGAGGCCGACCTAGAAATAGAAAGCAATTGTATCAATTTTATTAACGGTAAAATCTTGTATTTTCTTCAATTATAAATATTGTAATAAATCTAGAAATGTGAATGGGCAATATTGTTTATCTTTGAGCATTTATTTACTTGCGGGCTTGACAGCGTTCTACCGCCGACTCTGTGGCGTAGGCTGGCTTGGACACGTCTCGTATCCGAAAAGCGGGTGCGGGTCGTGACAAAACCGAATAAACCGAACGCTCACCCCGACTATATTCTTGTTATACATAGCTATGATACTCAGTCACGTCCTCGACCTCTCCAGCACCAATGTGCCATATGCCACCATATCTCCTTACCTTCCGCCTCCATAGCACCTCTCGTCATATTGTCTCCCATAACTGAACTCATTTTCCCCAACTCATCCCATTGACCCAACAAGACCCGTCAGAACCCAACCACTGCGCTGGAACACCACCAGTCGTGCTATGATTCGACCATTGAGCTCCTCCTCTCCATCCTTGACTAGTATAATGACCCCATGATCGTCGGCACTCTCTCTCTCTGCTACACCCATAACTCATCTGACATCGCATCTCCACATTCCTATTTCTGCTGCCCACATCAAGAGTTGAAAGAAAAGATATGGAGAGCCTCTTACTATGGTGAGCGTTCGGTTTATGCGGTTCCAACCGAATCGAATTAATCAAAGCCGAATAAATCAAAATTACAAAATTTTAAAATGGAACCGACTAATAAATTAAGTTTATTCGGTTTGTTCGGTTGGACTATTTATATTGTTTAATAGGTCGGACACAAAGTTGACATCGTGGTTAAATTATACTAAAAATTATAATTTGAAATTTTTGCACAAAGTTCGGTTGGACTATTTATATACACATTTGTTGAATTTGAAAGTTGCGCACAAAGTTTGACTAGTTAAATTATCAAAGGTAGAATATATATAGAATTGTTGTTTTTAAAATATACACATTTTTAATCACAAAATATGTGAATAATTGAGGTGATTTAAATAATTATATAATTCTTATTTGATTTTTGGTTTTGAACCGAAACTAAAATCGAAACTGAAACAGAATAATTTTTTTAGTATTTTGAAAACCGAACCAATTTTTCTGAAACTGAACCGAATCTCTTATTCAGTTCGGTTCGATTTTCGGTCCAAAATCGAATAATGCTCACCCCTACCTCTTATTCCCACCCTACAGGAACTCGTCTATTATCGTTACTTTCACTTACTGGAGGAAATTCAACTTGAACCATGCATAGGATTTTGTAAATCCAAACTAAAAATCATGTAAGTAGGACATATTCTATCTTAATTACAACTTACCAAACATGTCGTTCGGTTGTCCGGAACTGGGGTGAAAGTGGCTCTTTTTCTGGTTTCAGCTGAACTCAACAGAAACTCGTCTATCATCGTTACTTTGACTTATGTTGGAGGTAATTCCACTTGAACCATGCATAGGATTTTGTAAATTCAAGCTAAAATCATTTAAGTAGGACATATTCCGTCTTACTTACAACTTACCAAACAAGACGTTTGGTTGTCCGAAAAAAGTGGCGCTTTTGTGGTTTCAGCTGTTTTGTAGGTTGATAGTGAAAGTGGTTTTAACATGATAAGACAGCCTCCAGATTTTGTCCCCCCTCCAATTATTACTTTTCCACATCTAATTTTTCTTTGAAACTGGTTAAGAAGTCATGGAAGGCGAGCGGCAGTTCCGGATGAAAGTCCTTCAGCTCCAGCCTAATCTCAAAACCCACAAATGGTTCAAAGAAAATGGAGAAAAAGGAATTAGAAATCAACGAAAACAGAGAAAAAAATCATTTAAAATTACTTATCCAAATAAAAATTATGAAAATTTGATTATGATAGTTAAAAATTTTTTGTTTAATTACGAGTTACCATATTTTCAATCCCAACATCCACTTTCAACAACCATCCAAACAACCTAACAACTTCTTTCTTCAATTTCAACAATCATCCAAACAAACAACTCTTTTTTCTTCAATTTAGAGAAAACACAAATTACTATTGCCAAACTAATTTTGAAAAGTGATACTTGCTGCAAGTGCACTGCAATTCAACATGATATAAGTGTCACTTTTACACTTTCAAATGGTTACTTTTATCCAAGCAGCCCCTTAGTAGAAAAACTGACCAAAACCTTATAGTTGCAACCTCGTACTGAAACCTGTGGTGCTTGTAGAATGGTCGATTTGTACCATGTACTATCTTGACTCGGGGCTTTCAAAGGTAAACAAAAAGTTTGGGGCTTTCAAAGGTAAAAGAAAATTGTTTAAATTGAACTTGATTTGGCAAAAAAAAAACTTCAAAAGCAGGCAAGTCAATTAATTCTACTATTAGCATGCACGTGCGTTGTACGCACGTAAAAAATTTGTTAAAAAATAATTTAAATTAAAATTTGTTATAGATAATATTGTCATGTGGGATCAAACCCACCAAGCGAGAGAGGATGTCTTCCACCTTAACCACATAAGTTATAGATGTTTGGATATAGTTAGTGAATGTTAGGTTAGTTAAACAATTAGAATTTATTTACTTATAAAATTTAGTTATGTGAGGATATATATACGACTTAAACGACTCATTTTGAATCATTTTCAAGCATCTTTGTAAAAAGTAGAGATATAAATGTACAAGCATGAAAAAAGCAAGCCATGTGCCTCACAGATCATGCACATCTTGAACCATGCGCTCAAATGACACCACAAAAGAACAGATACAACTAATTCATGTTGCGCCAAACATCCATGCGCCTAGATAGTCATGCGCCTAAGGCACCCAATCGTCACTTTAGCATTAAATACAACATTGATAGTTGTGTTAGATGTCAGTTGTCATTCGGAATATGATACAGCACGCACCTTGAAGAACGCACAATAGACGGCTACACGACAAACAAAGCATCATCATTTATGACTTCATGCACCCAGGCCCCATGTGCCTACGCCACCATACGCTATTATTGACACGCGCATTGAAGACACATCAAATAAAACAAAAATGCTTCAAAGTACGAGCTGACGACAAACGACAACGCTTATGTCAGAGCAATCATGGCCACTTTTATTGGTTACAGCTGTGCAGTGCCAAATGGCTGACAAAGGATGAGTCCTCGCATGTGCCTCAGAAGCCATGCGCCTAAACTTGACTTGCGCCCCATAAGCCATGCACCAAAGTCCCTCCATACGCTGACTCTCGCATGCGTGTCGAATCGTTCTGTTCCAACAAATCGAGATCTTCGAGCCTTTAACACGCGCCACGTGTCACACGATTCGGTCATGCCTATGACGGGTGTGAGTAGCCCAATATCTCAGGAACAACAAAATCTTAACCACGGTCATGTGACAGTTAGCTGCACAAAATGCACATGATTAAAAATAAATTCTATTCCAGAACCATGCGCACAACGCTCCTGCATACGATAATCCATGTGTGCATCGCATATGCGCACATGGATGTGTAGGAACGAAATCGTAAAGCAGAATACTCTAGGGGGTGAATAGAGTAGCAGCAGAATATTGCTAATTAAAAACTCGTTAGCGTTACTCACATATATAAAAATAATCACAAAATAAATTACAGTAATAAAAGAGTGATCAGAAGGCAAACGCAAATACCGAGATTTATACCGGTTTTCCTCTTATGGGGACTAGTCCGGTCGAAAGAACTCTAGCTTCCAGTTGAATTCACTATTGGAAAATCCCGCAAGTTTTCATATGAAGTCCTTGCAACTTCTACAGACGCGAGCTTTGATACGAAGAACTCGACTAACTTCAATTATGAAGATTCAATCTTCAATCAAGCCTCTGATTACAATCGCTCTGAAACTTTCTAGACCGCACCGCACTGGCAAATCGACTAGAGGATTGTAACTGGCTTGGAATTTGAAAATGGAAGCTTTTTATAACTCTTTGGAAGAAATGTAAGCTTTAGAAGAGAAGAGATTGAAAGTGAATTGGTGATTTGAGATGATCGAAATTCTTCTCAATTTATAGTTTTTCCAAAGACAGAACTCTGACAGAATTCGGGCAGAATTCGGACAGAACTCTTTGTAACAATTCGCAACTGAAGGGAGACCAAGTTCAAAATCAAACGTTCACATAACGTTCAACTTGGCCGAACTCTGGCCGAGTTCTGTCAGGATTTGGTCAGCTGATTTTGTGAAAAATAAATGTTGGCTTTTTGAAAAGTCCTTCGGAAGCTTTTTGTAAAATAGGTGTTTTTCAAAAACATAGGCCATTTGTAAAGAGATAGGTCAGTTTTGAAAAACATTTTCGGATAGCCTATTTACCAGTATGACTTGGTGTACAATGTATTCCTAGACTCAATAAAATAAAAAATTATATTGCTTTGAAGGAGATACATTCTGAGTGGCAAACAGCTTCGGTCTTGAACGGAGTAGATATCCATCTTTGATTAGTGTCCAAAACGTCGTTAGTAAACATCTGAATTGACTCGTATTTATATCGAGACAAAATTTGATCAATTATTAAAATCAGGTTTGACCATGACCAATGGGCCAACAATCTCTTCCATTTTGATAATTGACAAACCTTGACTGATATAACATCTTGGTTTTGATCAATTCAAAAGTGTACCGAAAGTACCGAGAGATAAAATGAAAAAATTATTCATAACCTGTATTCATGAAGATGTTAGATCTTATTTCTCCTCCGTTATCACTTAGCAAAATAATTGTAAAAGAGAAAGCTCCTCCGCAATAAATGCATAAGTAACAAGCAGTGAAGAAACACAACAACAAAAAATTAGGTATGGCATAAACATATTTATGGAATAAACAACACAGACATGGTATTTGTCACAGGCAGTTTATATGAAGCATAAAGAAAGATAATACTATAAAGCTGAAACAAATAAAATGCTAAGCTGGATAATGAACTAAAGTAAAACATATGCCAAACTGAGGCATAAAAAAAATATGTCTATGAAGAGTCACAAATCATATCCAAAAAATAAAGTGGACTGATAATATCTTGGAATGTCGGAGCATTTCTAAATAAACATAAGACAAAATAGACAGCCTCAAACAGTAACATCTCAGAATCATCATCCTCATCCTCATCATCATCGATTGTAGTGCCAGCATGTCCAGATGGACCAGCTCTAGAAGTGTCAGCTCCAGAAGTATGAGGAGTGGCACCATAAGTACGATACCAATTGTATGCGTTCCCTGGCTGGAACAGAGAGTGGACCGCCTCATCATCAATGCGGTAGCCAGAAACAGAAGGGTCTCAAGGTAGAGAGCTAGCAGAGTGACCTGTCTGTACAAATCTCAGATCGACGAAGGAGTTGGCAATAGCCTGAAACCGAGTCACGTCATGGAACTCATGTTCCCTGAAAGTGTCAACATAAAATGACTGTAGATCTGATAGATGCTGATGAATACCCTTAAAGGTCATAGGGTAAGACTGAGGAGGACCAGATGCTGTGGGAGTAGGTGCAGGAAGAGCAGGTGTAGTAGATGGAGGAGCAGTGGCAATGCTGCGACGAGAGAGTTTGAGGAACTTGGACTCAGGGTCCAGAGCACAAGTGGATAAGTCAATATCGAATCTCTGAAAGATGCGTGGGATGATCATCGCATAAGAGAGGTTACGTTCTCTACCACGACATCTATCTATCATCGGAATGATAGTCTTAGGGGCAGAAAAAGGAATCCTCTTAAGAATATGATATAAAGCAGAAAGCTCAAGTGCAATGACATCATCTTTTAAAGTGCATTTTGGAAGTAGAGTGAAATAGATGATGCGGTATAATTCGTAGTTAAACAAGTTCAAGTTATTGACCTTGAACTTTCCAGGACGAGCACGTGTGGGCGCACAAAGCTCATTCTTGAAACTAACGAGAGTCGTACCATCGAAAAAATCGAAATCAGTGATGTCATCAAGCGGGGCACCTTCGTTTGGAAGACCAAGGATTTTCACTAGTGTTTCATCATTGAACTCGATATCTATCCCTTCGACACGAGTTCTCACGATAAAAGTGTCTAATATAAAATTACAGTAAAATAGTCTAATGGCATTAGTAGCTATAGGGAATTGTAAAATAACAAAGTGATGTAACCCTAATACCTCAAAGTAAGGGCGGTTGTCAGAAAATACAGTCCATTTGATCGGAGATCCGGTACAAATAGTACGCATAATGAAATCAGCATACCAAAGTAGGGCTTGGTCGGGAGTCTTGAAATAAAACTCGTCCGATGCACCGTCATCCGATTGGATCGAAGAAAAGAGGGAATCCGTATGCGGATCAGAAGACGATACCTCTTTACTGGCATTGGTCTTCTTTCTCTTGAAAGGATTGAATCCCTTAGGCATTCTATCTCAAAAACTAGAAACCCTAATAATTTGAAAGTGGAGGAGAGAAGGAATTATACCTTCCGAGAATTAGGTATGCTGTAGAGAACGAGATTCTCCGCACGAATCCAAATTTTGGACGAAGATTTCCACGTGGATTGGAAGAAGGTAGGTGGAGAAGAGCTAGGGTTTTCGGGGCACGGCTGCTGCTGTTTTGATGAGGTTTGGAAGAATGAAGAAGAGGGGGCCTCGGGTTCTGACTGGTACATATATATACCCAGCCGAACTCTGGCCGAATTCGGACCGAACTCGGGCCGAGTTCGCCAAGGGTTGCCTGGCTATATATATATATATATATATATATATATATATATATATATATAAATTGTGGGGCCACATCTTTTTCATCAATTCGTTTCAAATGTTTAATTCAGAGTTTAGTAAATTTTAAATTTTAAATAATATAATTAATATTATTTTATGAATTAATATTCTTTACTCAGCATCTGTTTCAGATTAGCTGTAGGAGTACTATCCCAGCTAACGGAGGTTCACCGAAGAACTCTTAAATACCGCTTCGCTTCGACCGTCGTCGTAGTGACAGACAGACTCTTTTTAGGCTTGTCTCAAAAACAGTAATTGAGTATTGAATAAATTAATTGATAAAACAAAATTAATTAATATTATTGACATCTAAAATTCCTAATTCTCGACGTAAATAATTGAAACGATCTTTCGCTAGAGGTTTTGTGAGTGTGTCAGCTAATTGATTCTGTGTGTCTATGTATACAAGGTCTATATCTCTATTTTGTTGATGATCTAGAAGAAAGTGATGTCGAATCTCGATATGTTTAGTACGAGAGTGACATACTGTCACGACCCGCACCTATTTTTTCCGGATACGAGACGTGTCCAAGCCAGCCTACGCAGCAAAGTCGGCGGTAGTACGCCGTATAGCCACAATGCTCAAAATCATAAGAAATGCTCATTCATAAAATTAATTTAATTTATAATGATCATAAGTTTTACATTTGCAGAAAAATATAAACTTCTACAAATATTTGAATGACTACAACTCAACTATCTAGCTAGTCTCTAGGCTTTTGTCTGCAAGTACCCCCGTATCTCCCATGCTAAGTAAATCTACGGCTAACCTGAAAAATATTGGTTTCCAGTCAGGAATGGAACGAGTATAATTCACTGAATGCAGTTTCAATATATGAAAATGACTATACGATAGAGGTTAGCCTTTAGACATATGACTCATAAAAAAATGAAGGAAAACAGAGTAAAACTAAATACCAAAAATAGTAAATAAAATACAAGAAAAATACTCACCGACTGACCAACTGAAATACCTTTGATATGTGATCGGTCTCGGGACTTCTCCACTTGGGTTGAGCTCGAGCATGTTGCTGGGTTCATTTGCTTTCGCGCGGTTAGCAGCTGGTTTGGTTTTGATCCACTGTTCCCGCAAGGGAACAATGTTGATAACTTTTTTCTTTTTTTTTTCTTTTTCTTTCTTTAACCATTATTAATAACTATTCCTATATATGTATTTAGATATATATATGAATCTCTATATATTCATATATATACTAGTAATATCATAAAATCTAAATAAAACTCATTATTATCCTCTCCTAGCGTAGGGCCTATTTACATGAATACGAATATATGTATATATAACATTTACTTGACAAATAATATAACCAATAATAATATTATTATTATTATATAATAATAACCTCAATAATATCGATAATAAAAATAATAATAATAATAATAATAATAATAACAATAACGAAATTTAATAAATCAATAATGGTGTATATACCATTTTGCATAGTCTAAAAATCCCGAAATGTACAAGGACCCATTTATATGAATATCATTGATTATCAACCAATAATGATATTATAATATTTAAATTACGAATATTTAGAAAGTATTCATTAAATCATTAAAACGAAAAACCACCCACTCATCAAAATACATCAACACGCATGTCATCGGACGTCCCGCATGACTATATGGGCTTGGGCTTGTCTTGGGTCCTATCTGGACTAATTCGATACAACCGGGTTCCCTAAAGCTCAATAATATAAATAATAAATAAATAAGTCTTCAGTAAGGGTTAAGTCGCAACTTTGTCTGGTTTTCCTAGTTAGGATGTCACTATGGCTCGGCCTTCCCTACCAGGGCTAATACACTAGTCAAAGCACGCCTTTGCACTATCCGTGCCACGTTTTCTAGTCACCTTGTACTCCAAAACTCTTCCATGGCTAAAGTCATCTACCTAAGTAATTATTTATGAAATTTCTAAGAGTCACCATTTAATCCAAATAAATAAATATTATCAAAATTCTGGGAAGAGGGGTTACAAATCTATCCACCTTAAAAATAATTTCTTCCTCGAAATTCTAATTCGTAACTATTCCTTAAATTCAAAAAGGAAATCTACCATTACCTTAATCTCTTCTTTAATTCCTCAAAAACAGTTTATATCCTCCTCCTAGCTATTTTGTAACTACGAACTCCGAGGACTTCTACCCACCTTTGGACACACTACTCCCTCAAAGCTATGTCACTAAAACTTTATAATCTTCCAACTACTTGCAAAAATTGCTACAAATAGATATCTACTGCCTTTGGCCTCTATAATCCTCTCCTATCTATCAAATAACCCAAAATCTAACAAGCAACAAATTTACACAAGTAGCTAAGCATGACCATTCGTCACTCTACAATAGAAAGGATAGAAAGATAAGGAAAAATAATCGAGAGCGAATATGAAGTTTTCAGAGCGGTAGAGAGTATCCAATGATACAGACAGAAGACAAGTTTATGAGCTATTGACCTATTTTGCTAGATTGGGCTACTCTAGTCCAGTCACTTGCTAAGTCAAAGAATCCTTTATTTCTTAGAGGGTCTTGCAACCCGTGCAATGCAGAAGTTCTATTCTCGAAATTCTAAACAGTTTACATAATATAACAAAATTTGAGGAATCAAGATTGTGATCTTTTATGTGGTTATTTAAACACACGAACAAGGGATACAAATGCAATACAAAATCATATCATGACTTCTAGGTAGATGGAATAAGGATTACGAATGACTTCACATTCTAAGTGATGGAGGCTACATAATCGGTATAGGGACCTATTTCAAATAGTTCGATTTTATAGTCCAAATATGGTGGTATGTATGGATGGGTTTAATAGGTTCCTTAATCGGACCTCAATCGTTGGTTGGGTGACCCTGGATTTCAATCTATATTGACTGGACCAGATCCCAATGATAAAACTATTTCTACTAAGTTAGGGTAACTTAAAAATAGGTTTCTACCCAAGTGGTTGAGCTAGTTGCCAGTCCGGTTGGTTAGCTAGGTCCTTAAAGCCTAAATTGTGCCTTTAGTGACTTTTGTGTTTAAATAGCACGAGAAGACACAATTTGGTGGCACACTAGTGACATGTGCGTAGTGGGCTTCGAGTAGATCACAACCATATATTGGATCGAAAGGTTTGACTCGGGGTTGAGTCTCTAATTGTAGTCGGGAAGTATACTGGTATCATGGTAAGGGTTATAGTTAGTCCTTTGACCTAAAAGTCGTACCACAAAAATAGAGTACAAGAGAACGTGTTTGAGTGGGACATGATATACCTAGATGAATGTGGACTCTTCTAGATCTTGTATGTGGAATTTGTTGGAAGGTAACAGCCGGTCTCGTGCTCCGATTATTAATGATACGGTCGGGAACACAAAATGATCTAAATGGAGAGTGGAAGTCCATGGGGAACTAACTATCATAGAAATTACTCTAATCAATCGGTAATCCTCGCGTACCCCAAAATTTTAGAGGGCTTACAGTCCACTCACCTTCGAAGCTAGGACATGATTTTAGAAATAATGAGGTTAGGGGAATTCTAAAGTCTGGATATCGTACCTCGACTCTTGGTAATAAAGAATAAGGTACGGCGTAAAGGAAAACGGTAGATATAAGTCAACTCGAGGATCGTTCCTCAATGAATGGAAAAAGAGTGTGTACAATGACACATGGTCGATAAAATAGAATGACCTACTCGTCCACGGTATACAAGAGTTATCAACGGGGTAACCAACTCTAAGGCACATCATAAGAAAAGAATTCTAACAACTGAGCCGTGAATTTCTATTTGTGTTAAGCCTGCCATACTATTATCACACGAGTTCTAGGGGTATGGCCTTAAGGGTTGCTAGTTAAAGCAAGCTTCAAACAATAAATTAGAGATTCAAAACAAATTGGTTTCTTGAGAATAGGTAGTCTCCTAGGTTGGTATTTTGACTAAGGGTAAAACCCTAATCATTCTCAATTCCAGATGGCTAGAGGGTCCGAATAGTAGTTTGGGGGTCGAAAAGAGAACCAGTAGCTCAAGGCAAGATTCTAGTCACCTGACTGGCCAATGATAGCTACACTTATGTATTCAACTATCATAGCCATGGGGATACTCTGTATCTCGCTACCAATTATGAGCTTCCGTCTTCCAAATCAGTGAAAGACAAAAACAGTAAAGAGTTCAAGGGAGATGTCACTGAATACAATTACGTGATTCAAAGACGAACGTATAATTCAAGAAAATTATCAATGCAGTCGTGGATGAGATCATAGATTCCTCGATATCTCAATCCACGTAGAATAATCAAAGAGAGAGCGAACTGAGTGCACTAAGGTTGATCAGACCACAGTACATCGACTCTGATTAGATAATATGTTAGTAGGCGTCCCCACTAAACATATGTCTTGAATCAAGCTCAAGAACAGAGTGAGCTTACAAAACTAGGATGTAATAGCAACAATGGTCAAGATAGTTAAAATACAAGTATACAAGATTTTTTGAAAAGGGGCACAAGTAGTTCGAGTTTTGAGAGAATCAAACCTTACCTGGTGTTATTGCTTATACTGTCTTCCTACTATCTTCTTATCCATAAGGCCTTGGTCGACTAATGGGTTATGACCTCTAAATTCTATATTCCAGGTAAACCTAGTGTCAATCAATTTTCTTGTCAATAGATCACAAGGACCACGAAATGCTAGGTTGGGAGACATGCCACCCAACTTGCAGAAATTTTACTAGTATTGGATTTGGATCTTATGGGTCACACAGGGCATTTTCTATCCTCTATGGTATCCTAAACTTGTAATCATGTCTGAAGTCATTTCACCGAGGATTATGCCTTGCCCGTACACTCTGGCTGTGGTAAATCCTTGGTTTCGTAACTCAAATATGATACAAAATCGCCTATTTCTTAACTCTATCCAATATTGACTCAAGGGTAACTACGATCAAAAGAGGACCACTAGCCATAGTTTTGGCAATATTTTATAACCTATATTTTCTTAAACTAGTTTCAACTCTAGGGGTCGTGCCTCGCCAGTGCGCTGCTGACTGCAGTGAATCCATATCCTCCAAAATTCAAATAAATGGCGACAGTGCACTGTTGTCCTGCTATTATGAGTTAACTAATATTTCTTTAACTATATTTGTAAAAAAAATCATGAGCTTCTAGAAATTCACACAGGTTGACTATGAGATAAAGCGTAGGTATCTATCAATCACAACCCTTAAAATAAAAGATGAACATGGAGGAAATAACTGAAGACAAAGAAATACAAACATTCTAACTATTCCATGTGTATTCAAGCCTTTGAGGAAAAACTTGAATCGAAACTAACTCGAGGCCCATATATGGATAACCTATAAAATAATAATTCTTAGGGCAAAATAGGAACTGATTAGGCAATTTGGATTAAGATATGAGGATGATATCTCAAGGGCAAAGAGAAGGAACTGAACAATTTATCAAGGTTAGTAATCCTAGGAAGCCCGGTCTCACCAAGTGAATAATCTATCCACATTGGATCATATTGTCATATCAAGAGGTAATAGTGTACCTATAGAAATCTGACAACTATCAAAATTAATAACTCTCCATCTAAATTGCATGGCCTAGACTACCCATCGGTAAATTTGTATAAGGGACTCCTAGTCCTAGTCATTCTCTTAAATGAAATTAACCATCGGTAAATTTGTATAAGGGACTCCTAGTCCTAGTCATTCTCTTAAATGAAATTAATTCCTAACTCGTAAATGAGCATTTCCTAGTCACAGGCTCGCAATAGTACGACTAACTTAAGTACTATCACGAGTTCGCATGATTTGCAAAAACAGACCTGCACGGGCCACCACAAAAACTTGTCATAACCCACACCCATTTTTTTTGGATACGAGACGTGTCCAAGCCAGCCTACGCCGCAGAGTCAGCGGTAGTACGCTGTATAGCCACAATGCTCAAAATCACAAGAAATGCTCATTCACAAAATTAATTTAATTTATAATGATCACAAGTTTTATATTTGCAGAAAAATATAAACTTGTACAAATATTTGAATGACTACAACTCAACTATCTAGCTAGTCTCTAGGCTTTTGTCTGCAAGTACCCCCGTATCTCCTATGCTAAGTAAATCTACGGCTAACCTGAAAAATATTGGTTTTCAGTCAGGAATGGAACGAGTACAATTCACTGAATGCAGTTTCAATATATGAAAATGACTATACGACATAGGTTAGCCTTTAGACATATGATTCATAAATAAATGAAGGAAAACAGAATAAAACTAAATACCAAAAACAGTAAATGAAATACAAGAAAAATACTCACCGACTGACCAACTGAAATACCTTTGATATGTGATCGGTCTCGGGACTTCTCAACTTGGGTTGAGCCCGAGCATGCTGCTGGGTTCATTTGCTTTCGCGCAGTTAGCAGCTGGTTTGGTTTTGATCCACTGTTCCCGCAAGGGAACAGTGTTGATAACTTTTTCCCTTCCTTTTTTTTCTTTTTCTTTCTTTAACCATTATTAATAACTATTCCTATATATGTATTTAGATATATATATGAATCTCTATATATTCATATATATACTAGTAATATCATAAAATCTAAATAAAACTCATTATTATCCTCTAGCGTAGGGCCTATTTACATGAATACGAATATATGTATATATATAACATTTACTTGACAAATAATATAACCAATAATATTAATATTAATATTATATAATAATAACCTCAATAATATCGATAATAATAATAATAATAATAACAATAACGAAATTCAATAATGGTGTATATACCATTTTGCATAATCTAAAAATCCCAAAATGCACAAGGACCCATTTATACGAATATCATTGATTATCAAACAATAATGATATTATAATATTTAAATTACAAATATTTAGAAAGTATTCATTAAATCATTAAAACGAAAAATCACCCACTCATCAAAATACATCAACACGCATGTCATCGGACGTCCCGCATGACTATATGGACTTGGGCTTGTCTTGGGTCCTATCTGGACTAATTCGGTACAACCGGGTTCCCTAAAGCTCAATAATATAAATAATAAATAAATAAGTCTTCGGTAAGGGTTAAGTCGCAACTTGGCCTGGTTTTCCTTGTTAGGATGTCACTATGGCTCGGCCTTCCCTACCAGGGATAATACACTAGTCAAAGCACGCCTTTGCACTATCCATGCCACATTTTCTAGTCACCTTGTACTCCAAAACTCTTCCATGGCTAAAGTCATCTACCTAAGTAATTATTTATAAAATTTCTAAGAGTCACCATTTAATCCAAATAAATAAATATTATCAAAATTCTGGGAAGAGGGGTTATATATACTAGATTCTTAGTCAAATTAATAGAACTAGTGTTGTCATAGAAAATGGGTATGTGTGTAAAATGCAATCCATAGTCTTCTAAATTTTGCTTCATCCACAAAATTTGTGCACAATAATGTTCTGCGACGATATACTCAGCCTCGGTTGTTGATAATACGACAGAATTTTACTTTTTGCTAAACCAAGATACTAGAGCTTTTTCTAGAAAATGACATGTACCGCTAGGACTTTTTCTATCTACTTTGCATCCGACAAAATTAGCATCAGAATAACCGGTTAGGTCAAATGACGTGGTATTGGGATACCATAAGCCGACAGAAGAAGTGCCTTTAAGATATTGGAAGATACGCTTAACTACATACAGATGTGATTCCTTAGGATTGGCTTGAAAACGTGCACACAAGCAAACACTAAAAATAATGTCTGGTCGACTAGCAGTTAAATACAGTAAGCTACCGATCATACCTCGATACATACGTATGTCAACGGGTTTGCCTTGTTCATCAGTATCAAGCTTGGTTGAAGTCGCCATTGGAGTGCTAAGTGGCTTGACTGCTTCCAGGTCGAACTTATTTAATAAATATTTTGTGTACTTTGCTTGATTTATGAATATCCCGTTATTGGTTTGTTTGATTTGCAGTTCGAGAAAGAATTTCAGCTCTCCCATCATGATCATCTCAAACTCATTCTGCATACACTTTGAAAATTTTTGACAAAGAGATTCATCAGTAGATCTAAAAATAATATCATCTACATAGACTTGAATCAAAAGAATGTTGTTATTTAAAGACTTTATAAACAGTGTAGTGTCAACCTTTCCCTTTAAAAACCGTTATCAAGTAAAAAAGAGCTTAGACGATCGTACCAAGCACGAGGGACTTGTTTCAAACCGTATAAGGCTTTCTTCAACTTGAAAACATATTCAGGATATTTGAAATCAGTAAAATCGAGAGGTTGAGCTACATAAACTTCTTCTTTTATAAAACTATTTAAAAATGTGCTTTTGATATCCATTTGAAATAACTTAAAATTATAAAAATATGCAAATGCACATAACATGCGAATGGATTCTAATCTCGCAACTGGGGCATAAGTCTCATCATAGTCGATACCTTCTTCTTGATTGTATCATTGAGCTACGAGTCGAGCCTTATTACGAGTTACTAAACCATTCTCGTTCAGTTTGTTTCGAAATACCCATCGGGTGTCAATGACCGGATGATCAATGGGCTTGGGAACAAGTTCCTAAACTTGATTCCGTTCGAATTGGTTTAATTCCTCTTATATAACATCTAACCAAAAATTATCACTACATGCTTCTTCAATATTTTTGGGTTCAAACTGCGAAACAAAAGCAACACAAGAAGCTATATCTTTATTAGAGGAACGAGTACTTAAACCCTTAGTAATCTCACCAATTACCAAGTTCTTTGGATGATCTGCCAAAAATCTCATCGCTTTTGGTGTAGCCTCAGGATTGCTTGTTCCTGCTTCTTTGCTTGAAGACTCAGCTGGTGCTTGGTGTGAAGGTTCTGTATCTTTGTGTGAAGGTTTTGCAGTAGCTGTACTTGGTGTGATCACGTCTTCATTGTCGTCATCGTCTAAGTGTTGATTTAACTCATCAAACTTGACATTGATTGATTATTCGATGATCATGGTTCTTTTGTTGAAGACTCCGTATCCTTTGCTCTTTGTTGCATAACCTAAAAATATACCTTCATCGACATTTTCATTAAATTTACTCAGATTGTCTTTAGTATTAAGAATAAAGCATTTACAACCAAAAATCTTGAAATATGAAATATTGGGTGTTCTATCAAACCATAGTTCATAGGGAGTCTTCTTCAATATAGGTCGAATTAGAACCCTATTGAGAATATAGCACGCTGTATTGACAGCTTCAGCCCAAAAGTATCTAGGTAGACTAAATTGGTTTAACATTACTCTAGCCATTTCAGATAGAGTTCTGTTCTTACGTTCCACAACTCCATTTTATTGCGGAGTCCTAAGGCAAGAGAATTCATGCAAATAATCGTGTGTGTCACAAAATTGCTTGAATTCTGCATTTTCAAATTCGTCGCCATGATCACTACGAATGCGAGTAATCATGAACCATTTTTTATTCTGTACTTTCTTGCAAAAGGTGACGAATCTGATAATGCATCGTTCTTGCATGCAAGAAAATAAACCCAGTATATCTAAAAAAATTATCTACAATGACAAATGCATATAACTTACCACCTAGACTAGCAATTCTACTTAGTCCAAATAAGTCCATATGCAACAGTTGTAGAGGTCTAGTGGTACTTACATCGTTCTTGGATTTAAATACGGATCGGGTAGCTTTGTTCTTTTCACATTCACTACATACCGTATCCTTCTTGAAAGATATGTCCGGTAAGCCGCGTACTAACTTCTTTTTAAATAGTCTAGAAATTGTATCCATGTTTGCATGACCGAGTCTCATATGTCATAGTTGACTCTCAATGCTTTTGGCCATTAAACATCTACCTGGTTTATTAGCATTTTCCAATAAATAAAAAACATATATGTTGTCTTCCCTGATACCTTCAAAGATAGTACTACCAGTTGAACTATCAACTATAGTACATTTGTCTTTGACGAAGTTAATGCCATAACCGTGATCAGCTAAATGGCTTATGCTGAGCAGATTATGTTTTAACTCGGTAACTAGACAGACATCTTTAATCACATGATAGGGAGCCTTACCAATGTCACCGATACCGATTATGTACCCTCTTAAATTATTACCGAAGGCGACATATCCTTCTTTATTCTTCTCCGACAATGTTGTGAATAATGAAGCGTCACCGGTCATGTGCCGTGAGCAACCGTTGTCGAGGATCCATTTGCTCCTAGCATGTGAAGGGCGTTCCACCTACAAAATAATTTGCAGATGAAACTCTTGGTATCCATTTCTTGTAGGGTCATGACTGGTTAGTTTTTGGTATCCATGTATAAACATTTAAGTCTACTAACTTTCTGATTCTATATGTAGAAGATATATGACCAATGAGGCCACAATAATAGCATTTGGTATGTTGAGTATTGAAAGTTGTGTGAGGTGCATGATTGGTAGGTTTTAGTTTTCTAATATAGAAGAATGCATGCCTATAGTCTTCTTGGGCATAGTTTTGGTATGGTTTGGTCTGACAATGTTGGACGTGTTCCGATGATTCGGTAATTGACACGTGTTAGAATAGAAAGCAGCAACTTCAGGCCATTTTCCTAAACTAAATTCTAACTTTTTGGAAATGTCATATAATCTAGTATAGTCAGATGTAAGTGATTCTAATTTGACTTGTGCACACTGGAGACTCTTTCTCTCCTTAGATAGGTCTTCCTTTAACTAGATAATAGTTTGGTCTTTTTCTTCGGATAGCTTAATAGTCTCGTGTAACAACAACTAAATAGAAGAAAGCTCACCAAACTCATTTAAAGAGTCATTATTTCTCACATGATCTAGTTGGTCGGTAAGTCTTCTTATTTCACCTTTGTACTCTTTGAGTACCTTCTTAGAGATTTCATATTTACTACGTAGTTTCCTATAATCATTTAACAGGTCACTGAAAGCCTCTCCTAGTTGCTCAAAGGTGAAATCATCATAAGGATCAAATAGAGGATTAGTGATTATCTGATCGCAAGCCATCAAGCATACATTTGCAGCATCATCTGATTGTTCGTCTTCTGAGTCGCTGGCTTCACTTTCATGCCATATGCTTGTGTTGGCGTACTTCCTTGATGTAGATTTCTTCAGGTAGCCATTGTCATATTTACTGCTTTTCTTTGATGATGATGCTGTTGGACAATCTTTCTTCATGTGTCTTTTCTTCTTGCATCCGTAGCAAATATGATCTTCCTCGTTGTTGTTGTTGTTGTATTTTGTTCTCCTGTTAAATCTTATGAACTTCTTGAATTTTCTTACCAGAAGAGCTTGATCTTCAGAGTCCGAGTCGCTGTCGTCAGAGTCATCTTCGACAGTTCTTCTATGTTGAGCCTTGAGAGCGATCGACTTCTCTGACTTCTCCTTTGGTGTAGCATCTTCAAAGTCTTGAAGTTCTAACTCGTGAGTGAGTAGCTTACCCATGAGTGTTTCCAGAGACATTGTTGAGAGGTCGTTCCCTTCAATGATTGCTGTAGCCTTTGGAATCCAGTTCTTTGTGAGAGTTCCTAGCAGTTTGTGAATCTTCTTATGGTTACTGTAATCCTTGCCTAGTGAAGACAAAAGATTTACAATATCTAAGAATCTTGTAAACATCTGAGTGACTAATTCATTTGGCTTTATTTTGAATGCCTCGTACTCCTGAGTAAGTCTGCTGATCTTTGACTCCTTGACTTGTGTTGTTCCTTCGTGGGTTACTTCGAGAAGCTTCCACACTTCGTTTGATGTTGTGCAGGTAGACACCCTGTTGAATTCAGTTCTGTCTAAAGCACAAAATAAAGCGTTAATAGCACGTGCGTCAAGACTGGCCTTTTTTTTATCCTCTGTATATTTGTTATGGGACTTTTCAACTAAAACTCCATCAATATTAATTTGAGGGGGCTTTTTATAGCCATCAATAACTACATACCATAAATCAAAATCAAGAAATTTTAGGAAGAAACTGATACGTGTTTTCCAATAAGTGTAGTTTGTGCCATCAAACAAGGGAGGTCTGTTTGTGGCTTGGCCTTCACTTGTGAATTTCACAGTTGTCATGTGTAATGCTGTGATCTATATAACAATTGAATATAACTGCAATTTTACCTTGCTTTACCTGTATAACCTGCTCTGATACCAATTGTAGGAACGAAATCGTAAAGCAGAATACTCTAGAGGGGGGTGAATAGAGTAGGCAGCAGAATATTGCTAATAAATGACAGTAATAAAAATAATCACAAAATAAATGACAGTAATAAAAGAGTGATCAGAAGGAAAACGCAAACACCGAGATTTATACTGGTTTCCCTCTTATGGGGACTAGTCCAGTCGGAAGAACTCTAGCTTCCAGTTGAATCCACTATTGGAAAATCTCGCAAGTTTTCATACGAAGTCCTTGCAACTTCTACAGACGCGAGCTTTGATACGAAGAACTCGACCAACTTTAATTGTGAAGAGTCAATCTTCAATCAAGCCTCCAATTACAGTCGTTCTGAAACTTTTTAGACCGCACCGTACTGGCAAATCGACGAGAGGATTGTAACTGGCTTGGGATTTGAAAATGGAAGCTTTTTAGAACTCTTTGGAAGAATTGTAAGCTTTGAAAAAGAAGAGATTGAAAGTGAATTGGTGATTTGAAATGATCAAAATTCTTCTCTATTTATAGTTTTTCCAAAGACAGAACTCTGACAGAATTCGGGCAGAATTCGGACAGAACTTTTTGTAACAAACCACAACTGAATGGAGACCAAGTTCAAAATCAAAAGTTCACATAACGTTCAATTTGGTCGAACTCTGGCCGAACTTTGGCCGAGTTCTGTCAGGGTTTGGTCAGCTGATTTTGTGAAAAGTAAATATTGGCTTTTTGAAAAGTCCTTCAGAAGCTTTTTGTAAAATAGGTATTTTTCAAAAACATAGGTCATTTTTAAAGAGAGAGGTCAGTTTTGAAAAATATTTTCGGATAGCCTATTTGCCAGTACGACTTGGTGTAAATTGTATTCCTAGACTCAATAAAATGAAGAATTACATTGCTTTGAAGGAGACACATTTTGAGTGGCAAACAGCTTCGGTCTTGAACGGAGTAGATATCCATCTTTGATCAGTGTCCAAAACATCGTTAGTAAACATCTGAATTGACTCGTATTTATATCGAGACAGAGTTTGATCAATTATTAAAATCAGATTTGACCATGACCAATGGGCCAACATGATGGATCATTCCAGCACCTGTAAATAAGAGGAGTCTTCCTTCAACCGAGACACACAAAGAGTTTTTTGTTGGAGAAGAGGATAGAGTGTATCTTGTTGCAAGTACTTTGTTACAACCTCCACCTTGTTACAACTAATTTATTACAACCTCCATCATGTTATAACTTACTTGGTTACAACTAACTAATAGTTTAGGAGCCAAACTTGCCTATATATTTAGTCTTTCTCTCCTTGTATTGCAAGAGTGACTAAATTAATGAAAAGCTTTCCTCTTCTTCCGTTGATGTAGGCATTATCGAACCACGTAAGTTATGTGTGCTCTAGTTTTGCTTTATCTATTTAAATACTTGTTTCTTTATGGTATCTGAGCAGGTTTTCTCAATTTCTCGTATATGAACACGATGGTCAGGTTGGAGATCTGTGTTACATATACGTAATTGGGATCTTGTTCCTCTTATCTCTTCTCACTTCGTAGAATATGGATGGCCGAATCCGATGTGCATGGAGGGTCCAACATCAAGCTTACCTCCTTCCTCTTGAATGGCCTCAACTATGTTCCATGGTCTCGTGCAGCATACCTCGCCCTAAGTGGGAGATCGAGATTGGGGCACATCACAGGAACGACGAAGGCTCAAAAAAGGATGATCCTAAGTTCGAAGAATGGCGAACTCATGATCATCAAGTCATGTCATGGCTTCTTAATTCAATGGAAGGTAAAATTTCTAAAATTTTCTCCTTTTCAGAAACAGTTAAAGATCTTTGGGATTCTATCAAAGATCTCTATGGCCATCAAGAGAACGGTGCGCGGATCTTTCAACTTTAACAACAAATTGCTGGATGTAAACAAGAGGAGACCTCATTCACCGAGCATCTCAAAAAATTGAAAGGTATGTGGGATGAACTTAATATTTATCGTCCTCGTACTATTGATCTCAAAGTTCTTCAGCAACCGCAAAACAAGACAGTTTTTCAGGTCCTTGCAAGTCTTAAACCAGAATATGAGGCCCTACGTGGACAAATACTTCTTGGTGCTGAAGTTCCATCTCTCAGTGCAGTTTGCTCTATCATCCAGAAGGAAGAAACTCGTCGGTTGGTAATGGGTGGTGAGGCTAAAAGTCTCAAACCAGAATCAAGTGTATTAGTTGTAGGCAATCGCAAAGCTGAAAAATGCTCAAATAACGAAGTGGTTGGCTCCTTACGACGGCTATGTGAACATTGCCATAAACCCTATCATACAAAGGATCGATGTTGGGATCTGCATCCATATCTTAGACCCATAAAAGATCCGAAACGATGAGTGGCTAACAATGCCACTACATCTGTGGCTAATAACACTACTATACTTAGATCTGAAGACAAAGTTTGGTTGGAGAACTAACCGGGCTGCTTCAAAATTTTAGTAATGTTGAATCTTTCTCCGAGCCATCTACCTATCTGACCGGTAATCTCCATGCTCTCACTTCCTTATTATTTCGGTCATCAGATTGGATTATTGACTCTGGTGCTACGGATAATATGACGAATGATATGAGTTTTCTTTTACATTTCATTTCACGGGACAAAAAAACGGTGTCAATAGCTAATGGCACTACTGTTCCTGTTCTTGGATCAGGAAAACTATCTTTTTTTCATTACCACCCTATGACCGATGCTCTATATATACCGTCATTTCCTTCAAAGTTGCTTTCGGTTGCTAAAGTTACTAACGATCTGAATTGCAATGTTATTTTTTTCCCTTCTGATGTTGTTTTTTAGGATCGAGTCACAGGGAGGACCATTGGTAAAGGAGTATTATCTCATGATCTCTATGTTTTAAAAAGCGCACCTCAAGCTTTTATCTCTCAAACAATGACCCTCTGGCACAAGCGTTTAGGATATCTGTCTGCTCGCTCGTTATCACGTATTTTTTCTCATCTTTTTTCTTAAAATAATCTTTGTGAGGTATGCCAATTTTTGAAACATACTCGGTTACCTTTTGGCACCTCGACCAATGTTATTGCTGCACCATTTAAATTAATTCATTCTGACATTTGGGGACCTGCCCCAACCGAATTTTATGATGGTTTTAAATACTATGTAACATTTATTGATGATTTTTCAAGAGCCACTTGGATTTATTACTCAAACATAAAAAATGAAGTTGTGTCAGTTTTTTAAAAATTTTAATCCATGATTCTCACATAATTTTTGGCTCGCACTAAAATTCTTCGCTCTAATAATGGTACCGAGTACACTATGACTCTCCTTGGTAACCATCTTCAGAAGAAGGGCATTATTCATGAAACAAGTTGCGTTGGCTCTCCACAACAAAATGGAGTTGCAGAACGAAAAAATCGGCACCTTTTAGAAGTCACACGAGCACTGATGTAACAAATGAATGTTCCTAAATGATACTGGTCACATGGTGTTCTCACAGCTTCATACTTAATAAACCGACTTCCAAGGCGAATCCTTTATTTTATATCGTTTTAGAAAGGAATAAATTAAATATTTTTCATCTGAGAGTTTTTGGGTGTCTTTGTTTTGTTCATATTTTACCTATCCAAAGAGATAAACTTGACTCTCGATTAATAAAATACATTTTTTTGGGCTACTTCTCTACAAAAAAAGGCTAAAATGCCTCGACCCAACATCAGAAAAACTTTTTATCTTACGTGATGTGAATTTTTCTGAGAACATACTTTTTTCTCAAGTAGTGATGCGCCGCAGGAGGAGAACACACACATACCATTACCGGTTGTTGATGATTTCTCAAGTAGTACTGCACCGTAGGGGGGAACACACTCACACCATTACCGATTGTTGATGATGTGTCTGTTGATACCTATAATACTCCACCACCTTCTGATATCGAGCCTACTCATCGCAAATCTACTAGAGAGCGACAAACTTCATCAAGACTACGGTCTACGGGATTTTTACTCCTATCATACTTCTTCTAATTCTACACAAGATTATTTATCTTATGACTCCATTTCTCCTTCTTATCGTACCTTTCTTAGCAAAATTGTTACTGAACCAATCAATTTTTATGAAGCCAATGCTCATGAAGTGTCATGCCCCGATCCGAAAAATCGCTCATTCTCGCTAGATTTTACCCGAATCATCGTCCTCGCTGGGGCGTGATGCCACACGAGCCTGGAGTTGCGCTCGTGCAAGGCAAGATAACAGTTCATATAGTGATTATCTCAAAGTCGTAACATAAGCAGCGGAAGGAAACAAAGAATACAATAAGAATCTCTTTTATTCATAATGAACTGAAGGTTACAAAGGCTCTGAATAGCCCAACATAATATGTCAATTGGCTACAATGCTCATGATCTCTCTAGCTGACAAAGGATCACATTATTCCATACATTATGCCTCTTTATAGCCACCAAGTAGTCTTCGGCCGAACATCTCCATGTTGCACGTCCGAACGCCTATGCGGTAGCTCCTCTTGAACGCTAAGGACTCCATGCCTCGGCACATCCAAGCCAAGCCCCGCCCCGGGACGATCGCACCTGAACCTGCACACAAACTAGTGGGGGATTAGTGCTTTCGTCCTCGCTTCGCACTGATCAAGACCCGCTCGCACCCAAACCAAACACAAAGTATATTTAGTGAAACATGCATCTTAATTTATGATCTTCCTATTTAGCCTTAGGATCAATTTCATAGCAACATTCATGCATAGCAACTTATCATAAATGTGTTCGATACCGTGTCCCTGCGGCAGATACAGTTAGCCATAATATGAATATAAACACAGTGCGTGCTCCTCTCCGTCCCTTTTTGCCTAACCTGTAATGGTTAGAACTTAACATAAGAAATCATACCATTCATGCAACCAACCATAAACATAGCCATATGCATAAGGGTAGCAGGACCTGCGCCTGCACCCAACTCTAATCTCAGTCCACCGGCCCTATCTATATGAAGGTCACGGTGTTTCGTACCGTAATGGACTTGGCATCTCTTATGTGTAAGCCTATGATCACTTCGATACGGGTTGCTAGCCCAGTATCCGAAGGATCCCAAACTTACTGATATCATAGCTTATCACAGCACTGGACGGTCGCAATCCGTCCGAATGATGTGCACCATAAATACCATACATAATTCCCTCCTTGGCCGAACGGTCCCGGTGCCCAGTCGTAACCGTCCGAGGGAAGCCGCACCCGTACACGAGCCATCCGAGTCTATTGACCATGCAATACGTACCATAGCATACAAATCATATCATTCCAACCAATCTCATGTTCCATAAAACATAGTCCCTTATCTCGATCTCCAGTTCCGTCGGCGTTATGTCCCAACACATCCGTATTGATACAAGATGCCCAACGGTTTAGACTTCTCGTACTTATATTCAACGCGTTCCATTCATAAGTGTTTCACGTAGCCTAATTCCGTAGTTACTTAGTCATTTATTAGCTTCCGTGCACGAGGGCACGCTTAATGCCATAATTAATGTTCTAGGCCTAGTGTTCAATATTCTCGGAGCCGTGCACGTGGTGCACATCTCAATATTGTTTTTCAATGTTCTACCACCACCGCCCTATCGTGACCCGTACACTTGATGCACGTTGCTTCAATTGTTCAATGTTCAATGTTCTATCTTAATGTTCAACACATACTAAGACACTTAATCGCCGAGCCACGCTCGCTAACTCAATAGAAACTTACTCATACGATGATTATGTTTTATTAGACGTGAAGGAATAGGGAAAGAGAGTCAAGAATCCGCCCACCTTAAGCCGATACGCCTTATCGTTTTGCCGAGCTGAAGTGGCTCGCTTCCATAACTTGGTCGTATAGCTAACTCTTGGACTTAGCCATTCCTTTGAACTACTCGATTGATTTGACCTATCATGCCCATGCCACGATCTGTAATCCAGCATAAAGGCATAGCCTGCACACCAGATCAACTAACATCAGCACTTGCTTCAAACGGGACTTATCCTTTGCATCGATTCGATTCATAGATTTCAATCGACTCAAAGCTTACCTTTGGCCAACTTAACCCTTGTATCGATTCGCAACGATACTTCAACGGGTCAACGTAACTCTTCGAGTCAACGACTCATCATAATACACCGTACGGAGCGGGGCATTACATAATATACCACTCAAAACAAGGTTCGTCCTCGAACCGAAACCAACACTTAAATCCAAGTGTCTCGCTAGATCGTTTCACGATCTCGTGCTACTATCATTGGAATCATACAACTTAGTTTGGATCATACACATATTTTAGGCGTCCCACTAATATATGCATTTCAGCCAAGCTTAGTTGTAGGATATCAGGACAACTAACAAGCTCTACTTAAATTCTCGAGCACCAGTCAGTCCGTACTCGACCTAGTCATATCTTAGCGCATATTCCCAAAATACTCCTCGTATGTTTATTCTATAACATGCGATCATCTTCCAACATCTTACACATAACTTAACTCGAAACTCTTTGTTCGATTTCATAAGTTTCTCGCTGGCCACCTAACACATGCATTGCATTAAGTTGTTGCGCATCCGTTCGCAACAATTTTTCGCAATGCCTATTCGCCCAATCGTTTCCTATCTCTCACATAACTCAAGTCTTTCATCCAATTATTCATAACATTTGGCCTTAACGACATGGACTACGTCCAACATGTCTCAAATTCCCTTGCCTACAATCCGTACTAAGTCTCGCACACAACTATCCTAACACGACCCACGTTCTCGAATTGCCTACGCATCGCGTCTGGGGCTACCCCCGCTAGGTAACTTATCCAGACATCATGCTTAATCTCTCCCGACAATTCCTATGAGACTTCATCCAATTCGACATAATTTACAAATCCACAATTTCTCTACTCCCACGCAACTGATGTGTCGTTAACTACTTGAATCACTTACGCACATCGCATGCCGTTACTATTCGAATCACTCATGTATTACCGTCGACTATCTTTGCTAGTCGCATGACATCTACTTGCCTCAAATCTGAGTTTACCTATTCGTGATCATAGTCTGACACATTCCATACTCATCGAAACCATCCTCGAACAACTTTTGCATCAAACCACAAATCTAAATCTATTTTGCCACGCCTTACAAGTTCGATCATCCCCGCTGGATGAATCACCATACCAGCGCTCACACGGAATGATCGTCCTAATTCGACGTGACGCATGTACGATGCTGGAGTTGCACTCGCATAAGACAAGAATGTTAATATTGTGGTTATCCTCGAAGCAATCAAGATCCTCTCATTTGCATCCAAGTAACATCCATCCACTCTCAAATTTTTCGAAGCATTCCTATCATTGTCATCCAAATCGACATCAACTTAACTTGCATCTTATTCATCCAACAACAATGTTCAACATAATTTTTGTTCATTCAATCAGAGTATCCCCGAGTTATTACATATCGTCTTTGATATACCTCAATACCATCGTCGACCTGCATAACTTGAACATCTTCCTCTCTCATAAGCTCAAACTCGTTGCAATCATTGCCATTATCCAAACTCGAATACGAATCAAGTCTTGCGCACATCAAGATTCATTCAGCTGTAACTAACTATCATCATTGTGATACAATTTCTAACTCACATATCCATTCTCATATCCCTAACTCGTACTTCCAAAGTCGTGCTACCGACTCCTCGTTCTAACTCAAATTTGTTCGTACGATTTCTTCGTACCTACTCAACACGTTCCGAACAAGTCTTCGTACTAACTCATGTACATTCGACCGGGTCGACTATTTCCTCAACGTAACATTCATTTGTTATGCTCAGCCTACCATTCGACTTACACTTAAGGACTCCTCGTCCGACGTATCTTCTATAGGTACGACTTCGTACATAATCGTTCAACTCAATTCATCGAAGCATACTTGCATCGACTTCTCTCAAGTCATTCCCACTCAAGTCTCGGTACTACTCCATCCGTTGAGGACAAACATATCGTAATTAACACCTTCGTATCGATACATTCTACTGCAAGTCACAAACGGCTTAACATAGTTATCATTAAGTGGTATTCCATATACCACTCAGGATCGAGCCTATCGTTATCGATACAATACTTCACTACCCTTGTTCGCACAAGTGGTATCGCATATACCACTCGAATTCGAGTCATTACTTGACATCACACTCCACATAGGTCCAACATCTATTTCCAATCAACTATCCCATATGGCGATCTTTCTTGATCCCAGCTCTAGCGTTCTTCTTACCCGAGTTGGCACAACAACTGGACCAATATGCCCGATCATTCGCTCAAGTTCGACATATATTTTATCTAACCGTACCTTGGCAATCATATCGATCACACACGCAACATTCGCTTATTTGAAGCTCAACATGACATTCGGCCAATATATATGTTCACCTACTCAACTCGACTTAGCGACCAACTCAACTCGTTACTATCGCATCCATGATCTTCTAATCTCACTAGTTGTAACTCGTGCAACAATTTACTATCGATACTTAAAGTCATTGTTCAATCTCGTCCATCATATCGCTATCCATCCGCATAGTCATATAACATGTATCCCACCATATCGACTCATTGCACTGATGCAACGAATGATTCACGACTTGCTGCACTCCGTGCAGCCAACAACGCATAACCATTCACATAGTCACATAATACGCATCGTCTCACATATCGACCCGTTGTATTTCATGCAACCAACAACACATATCTCCTCGTACTTCATGCGACCAATAACACATAACTTCTCACATTTTGTGCGATCAATAATACGTATATCATTGCACTTCGTGCAACCAACATCACCATATTCGTTGCACTTTATGCGACCAATATTCCATAACTCGTTGCACTTCGTGCAACCAACGTTCTCCGATGGCACTCAGAGATAGCGTGATAGTCACGACATACTTGTGGCAGACGTACGCACTTAATATAGCCTTATTGTATAGAACATCCAATGTAGCATCGAGCAGATCCATGAGCCATGCGGTTGCGGAAACAACTTAGAGTCAACTGAATTTGATAGTAAAGCAACTAAGGGTTAAAGAGATTTATGCATGGCCCAGAGGATGGAACCGCTCTGATACCAACTTGTCACGCCCCGATCCGGAAAATCGCTCGTCCTCGCTAGATTTTACCCGAATCATAGTCCTCGCTGGGACGTGATGCCGTACGAGCCTGGAGTTACGCTCGTGCAAGATAAGATAACGGTTCACATAGTGATTATCTCAAAGTCGTAACATAAGCAACGGAAGGAAACAAAGAATACAATAAGAATCTCTTTTATTCATAATGAACTGAAGGTTACAAAGGCTCTGAATAGCCCAACTTAATATGCCAATTGGCTACAACGCTCATGATCTCTCTAGCTGACAAAGGATCACATTGTTCCATACATTATGCCTCTTTATAGCCACCAAGTAGTCTTCGGCCGAACATCTCCATGTTGCACGTCCGAACGCCTATGCGGTAGCTCCTCTTGAACGCTAAGGACTCCATGCCTCGGTACGTCCAAGCCAAGCCCCGCCCCGGGACGATCGTACCTGAACCTACACACAAACTAGTGGGGGATTAGTGCTTTCGTCCTCGCTTCGCACTGATCAAGACCCGCTCGCACCCAAACCAAACACAAAGTATATTTAGTGAAACATGCATCTTAATTTGTGATCTTTCTATTTAGCCTTAGGATCAATTTCATGGCAATATTCATGCATAGCAACTTATCATAAATATGCTCGATACCGTGTCCCTGCGGCAGATACAGTTAGCCATAATATGAATATAAACACAGTGCGTGCTCCTCTCCGTTCCTTTTTGCCTAACCTGCAATGGTTATAACTTAATATAAGAAATTATACCATTCACGCAACCAACCGTAAACATAGCCATATGTATAAGGGTAGCAGGTCATACGCCTACATCCAACTCTAATCTCAGCCCACCGTCCCTATCTATATGAAGGTCACGGTGTTTTGCACCGTATTGGACTTGGCATCTCTTATGTGTAAACCTATGATCACTTCGATACGGGTTGCTAGCCCAGTATCCGAAGGATCCCAAACTTATTGATATTATAGCTTATCACAGCAATGGACGGTCGTAATTCGTCCGAATGATGTGCACCATAAATACCATACATAATTTTTTCCTAGGCCGAACGGTCCCGGTGCCCCGGTCGTAACCGTTCGAGGGAAGCCACACCCGTGCACGGGCCATCCGAGTCCATTGACCATGCAATACGTGCCATAGCATATAAATCATATCATTCCAACCAATCTCACGTTCCATAAAACACAGTCCCTCATCTCGATCTCCAGTTCCGTCGACGTTATGCCCCAACACATCCGTATTGATACGCGACGCCCAACGGCTTAGACTTCTCGTACTTATATTCAACGCGTTCCATTCATAAGTGTTTCACGTAGCCTAATTCCGTAGTTACCTAGTCATTTCTTAGCTTCTGTGCACGAGGGCATGCTTAACGCCATAATCAATGTTCTAGGCCTAGTGTTCAATGTTCTCGGAGTCATGCACGTGGTGCACATCTCGATATTGTCTTTCAATGTTCTACCACCACTGCCCTATCGCGACCCGTACACTTGATGTACGTCGCTTCAATTGTTCAATGTTCAATGTTCTATCTTAATGTTCAACACATACTAAGACACTTAATCGTCGAGCCACGCTCGCTAACTCAATAGCAACTTACGCATACGATGATTATGTTTTATTAGACGTGAAGGAATAGGGAGAGAGAGTCAAGAACCCTCCCACCTTAAGCCGATACGCCTTATCGTTTTGTCGAGCTGAAGCGGCTCGCTTCCATAACTTGGTCGCATAGCTAACTCTCGGACTTGGCCATTCATTTGAACTACTCGGTTGATTTGGCCTATCGTGCCCATGCCACGATCCGTAATCCAGCATAAAGGCATAACATGCACACCAGCTAAACTAACATCAGCACTTGCTTCAAACGGGACTTATTCTTTGCATCAATTCGATTCATAGATTCCAATCGACTCAAAGCTTACCTTTGGCCAACTTAACTCTTGTATCGATTCACATCGATACTTCATCGGGTCAACACAACTTTTCGAGTCAACGACTCATCATAATGCACCGTGCGGAACGGGGCATTACATGAAGTGTGGCGGAAAGCAATGGAAGAAGAACTTCAAGCTCTTGTCGATAACAAAACATAAAAAATAGTAAAATTGCCTTATGGAAAAAACTTGTTGGTTGCAAATAGGTATATAAAATTAAATACAACAGTGATGGATCAGTAGAAAGGCATAAAGCTAGGTTGGTGGCTAAGAGATTTTCACAAACTTATGGAATAGACTATAAGGAGACCTTTGCACATGTTGCAAAAATGAGCACTATTCGAGTTTTATTATCAGTTACTGTAAATTGTGAATGGAATTTGTGTCAAATGGATATTAAAAATGTATTTTTATATGGTGATTTAGTAGAAGAAGTTTACATAAAGTTGCCTCCAGGACACCCATTTGAAGCCTAACCAGGGATGGCCTGTAAACTACAAAAGGCCTTGTATGGCCTAAAACAATCACCAAGGGCATGGTATGCTAAGCTCAGTTCAGCTCTTGTAATGAATGGTTTCAAAAGAAGTGTCATTGATTCATTATTATTTGTTAAAAAGAAGAGGAGTCATGTAACAGTTGTACTTGTATATATTGATGATCTTATCGTAACAAAGAACAATGAGGAAGAGATCAAGGAACTCAAATCTCATTTGCAGCAACGATTCGCTGTAAATGACTTGGAAAGCCTAAAATATTTCCTAGGTATGGAGATTTTCTACTCACGTAAAGGTTTATTTCAACGTAAATACTGCTTGGATTTGCTAAAGAAAACTGGAAAACTTAGGGCTAAAGCAGTTCCAACTCCTATAGATACCTCTATTAAATTAAGTTCCGAAGGTACACCTTTACAGGATATTGGGCAGTTCCAACGTCTACTAGGGAGACTAATCTATCTTACTATTACTAGACCTGATATCTCTTATGCTGTAAGTTTGATTAGTCGTTTTATGCATAAACCATGTGACAAACATCTGCACGCAGCAAATAGAGTTCTCCAGTACTTAAACGGGTCTCAAGGTCGTGGCATTTGGATGAGAAAAAATGGACATATCGATGTTGAATGATACATGGATGCAGACTGGGATGGTAGTCAAACGGATAGACGCTCTACCACCGAATTTTGTACCTTTGTTGGTGGAAATCTTGTAACGTGGAAAAGTAAAAAATAATCTATAGTTGCACGCTCCAGTACAGAAGCAGAGTATCGGTCGATGGCCTCCAAGTCAAGTGAATTGGTTTGGTTTCATGTACTATTATGTGATTTGGGATTTAAACCCTCTTTACCCATGAAGATGTATTGTGATAACCAATCGGCCATTCATATTGCATTTAATCATGTGTTCCATGAGTTGACCAAACATATAGAGGTTGATTGCCACTTTGTTCGTGAGAAGGTGGAAGAGAATACTATCTACACACCTTACACAAGAAACAAAGATCAGTTAGCCGATATCTTTACCAAGGGTTTGACAACAGATCGGCTTCAAGATATTTTGACCAATTGGGATCAATTGACATTTTTGCGCCAACGTAAGGGAGGTTATTGGAGAAGAGGATAGAGTGTATCTTGTTGCAAGTACTTTGTTACAACATCTACCTTGTTACAACTAATTTGTTACAACCTCCATCTTGTTATAACTTACTTGGTTACAACTAACCAATAGTTTAGGATCCAAACTTGCCTATATATTTAGTCTTTCTTTCCTTGTATTGCAAGAGTGACTAAATTAATGAAAAGCCTTCCTCTTCTCCCGTAGATATAGGCATTGTCGAACCATGTAAGTTCTGTGTGTTCTAGTTTTGCTTTCTCTATTTAAATACTTGTTTCTTTATTTTCGCATAAAACTGAGAGAGCTGAATTGATATTCTTTTTGCCGATGAGCAGAGACTTGCAATCCTCTTTCGCTTCGTCAGATCGTTATCGAGTAAAGGAATTAGCTGTAGTGTTTGCTCTCCATCTTCACACTTTACCGGAATCAACAAATTGTATCTAGATCTCTGTTTAGGAGTTCTCTTGTACTTCTTTCACGTTTGTAATACAAAAAGTTTATTCAACTTTTTTTTTTTCATGGTAAACAATAAATATGAGTTGAATTGCACTAGTAGTCGTTGTGCTATTACCAAAGCTTAACCTGACTACAAAACAAAATCATTACAAAAGTAATTTGAACTTAGTCGGGCTTATGCCCTAAGATCATTGAACTCAGTTGAACCTTATATTTCTAGATAAGTCCAAGTATAATTCCTACCGCTAGTGGCACACCTCCTTTTAATTTGATATTTGTAAAACTTGCACGTGAAATGAAAAAGTATGATATTTTTTTTTGGAAGGAATTGAAACATTGTTCGGGGGAGGGAATATGATATTCCGAACATCTCGAGGTGTTGCACGTCATTGCAAGCTGTCATATCAAACGACCATCTTTTTATATGATCGAGGAAACTCACATTATTCACACTCAATATACTTGTTGCGGAGAGATAAAAAGGATGGAAAGAAGAAGAGCGATAGATATGATCAAGGAAAGAAGAAGAGCAAGGGAAATAGAGATTATGATGAACGAGAGCTACAAAAAATGGAAGTCCCTATTGCCGGTGATCTATGATTGGTTCACCAACCACAACTTGGTTTGGCCTTCCCTATCTTGCCGGTATAACAAACTATCCCTTCTTTTATGGTTTAAGAATCTTGTTATAGAATTGATCTAATGTCATGATAGTTTTCTATTTATTTCTCTACTAACAATAAAAAATCGACTTTCTCTTTTACTATAATTGAATTAGCTCTTCTTCTTTTCTTATATTGTATGTGACTAGTTATGTCCATAGTATTATAATATGACAAAAAGATGTAAATGATTATGATATCGAAGTCAATTATTGGAAGGAACAAGAAGGGTTATAAAATCTTTATGTGAACATAGATTACTAAACAATCATAATATGAAATAGGGAAAACATGGGTTGTAAAATCTGTATGTGAACATAGATTACTAAATAAACTAGAGAATACAAAAATTCAAATAATTGAATTAAAATAAGATTTAGAATTTAGCAAAGTTTGATTAAGACGCAAAAAGAGGTCATCCGTGGATTTCGAACAATCACAACAACAATATCAAGAGAGAAAAACTTCAAACATCCAATAATAGTAAACTCATAAAAACTATATATTCATCTATTGTAAAAGTTTATACTTTAGCCCTATTGTGGGCTTGATAGATAATCCTTAAAATTCTAAAGATAATTCAAAATAAGGTTATTTATTCATTCATTCCACCCCTATCTAAAACCTTATATTTAAATTAACTCGAAATAAATTCAAATAAATTATATACTAATCCAACTTAATTCTATATCAGATCGGCTTCGGCATTAATTTTGGACTCGCTAATCCTCTGCATATATTCTTTCTTGTTTCAAAAGATTCATCAAATTCACGAATGTGTTGAAGGCTTCATATACGCTACCTGGTCTATAGTTCACCTCCTAAATGACTACGGTGGTGAAGGCGATGAAAGAAATCTTGGAAGTTCGCTCGACCACCACAATGGGATTGGTACTCATTTATCAAATTGGGATGGGATGGGGGTAGCGGGGGTGTCGGTCAACCGGTTGATGAACTGGTATGTGAGCTGGTAGCTAGGTGATCTTGTTTGGTGGCTTGTTACGCAAAGTTTGATCTCATGTGCACGGATCGGAATTGACAATTCTAGAATATAGGTTATTTAATGTCAGGATTTGTCTCTTATATGGTAATCCTAGTAATAATAGGATTAAAAAAAGATATAGTCAAAACCTTAATTATTGTTTATTTCCAGAAAAAAAAAAACCAATGTCATACTTACTTAGGATTGAATTTCAAATGAATAATGACATGCTATAAAGGGCCTATAATTCCTTTATTTTTTGTGTGCTCAAAAGAGCTATTGGATAGCCAACAATAGGTTGAGAAAAGAAAGAGAAAAGAAATAAAGAGGTTGAAGAGGAGAGAGAGAGAGAGAGAGAGAGAGAGAGAGAGAGAGAATTGGGTTTCTCAAAAAACTTTGGGTGTAATCTTTGGGATTTGTACTATTTCTAGTATTTGGGGTTACAAAATTACAGCAATTTTGTAAAGCTTTGTAACATTATTTCGTAATAGTACTTCTCTTCCAGTGGTTTTTATTGGTTATGAATTTCAATAGATATTCTTACATCTTTGTCTTGTATATTAGATTATTCTTTTATGCAAGAGTCGGTCATCGTATTTGCGGGCGTAGGTTCGTCACATATGCTTATCTTGAAAAATAGTTTATGCTTTTATTCCCAACATTCAGTATCTCGTGTTAAACTATTGATCCCTACAAGATGTTAAGGTCTTGTAATGTTTGTCAAGTCCTACTCTCAAATATACAAAAAAAAAAAGTTGTGACAAAAAAAAATTGTGTCAGGTCATGCCCCCATCATGACAGTTTATTATCTATAAGCAATTGACGATGACAGAGTAATAATTCTAAAAGATAATAAATGTATAAATAATAATCAAATAATCTCATAGAGTATCATATGATCAATAAAATTAATCATGACTTATATAAGGTTGATGGGTTGAATTTTCAAGTACACATCATTCTCTTAGGGTCTGCTTGGTAATGGTGTTTTCACCGATTTTGGGATGTTTTTGAACCGACCGTTTATGAAAACCCCTACTTGTTAATTTTTTTGAGGCACTGGTTTTGGTCGGCTCAATAACCCCCAAAACCGATATAAAGTATATTTGGGTGGCTTATAAATAAATCGGTGGGTTTCGAAGCATTTTATTATTTTATTCCATTATATCCTCACCAAAAATATATAATTATAACTACTAATACACTTCCCTATTTAACTTTATTCGTGTTAAAAACTTTCAAAACCGCTCGTTAGTGAATTACCAAGCATGGATTGGACTTGTTTAAAAGCCGCTACTTAAAAACGACCCAAAATCGGACCCCTCATAACCGGTACTCTAAAAACACCTCATAACCGCTACCCCTACAATTTCCAAGCAGGCCCGTAGTGTTATCTCGCTCTCACTGAAGACATGGCAATAAATGTATTATACGAATAAGTAAAATTATTTGCTTTGATTTGACTTAATTTTGTTGTATCTTTGGCCCGAAATCGTTACTTCATATTACCAGGACATGTCCACGATCAATCTTACTTTGAGTTATCCAAATTATTTTGCTATAAAAAAAAATTAGACCTACAAAATAATATACATATGTTTTACATATATTATGGTTATCGAAATATATTTGCTTTATGTAAGCATAACCCATCCTTAAGATACTTATGAGAACAAGTTTGTTAAGATACTTATGAGAACAAGTTTGTTGTAAAATGCTAATCACGTGCCACAATCAAATACCTATAGAAATTGGCATTCTTAAAAATCTCATGAATACTGGTGTGAATGATGAGAAATATGAAATACTTAAGATGTGCTGGAATTAAGCAATGATAAATAGTAACTGATTAATGATAAACTGAACATATTAATTGTAATCAAATTTCTCATATAATCCTTGGGCTAACACAATAGTGTCAACTGTTGGGGATCGTTGCTTGAAATGATCATGTGATGAAATCAATAGGGATATAGCGAGCCAGATTTTGTAGATTGTAACCTCCATCTCCGTCAATAATGTTTTTTTCAAGTGCATTTGGGAATAAAATTTTGAAAAAATATGTTTAGTAGATTTTTTTTATGTGTCCTTTTTTCCGGCATGGATTCGAATATGCGCCTTCCGCACCGGGGCCCCCGTTGCTAACAAAAAGAAGTTGCACCACGGAAAAAAAGTTGTCCAAAATCAAAATTAATTAACCCAGATGCATTTGAAAACATTTTGGATTTTGGATAAACTCCAAAAACCAACTCTAGGGTCGGCTTTAGCAAAAATATGGCCCTAGGCTATCTTGAAAATGGGGGCCCTATATGATAATTTGGAGACCTTTGTCAAAATTTAGGGGGTCTTTGTGAATTTTTGGGGGTCATTGTAAATTTTTTGATGTCCCAAAAGTTATAAAGCCCCTCTAGATTTTATAAACATCCCCATTTTTTTCAAAAGCCTCCTAAATTTTTACAAATGTCCCGCAGAAAGATTCTAACTTAGTGTCTTACAATTGAACTGGACCCCAAAAAAAATTTCATTGCCTTTTGGATACTAATTTTTTGAAAGCATATATGTAATTGAACTGGCCCAAAAAAATACAACTTAGTATCTTATAATTGAACTGGACCCCAAAAAAATTTCAATGCCTTTTGGATACTAATTTTTTCAAAGCATATATGTAATTGAACTGGCCCCAAAAGAAAGTTCAACAAAAATACGTCAACTTAGTGGAAACCAAGATTTTCAAAGCCTTTTAGATACTAAATTTTTCAATACCTTTTGGAAACCAAATTTAATTAAATTGGGGTCCAAAAGATGTTTCAATACCAATTTTTTTGGGACCTCCTTACTCTTTTTTTTCTTCATGTGGAGGGCCTTCTAAACTTTTGGGCCCTAGGCCCATGCCTAGGTGGCTTATGCTTGGAGTCAAGTCTGACTAGCCCCAAAATGGAGTTTAGTAAATCTCTACTCTTTATGAATTTTTACCCTAATCCATGAAACACTTCACACACTCCTCTATCCTTTTAGACATGTCATACAACTATCTACTTCAATGTTCTCCATTTGATTTAAATATTCTAATGGGTTTTTTTTTTCTTTTTTTTTTTGGGGGGGGGGGGGGGGGGGGTGGGGGCGGAGTTTTAGTGATGAAAATAGTTTGTATTAGTTATTTACATATTTAAACAAGTAGAATTTTGGAATTGTTGTGAAATTATGGTTGATGAAAATGAATATTGTTTACTTGCATATTTTAATGCTAGGTTCCGATTTGTATGATATTGTGGTTGATGACAATGTGTAATGTTAATTTTGGTTGAGAATGTTGTATTTTGGAGCTCTATGGATGATAAGGACTATTTAGCTAACAAAGTATTAAATTACCTAATTATACTCATAATTTCAAAAGATAAACTCTAAATTAAAAATTATAATTAACATATTGCCTAAACGTTAAGGGTCTGCTTGGATTGAGGAAAAAAAAACAGAGTTAAGTGGGGTTAAATAAGGGAGAGCAGAGTCAATACATAGAAGTTTGTTTGGATTGAAGGGAGAGTTAAGTGGGGGAGAGTGTTTAATAACTCTTGCTTGGATTAGAGGTTTTGAGTGAGATGGAGATTAATTTAAAAAAATATGATAGTTATCAAAATAACCTTATTACATATGTCATAAAATTAAATTTGATTGAAATTTTAATTAGATTTGTCAAAATATCTTCACAAATTATGAAGATACGGAACAACATGTGAAAACAAGAAAAAAATCATAATATTTTATTAAATAAATAAGGGGTATTTATTATTTTTTAAATAAAATTCCTCAATTCCCCTCCTTAACCCTCCGATTTGGGGGGAGGGGGGTAAAAAATGGACAAAAGATGGTGAAATAAACACTCGCTTAACCCTCTACAACCCTCCCTCCTAAACTCTCATCCTCAAACCAAACATGATTTTATTTTTCCCTCACTTAACTTTTCCTTACTTAACTCTCTTAACCCTCAATCCAAGTAGACCCTAAAAGATATTCTAGTTAACTTTAGTAGAGTTTCATAACTTGAAATTTCAATTTTTTAAGGTTTGAAATACCAATATAAACCTAAATCTATCTTATAAAAAGTTGTTCCCTAACTAGGAGGGGTAAGCAATATGCGATTTAGAATCATAAACATAGAACCAAATTACTCTACTCGTTTTAGATTTGGGGAACACAGTAAAATTTGTGACTCTAGATTGATAAGTTTGCGATTTTGGTTTGCAATTATAGGAAGATGATTCAGTTCGAACCGCACAATATTATAACTATGTCACGTCCCACGTGTCTATCTACGTCTAACCAAACCCTATATCCAACATATCTAGATGATCCCCTCTCTTAGCTTGTGAGCCTTTTCTTGGTAACATACCCTTTGTTAGTATGTTTGAGTCATTACTTAACTTTTTTTTGTAGGATGTATAGTTTGCGATTATGACCGAATTAACCAACTTATGGTTCAACTAAAAACAGTTTCGAGACCATGCAGTGAGATTCGTTTATGTTTTATTCGGTTTGCAACAAAGGGATAATTTGGATGTACTACAATAAAATTTGAAATAGAACAAGACCTAAATATAATAATTATATATTTTAAAATACACTAGAAAATAAATAAAAATGAAATGCCAATAACTACCAAAATGTTCACATATGATATACCTATTGAAGTAATATCGGACGAGCCGTCATAGAGTAGAACTCGTCTATTGTCTAATCATAATCAATTGTACTATATTGGTCTATTGGGTTGAGAGGAGGAAAAAGAAACATGCAAAGGAATATAGGGGAGGAGGTATCCCTTGAAGGTAACAGAATAAAGAGCCTTCATGATCATGCTGAGCACAACATGTAATGGCATTCTTTCTCAAGAAAATAAATCTCGTTAATTAAACAACCATAGATACATAAAAATATTGTTAATTGAACAAATATAGCTACTTTATTTAGCCCCATTTGAATTATCCAATGTGGATTAAAACTCCAGTCTTTGAAAAAAGGGAAGAGTCAGCTAAGATTGTCATATTATCATTTTATTTAGCTACAATAATCCTACTTTCACAAGTACAATTAGAAGCATTGTCCATCCTCTTTTCGTAAAGAGCTTTGCTATGCCTACGACCAAATACTTACAATTCACTTACAACCAACACGTGTTCGCCATGTGTGGGGCTTCGATTGGAGGAGGGAGAAAAGTGGTGGGTCGGGAGAAGCCAATGTAACATGAGGGTAAGACCCATGTGTAGGGGTGGGAGAGAGAGAGCTGGTAAAAATATTGTAAACATTTGGTTGTAGGCTTAGCATTTTCCTTTTGTAAAAGTATAACTAATATGTTTGACTTTGGGGGAAAACAAAGAATTCACCCTTTTCCATCAATAGATCGATCTAGTGCATGACAAATACTTTGTCTAATGACACGTTGCAACAACTCTAATTGTATATCCTTGAAGCATTTAACAACTTCTTCGTGCGACTCATTTATTGCTAAAGTTTAGTCATGCATGGAAGTCCTTAAATCAGTAGCAATATCCAATCGGGTAATAATAATATCAAATTCAACATCTCTACGATTATAATGAGGCTGAAAAACGACTCAAGAGTAAACCGTCTATGTCGTATTATATCATCACTTATTAATTTTTAAAATTTTAAATTAAGTATAAAAAATTAATTGTATTTAAATTGTTATCTATAACAACATATGGAATCAAACAAGAAGAATACATCTCTACCCTAACAACATGAGTTAGAAGAGATATTTGACAATATTAGATAATATGTTATTATTTTACTTGCAACACACGTGCATTTACTAGTAGAAAATAAAAATGCTGCATAACACAAGATAATGGAGTTTCTTACATTTAGTCTAATGATGTCTATATAACTAAAAGACTTATGAGACTAAATAGAGAAAGGCGACAATATGGTAACTATAGCAAAACAAGAATAAATATGATATTTACTTATTTGAGAAATACATAAGTTTATTGTGCTAAAGGAGAAAGGAAAAAGAGACGTCACACTAGAGAGAAAAAACATAGATAAATAGATAAAATGCATTTAGGGTTTAACTATATTTCACTGGGCTTTGCATAACATGGGTATTAACAAAGAAATGACCTACCTTAGCCCATGTCAGTAGGGTTATGATACGACCAACTACGCACTATGAAGCATGTCAATACCTCTAAATACAATACAATCATGACTGTAAGTGACAAATGGGTAACTCTACAATTCAATAATATTGTCCTAAGGCCTACTAGTTGTTTATCTCAATCCACATCAAGTAACAAAAATATAACAAATATGAACAATATAAGGTGTCCCAAAATACTATCTCCTATGGCGAAGCTTAGTAGTTAAAATGATAAACTAACAAGAGTAGCAATAAGTACATGATTATAATCTAGCTACAATCTAGAAATAATATACAATCATGTCGTTCCGTCCTTGTTTGAAATTAATTACCATTAATATTGAAAAGCTACGAGTGAGCTATACCGAATGCAAAGTCCTATTTGTTTCGATACTTGCGACTAAACCGAATAGATTGAATACACACTCCTATTTGTCTCGATACTCGTGCTTCCTGCATAACTAATTTTTGTTTCACTAGCAAGTGGAGAGAAACGCTGCTGGGCAAAGAGAGACCTAAAAACCTCGTTGGAATGATTTTTTTCTTTTCTTTCAAGAAGCAACACTAAAAACAACTTACTAAATCAACCTCCCACGTGTTTTCAAAATTATTCTAAAAGAGGCCTAGCTTTTTATTTTTATTTTTTAAATTTAGGTCCACCTTGATACCCTTCACCGGCCCATGACGACTGGCCCACCCGTGATGACGCTAGCTCTCAAATTTGGTTTTGATAAGCTACTATTGCTAAACAACTTTTAGAATTGCTTGAAAAAAGCACCTGTCATAAGCAATCCGAAACTCGATAAATTCTGAGCATCTCGAGTAAAACTTTGATACAAAAGAAGGTATTTGATACCTCCTTTGTATGACAAGTGGACCCATAATCTTATATCTACACATTTTACGAAATGAGAGAGAAGTCATACGTCCGAGCTCTCTAGTCTAGTGGTATTAGAGCGGACATCCGGAGGGGCCGGCAAGGTTCGAACCTCCCAATTGTGTGTGTGCGTGTGATTTCAAAAAAAAAAAGAGAGAGGTCATACAAAGAAGTTGTATCAAAACTTTGATAACTTCGTCTATCAAAGTTTTAGAGCATCTCCAACCCTATTGTGAGTTTGAAAAAAATGGTTGCCACATAGGAATGACAACCATTTTTTTCAAAAGTACTTCTCCAATGCAAATGTGAAAAAAATGTGGAGTTGACATGACAATGACATGGCAAAGACAATGTGAAGTTGGTTGTCTAGATCTAGACAATGCACTTCACAATGTCTTTGTGTCCACATCATCATTTGTGAATAAAAATATTTATAAAAAGAAGTAGAAGAGTAAAAGTTGTCTTGGAAGTTGTAAAAAATTAATTTGTATTGTCTTCTCAATACTTTTGCATTGGAGATGACCTTTTAAACTCATTGTCATTTGTGAATATATTTTTGCCACCTATACAAGACATTGTCTTGTGTCCCATGCCACATAGGATTCACAACACAAAACAAGACAATAGGGTTGGAGATGCTCTTAGTGTGAGCATCTCGGGGTTGGCCAATGACACGTGGTTGCAGAGGTGTCACGCTGAAGTGCTGAACTGCCATATATATTTACACCACCGAGGAGGAAGAAGAAGCACACAGCAGCCTTGGCGAAGGGGAGAGAGAGAGAAAGAGAGAGAAAGAGAGGAGAGAGAGAGAATGAAGGAAAGAGGAAGAGCCGGACAGAGGACGGTGGACGAGAGGTACACCCAATGGAAGTCGCTGGTGCCGGTGCTCTACGATTGGCTCGCCAACCACAATCTCGTCTGGCCTTCCCTCTCTTGCCGGTTTGTATTTCGACTATTTACCAAACTGCCCCCCCCTCTCTCTCTCTCTCTCTCTCTTTCTATTCAGCATTATTGAAATTAGGAATTAGGGTTAGGGTTTAGGGTTTAGGATCTCATATCTCTTTTTTTAGGTTTAAAGGTTTAATTAATTTTGTGTATCCATGAAATTATAAGGGTTATTTAGTTTTAGGGTCTCACATATATATATGAATATTAGATTTCGGGTCTCGAAATTAACATATGTTAGAATTTGAGTTCGAAATTATTGTTTATTAGCCTACTTGAACAGTGATGATATCATAATATCCATGATTCCATGTATATGTGAGACCATAAAACTAAATATCCCATTATAAGGGTTACTTAGTTTTAGGGTCTCACACATATATGAATATTAGAGTTTGGGTCTCGAAATTGGTTATTCTGTTATATATTGAAGATCAATTTGCAGTTGTTGCACCAAAGAGCTAATTTCGCTGTGCTGTGATTTATTATTATTATTTTTGGTTCTTTTTTTTTTTTAAAGAAAATCATTTTTTCCAGGGGAAAAAGGGGGAATTTTGGATGTGAAAATTTCAAGTTTAGCTCTTTTCTAGGATCTGATCCTAGATTATAGGGTTGAATGGTTTGTTACTTAATGTTTTATCAAAAGGAAACAGAAGATCCGTTCTTTTTACATGAACTCTTAGTAGAGGCCACTTTTGCCAAATATTTTTTATTTACTCTCTAATGTTTAGAGGAGAACAATTTGGAAATCGACTTGTAAGGGTTTTTGGACAAATGTAGGGTTTAGTGTAGGGAGTGAGTTTGTATTGGAGTTTCAGTCGTTGAATGAAATAGCCACATCAACAAATTTGGATCATTTTCCAAATAGCAGACGTGTAAGTGGTTTATGAAATTGTTAGTTCTCTTTCTATGCGCTTTATGGATTTTGTATAGATTTGGAGACAAATTTGGTTTTAGGCTGATTAGAAGTTGAGGCATTTTGTCGACTGGCAAACTCAGTAAAAGAGACATGTTAGGAGAACAGGTTAAATGCTGCAAGCAACCCGCGTTCAGATTAAGCTGTCAAACTTTTTACAAGGGGCGGAAAGGACAAACTTCCTCTCGTTCTAGGAGTCGGATCTTAGAAGCCAGAATATCGTAGGAGGCCAACGAATCTCAGTAAGAACCGCGATTCGACTGTTCTTACTTGGGAGCGACTCGGGAGCTCGTTCTCCTGGCAATGAGAGCTTGTTTCCCTGGCGACTAGGGGAGCGTTTCACCGGCGAGATTGGCGCTTCCCATAACAAGACCATAATTTTAAAAGAGAATAAATTCTGGAAGAAAATTGGAGATTTTTTTAATACACACTCGTGAAAGTAACAAGAAACTAAGGCTTATTTACCCTTACATCATAAAAATTACCATGCAAATGATCTCTCTGTAATTTGAACTGAATTTTATAAATTCTAATAAATATTAAGATGTCTATAAATTTTGATAACAATAATTAATAAACGAAATTTTTTTATTAGCGCACACTTCCTTCATGTTCCTAACTTTAGACACTTCTAAGTAGTCGCGCTTCCCCGCCCCCGCCCCCGCTCCCGCCCCCGGTCCCGCCCCCGCTCCCGCTTTTGGCTTATAAGAGTCAGATTTCTTATGTTTGTTATATTGATGGTTGAATAGCTTTTGAGAAGATATAAGTTTCAATACCCTCTCATACCAAGTAATAAACACCAACATAGAAGTTAAGGGAAAATGGTAAGTTTTGACTTTGGATCTACTTTGCTTTGTGCTTTACAACCATTGGAATCATATTAGACCATGCAAAAGCATGAATTATCACATGAATCAACTAAATGTTGAAGTGCAAAAATTCCTTGTCCTTGTGGTTTGACATCGGAATTAGTTCATAAGAAGCAAGACACAATTATTATCTCTTTCGAATAGACTTCTTGCAGTGAGAATTGAATTTTATCTAGTTTCCATTACTTCAAGGATTCTCTCATTGGTATTCTGTCTTCATATATAGAGATTTATGTAATAATTCCGATGTTAGTCTAAAGAGATCAAAGGATGCAAACTTGTCTTTTAATTAGTGACGACTTGTTTATTGGGCCTGTCAGGTATTGGTGCATATAGGTTCGGATGTAATATGAATCTGATAATAAGTATAAAACCTATTTGTCTAGACATTATATTTATCTACCATTTTCTCTCTTGGATATCTGGTCATCATTTAGGATGTCTTCCGTCACTTCGCAGTCAACAATGAATATTGCTTATTGAATTGTATATGGTTATTGCATTTTCCTAGACACTTATTATTTTTCTCCTTTTTTCGTATACATAGATGGGGTCCGCAACTCGAGCAGGCGACATACAAGAATCGGCAACGGCTTTATCTATCAGAGCAGGCAAGCTTTAGTTTAGTCATTTACCCTCTAAAATATGATACTCAATGATGGCACACCACGGTCCTTGTCCTTGCCCTAACAGTTAACATGCACATGATGTATTCTCAACTTCCTTATTGGTTTCAATGGGGTCAACGTTTTGTCTTAGTATTGGTCAATGACTTTCATTTTTTTGTAGATCTAATATAAAAGCATATTGTAGTTCTGCACTGGAGTTGTTACCCAATCCCATGCCGAGTTCTTTGTGTGTAAGAATTACATTGAAAACGAATAATTCCTGATAAATATGGAATGCTGCATAATTTTTCATGCTTGTCATGCATCCAATGCGTTTGCAAAATAATGAATTCCCAAGTTACTACAGACGGTTTTTCATTTGCCATCTTAATAAATTCACATGCTTTAACATTTGCTACCCATGATATATATATATATATATATATATATATATATATATATATATATATAACTTGGAATTGGTTCGAGTGTCCTCTAAGTGATAATGGAGTATCTGACCTCGTAAAATGCGATTAAAATATAAACTAAAATGCATTCTATATGGAAACCTCGAACATATCATTATTGAGAGTTGATGCTTAAGTGTAGACTATCACACAGACTCTCTCTATATTATTCACACATGACACACACACACACATAAAGTAAACAATTCATCATCCACGAGCTTTCATATTACAATAAGAATTATAAATTGCATGTGTCAGCATATATTTATTATTTACTAGTAGTGTTTTACAATCAAACTGTTCATCATCCATCTTTACTAAACTAGAAATTAAATAAATGCATGAGTTGTCTTCATCTATGATACAGTTAATGATGCTTTATCTATATCTTATGTTTCTTGTTTAAAATGTTCAGACAGATGGGAGTGTTTCAAATACTCTTGTCATTGCGAATGTCGAAGTTGTGAAACCACGGGTTGCTGCTGCTGAACACATCTCTCAGGTTAGTGATGGTCATAGTGGTCTCCTAGAGCTTTTGTTAGCCTATATTACATCTGGAAGGATTTTGCATCATATGTTTTGAGCTGTAGTAATGCAAAAATATTAGATGTGCATAGTTTACAGATATTTTTAGCTGTTTGGTTTTCAACATTGACCTATAAGTATATATTGCTCCGAAGATTGAATGCAATGACATCCCAAATATTGAAACTTTGCATGGCATTTTATTTATGCCTCTCTGGTACATAAGTTTAGTGTTTAAGTTGTCGATGCCCAGATCTGTATCTTCGCTTGCACTAGTCTTGACTGACATCTCAGTATGATATCTTTGTTTTTGTTTCATATACTAGATTTTGCTGAAATGTCCTGGTAACAGATGCAATCTTTTAACATGCTTGGAGTGGGTGTTTGATTATCATAAGATGCTCTTTTATTGCAATGGTTGCCATCTTCATATAGCTGAAATCTGATATGTGGAGGTGTTTCATTTTGGTTATAAATATGAACTGTTAGCAATCTGAGCGAATGCTCCCAACCTTCTTCCATCAGGAAGGCTCGGGTATGGAGCATCAGAAAGCTCCTTTAAAAGAATTGACAAAATATTTCGTCCAGCTGTTGACCTGATGCCCTCTTCATGTTGGTGCCAAATTCCAAGCCAGGTAGCTATGAGCAGGAGAGAACGTCCTATAAAGTCCTATAAAACGTAGATGGCCAAATAGCTGGTAGGTAGACCTACCTTTTGGGTATGCAGTTTAAGATCATGCAAGCAAGGAGCATCCTTCCCCCAGACTACAAAAAGTCTAGACGAAGAGGTTGGATGATATAATTTTCTGTAGGGAATTGCATTCTTCTCTATGGCACATTAAGCCAAAGTGTGAAAAGGAACTAAATTCCCAACCAAAAGAGTCAAAAAGGCTGGTTGGCTATTTGGTACTTCAGAGTCTATGCGAAAGAAGGTCAATGATGAATGGCAAAAAAATATGAAAATAATGAAGAATGCGTGGATATGCAAAGCTGAATCTCTTTACGTTAGGTTTCATGTGTAGTTCACACTTGTTTAGCTTGAATTTGAACTCCAAGGAATGCGGCAATTCACTGTCTATGGTCAGCTTTAACGAGTGCTTGTGTAGGTTGTGATAGATGACCTTAGTTCATTGTTGTACTTCCCTCGTCATTTTTTTTTATACATTTTGTGCATGGAAGTAAAGATGATTGCTATTTCTTAATGTTCTTTCCTTCATCTCAGTAGATGTTGTTCATGCATCTTTTATCATGCATTGCCCTAGCTATTGTTGCATTCAGAGCCTTACCAAACATAATTTGATTATGCTTTCAAGATCAGTATTGTTAAAGACGGCCTAACAGCTGATAGGTTGATGAGGCCTCAGTTGCTCTTTAGGACGTACATCTGTTTCACCAGATGCCTTGGCTATTTATTTTGGCTGGACCAGCCCTTTCAAGCATTATAAACCCACTTTGACCTCTCCTCAGGAGATAATAAACGACAATTACTCATATGTTTATATTTATCATGGTAAGTAAATGGTTGGTTAATAATGATCGGATAATTTGTTCAATTGTATACCTTTTTCTATTTTATAATTATTTCTGTTTCATAAACATGCTTCCGAATGGTGTGGACACAATGACACAGCACGACATAGGTTTTTTTGTCTCCATGTGTTTTTTGGTGTGGGTTTGTTGTATTTGCTATGTACCCTATACACAACACTCATGTGGCAGCCATTTTAGAATGTTGGAGCCTCCTAATTAGAAATCAATTTAATTGCTTAAGGTGACCCTTTTAATTGCTTGATTTATAGTTATTGTTAGTTCTATATTTTAGGTTCATCTTGGTTTTAGACACTTTTGATATATTTGTTATTCTTGTATTACGGGGGGAATACCCAATGTTTTCCTAGGCCTGCTTGTGCCTCACCAAAGCCCTTAGTGTTATGTCCTCTCCTATCTTCCCAGCAGACAAATTTATCTCTCACATGCTCAAAATAGTAAAGAAGTGGTTGGCAATGTCTGGTAATATTATAATAGGACCCACTTGTTTATTTAGGCACAACATATTTCAGAAGGACGCGTCCATGTTTGAGACTACTTCGCAGAGAAATTCCTTAAAATCAGGCATCATTATGCATGTTACAGTGTAATAGAAGTGCACAATGATGGTTGACTAGTTATTTCTCCTGGTTGGTCCAAAAGAACCAAAAGTAAGCGCCATTTACAATTTTTAGCTTCAATTTTGTCCCAAATAAGAAAACATAAGATACAGTAATTTTGAAAAGTTTAGAATATAATATGCTTGGGATATATGTGTGCAAGTGTTATATACGGAAAAAGAGAAATATGTTTACCCTCTAGTGAACGTCGTAGCTGCTGCCAGTGTTCTAGAAAAGGATTAATTGACAATTAATCCGCTAAGCAATTGGGAGCTTAATCCGATTAGTTGGGCGGCATCTTAACCAAAAATCCAAAATAGCCGTGTAATTGTGATTAGTCCTCCATCTGATCTGATTAGGCAGTAAGCAGCCTGGGCTGATCTTAATGAAAAGCAATTACTATAACATACAGTCTCTTGTGTCGATGCTGTTCCTCATGCCACCACTTCAATGCTTCTGCTGTTTTGGTTTGCATCACCCTGTTGTTAAGTTTGCAGGAGAGTGAGTAGATGGGGGAGGAGAGGAGAGGAGAGGAGAGGAGAGGAAAGGAAAGGAAAGGAAGGGGCTGGGTTTTTAAGGTTAACAGTAAGCCGCAAGCTGGCAACAAAACCTCCGATCACTGGGTTGAACAAGGTTGGTTCACATGCAAGGTTCACATGCAAGTAAGTGTTATTATTACATGACTCGGGTGACTGGAATGGGGGTTGGGCAGGGTTGAGATAGCTCTAAAATCTCCAAGACTCTCCTCTCATTGTCTCCCTCTTTATTTTGACGTCCAAGGAAGCGGTGAGCAATAGGAGGCCATTTTGGCAGCTGAGAGCTTCAGGAACATGGTTGCCCCCTCCACACTGCTTGTTTACACCTATGCTTGGTCTCTCGTTGTGCATGTGCATTTGGCACCAATCATATTACAAATCTATACCAATCATATTACAAATCTATACCTGTCAAATGCTTATGTCGCAGGACTGGTACTACAACAATTTTGTTGTATCTTGACATCCTAGACTCCTAGTTCTCCATCTTTTTGGTACTTCATATACTATACTAATGATTCTTACCTTTACTGCCTTATCTATGGATTTGTGGGTAGGAGACTTCCTAGTTACTTCATTAGTCTCTTTTTTTTTTTAATGAATAGTTAATTCATTAGTCATTTAACACATGTTGTCTACTATTAAATTTTGGAAGTCCAAATTAATTAAAGATATTACCCTATATAAATATTCTGTAAACAAAAGCCCACTTATATTAGTCAAGACTCGCTGCTGCTTCCAAATTATTCACAGGGCCCTTATCTATGTCATCTTTTTGGTACTTCAAAGCTTTTGATAACTGAGAAAGTGATTTTGTATAGTTAGTTGTGTAGGTTAACCTGTCATAACTGAGAATGTTCTAAACGAAGCTTGCATCACTAATAATAGTTATCACTTTAGTTGCTCAGGAATACATTGGCTACATCTCTCTTTCTCTCTTATTTGTCTCTCAACTATTTATTTTATGGGCTACAATTCTAAGTAGGCCATCTAATTATACATTCTTGGGGCTTCTTTACTGTCTGATAGGTTAACTTTTTAAAATAATTGTAAATGTATGGTCCCCTTTTACAATGAATGTGACATCACTTATAGATTATTTAATAATAGACTCTGTGATGTGCTTAATTCTTTGCAGTTCAATGAAGAAGCCCGCTCTCCTTTCGTGAAAAAATACAAGACTATTATCCATCCAGGGGAGGTACGACATTATCAATTTATCATGAAGTGTTATATATGTATATGTGAATATATATAAAATGTCTTTGTTCAGTTTCGTTTTTTCAAATCTCGTTGTACCTAAAGAATGAAATATCAATGAAATACAATTGGTAAATGTTTTTTGTCTCATAGTTTTCTTGGATTTTCATGCGGACTCCAACTGCATCTTGGTGAATATCTAGACTAAGCCGTCTAGGACTCTAGGAAGTACATTACTTTCTTGTTTCCTTTCAGTCTAGCTACTGTAACTCTCAACTGGCTTAATTAGATCACTACTTGAGAAGTTGCCAACACAACTATTTAGTTGAGGGATGTGGCTACCATTTTATCTTATACTATCTTGACATTTCAAGTCGGGTATTTTTAAGCATATAAAGGTAGTTTTTAACTTCATGAAGACATTATCTTTCTTTTTTCTAGTGAACATAGAGTATATCGATGAAAGAGTCTATATGATACTTAAGTGTGCTTATATTGTTAGATGATTGGGTACTAAAACTTTCATGCATTGCTGACATATGGGTTGTGTTGTAGGTTAACAGAATCAGGGAACTTCCTCAGAACAATAAGATCGTTGCAACACATACCGACAGCCCAGATGTATGTATTCTGATTTTATGCATTTTTTCTCCTTTTTTTTCTAACTGTGTATTAACAAAGAGATCTACTTTGACTTAAGCCAGTAAGGTTTGTTTGGATGCAGGTTCTCATTTGGGATGTTGAAGCTCAGCCTAATCGTCATGCTCAACATGGTTCATCAGAGTCTCGTCCTGATATGGTCTGTTATTATTTTATCAACTTTAAGAATGTTTTGCTGGCAGGAAACACTTTTGCACTTTTGATGGGCTTCATAGGAACTAATAGGGATGTTTTTATTTCTATTGATTGGGACTTTGATCTTCTTATCTTTGATGTAATAGTTCATAGTGTGTTGCTCCTTGCAGATATTGACAGGGCATCAAGAGAATGCAGAATTTGCTCTAGCCATGTGCCCCACTGAGCCGCTTGTGCTTTCTGGAGGTTGAAAACACCCATTTAATAATTATGTAGTTTTTATGCTGTAGCTAAGTTTGTTATAAATGTCATAATTCATCTTCAGTATGTTCCTTTTGGTAGGTGTTTTTTTCCTTCTGGTAGAGTTCACTTTTCGGCACATAAATTATGCATTTAAATACTGGAGGTGCTTACTATAGGTAGTTATTCATGGTAGAATTTTTGTTGGACTTTTCAAACCAATAGCTTTTCAAATGTACTGTTTGATAAAATTGGGAGGAAGATCTTTAGTGGTAGTTGTTTGGTGAAAGGAAAACTTTTTGTGATAGCTATTCTTGCTGCTATGTCTTGTTAACTTGTTGCAACCTGGGTTTAAATAAATTTGAGAATAAAATAATATTAATAGAGGTCACATGAAAACCAAAGAATTTGACCACTAAATCATCGGTACTTGCATGCCATACTAAATTTTGCCAGTACAGATTGATGTGTAACTTCATCAATTCATGCATCTCACAATCGTTTGCAAGATGTTATTACATGGTATACAATTCTAGCAGTAGATCAGATTAGATCTTCTAGATTGCACATTCCTGTTTATTCCAATTTCAATGTTAGGTTAGGAGATTAATTCATCTCCCTTTCGTTGACATTACCACATTGATCTATATTCAGGGAAGGACAAGTTGGTTGTATTATGGAGCATACAAGATCATTTGTCAACTTTAGGAGAGACTTCATCTACTAAATCTCCTGCAGCACCATCTGGGAGCTCAAGTGCTAAGCAGGCTGCAAAACCTGGAAATGAGAAGAGTGTAGATGGTCCTACAGTTGGACCAAGGGGGGTTTTCCAAGGTCATGGGGATACAGTCGAAGATGTGCAGTTTTGCCCTTCTAGGTAATCAATCATAAGTGTAAATGCTGCAACCAGAGTGGTATTAATAATGCCATGTTCTAACTATATTCACCTTTTGCATCACTTCATTTTATCTTTAGATATTAAGACCTGCAGTTACTTATCTTTCTTGAGAGCCTTTCACTGTCTTCCTTTCTTCTGTTCTAGAAACAAAATGACCCTCTCGTTTGCCATATTGACCGTGATAAGAAATTTTGGATTTCTTACAGTAAAATTTTATTTTGTCCATGTTGTGTTCACACTTTACATGCTTTGCTATGCTATTGTTTTTATATATGCACTAACGAAGAATCATTTTTTTTGTTCTTGTAGCACTCAGGAGTTTTGTAGTGTAGGTGATGATTCTTGCCTTATGTTATGGGATGCTCGGCTTGGTACCAGTCCTGCAGTCAAGGTGAAATTGATGTTTCTCTTATTTTCTCATACTTTCAGTTTATAGTAAAGCATAATTTGTTAAGAATGGGTTGATGGGTCTATGAGTGTATGCTATAGTGAGCAACCGTTTCAGGTAGTTTCAAGCATTTAGAAAAAATCATTTAGGGCGAAAATTATTATACAAGGACCCCTTGGCTCATCTGTTTACAGAATATACAATTTCCTTGCCTTTGAGTTTTGAAGTATAGTATGGCACAGGATGCTTAACTAACTTGCTATATTTTATGTGTATTTTTGTTACCTGAATTAAAATCTACCATCTATGTGGTGGATGAATCATCCTGTTGTGAATGAAGGCCGAGTCAAATTTTCATGCTATTCTAAATTTTTGTGAATTCACTTGCTTGATGTCTGCATGGGTTAGTTAATTCGAGATGAATGCAATCAAAATCCAAAGCTGTTGCGGCATGGTGGAAGGAGGGGGGGTAGTCCATAATGCCACTTGACTCTGCTTTGAGTCCATTTTGCTGCAATTCTTCTCTTATTCGCTAAACATATATAGGTGATAATTTGTTAGTTAGTAGACAGCAGACACCCTATCGCTTTACGATGTTCCTCAGAAAGGTCAAGCGGTCAGTAGTTTTGATATATCTATAGAGATTATTTGAAGTGGAAGGTAAGCTATTGGGAAGCAGGATAAATTTTCTTAATAGAACAGTTTAATAATATATCATTTAGTATATAAGATTCTTTCCTTTCATGTGGTGGTGAGAGGACGAGTATTTGCCAAGGTTTTTTTTGTTTTGTTTAAATCGATCGAGCTAAGAACACGTTTTGTTAGGGGTCTTCAACTTTAAAGTTCAAGAAGGATAGCATAGAATAAGATTTGGAGAAGTATTGAGTGCATGACGTGATGATCGCTGGGGGGAGGAGAGAGAGTATTGAACTGGTTTTCATTCCTGTCTTTAAGGTCTTTCCATCTACCTCGCTTCTGATAAAAAAATGATTCATGAGTAGCTGGATGTCAGTGATTCTACTTGTCCTGTGCCAAACTACTTTGCTGACTAGCAGGGACCTCATCTTCAAATATAATGGTCACCTCTTGTTGTTACCTTACGAGATTTGCCGAGGTTTTTTTGATTTAAATCAGTCGAGCTAAGAATTGACCAAGAACACATATTGTTAGTGGTCTTCAACTTTAAAGTTCAAGAAGGATAACATAGATTAAGATTTGGAGAAGTTTTGAGTGCATGACGTGATGATCGCTGATCGCTGATCGCGGCATTGCTTTCTATAAGGAAGTCACGGGAATGGTATCTCAGTTTGGCACAGCTTATTCATTTTATTGTTAAAAGGCTCATTTTTTTACACATTAAAAGATTCAAAACCTTGACTTTTCTTATATTATTATATTTTATGTCGTGCCTGCACTCTTTCATATTGGAATATTGAGGTGCAACCATATAATAAGCTCACATCTACCTGGTCATATAACCTTCTATTTTACAATGCAAGCCCTGCTGTTTCCTTCTGTTCCCTTTGTCAAGCACTAGTTGCTTGATTGTTGGATTCAGATGGGCAAAGTCGTAAAATTTGTCTAATTCTAACCTATGAAGGCGAATAAACTCATTATTCAGTCACAGAGAGTTGCTGAACAATGATGTTACATTGAGAGCTCAACGTGAGTTTTAGTTCATAAATGCATTCGGTTTATTGTTAAAAGGGCTCATTTTCTTATACATATTAAAAGATTCAAAACCTTGACTTTTCTTATATTATTATTTATTATGTTGTGCCTTGCACTATTTCATATTGGAATTTAGGTGCAACCATATAATAAGCTCACATCTACCTGGTAACTACTATTTTACAATGCAAGCACTGCTGTTTCCTTCTATTCCCTTTGTCAAGCACTAGTCACTTGATTGATGGATTCAGATGGGCAAAGTCGTATAATTTGTCTAAATCTAACCTATGAAGGCGAACAAACTCATTGTTCAGTCACAGAGAGTTGTTGAACAATGATGTTACATTGAGAGCTCAACGTGAGTTTTAGTTCATAAATGCATTCGGTTTATTGTTAAAAGGGCTCATTTTCTTATACATATTAAAAGATTCAAAACCTTGACTTTTCTTATATTATTATTTTTTACATCGTGCCTGCACTCTTTCATTGGAATATTGAGGTGCAACCATATAATAAGCTCACATATATACCTGGTCACATAAACTTCTATTTTACAATGCAAGCACTGCTGTTTCCTTCTATTCCCTTTCAAGGTTGTCAAAGGCGCAAGGCGCACGCAAGGCGCACGCAAGGCGCAAAGAGTCTATATCGCCTGAGGCGCAAGGCGCACTTAAGGCGCGCGCCCGAGCGATACGAGGCGCATATATATATATATATATATATATATATATATATATATATATATATAAACCGGTGCACCTCTCTAGTCTTAATTCACAATTCACATTGACTCATTTATTCTGTGGAAAAAAAATACATATACTGTAAAAAATTTGCACAAACAATAATAAAAAGACTGAATGCATCTAGCAGCATTGTCTAGCAATATTTTTCAGTTATTGCAGTAGTGTAGCAATATTTTTCAGTACAATAACAAAATACAGTGAGAAGCATTCTGCAAAAAATTTGCAGAAACAAAAAAAGGAATGAATTGGTGCCAAAGTGTTCCAGTCATCAGTATACAGTAAAAAGAAAACAAAAATGAACAATAAGAAAGGCACTACGTCAATAATCTTCACTAAAACAAATACAAGAGAGAGAGAAAGGAACAATAAAACAAATACAAGAGAGATCGAGAGAGAAAGGAAAAGTGAAAAAGAAAAGAAAAAAAACAAAACAAAACAAAAAAACGCATCAGAGAGAGAGATCGAGAGAGAGAGAGAGAGGAGAGACACGAGAGATCGAGAGAGGGAGAGATGAGAGAGAGAGAGGAGGGGGAAACGGCAGCTAACCTAAAGATGCCTCAGCTGTCAGCCAAAGTGAGCCACCTCCGTGCCGCGTCCAGGGAAGTAGGGTTCTCGACTGTGTGTGTGGTTTTTTTTATTGATTTTATTTCTCTTTCCTTCTTTTTTTTTTTCAACTTTCTTCAGTTTTCTTCAACTGGAGTCTTCAACTGGAGCGGGTTGGATTTGTTTTCCTGCGGGCCTGCTGTGGGCTATTTTTTTTTTCTGCACATTTATACAAGCAAACAACAAAATCATCGAGGCGCGCCTAGGCGCGCCTTAAGCACAACCTGCGCCTGGGCAAAAGGCGCGCCTTTGTCGTGCCTGTCTAACTGCGCCTCGCCTCGACCCTGTTAAGGCGTTGCCCCTGCTCCTGGAGCCAAGGCGCGCCTTAGGCGCGCCTGGGGCGCGCCTTTGACAATACTGTTCCCTTTGTCAAGCACTAGTCACTTGATTGATTGATTCAAATGGGCAAAGTCGTAAACTTTGTCTAATTCTAACCTATGAAGGCGAACAAACTCATTGTTCAGTCACAGAGAGTTGTTGAACAATGATGTTACATTGAGAGCTCAAAGTGAGTTTTAGTTCATAAATGCATTCGGTTTATTGTTAAAAGGGCTCATTTTCTTATACATATTAAAAGATTCAAAACCTTAACTTTTCTTATATTATTATTTTTTATGTCATGCCTGCACTCTTTCATATTGGAATATTGAGGTGCAACCATATAATAAGCTCACATCTACCTGGTCACATAAACTTCTATTTTACAATGCAAGCACTGCTGTTTCCTTCTATTCCCTTTGTCAAGTACTAGTCACTTGATTGATGGATTCAGGTGGGCAAAGTCGTAAAATTTGTCTAATTCTAACCTATGAAGGCAAAGAAACTCATTTGTTCAATCACGGAGAGTTGTTGAACAATGATGTTTATATTGAGAGCTCGTTTTTAGTTCATAAATGCATTCTGTTTAAATTGGTGATTGATGGGTGGTTAGTGAGGAACATCAAAACAAGATAAAAATAAAGAAGCTGCTTTAGTTCGAGGATTGCTCTAATTTTACTACAGTTTAATACAAAATAAAGGAGCTGCTTTAGTTCGAGGATTGCTCTACTTTTACTACAGTTTAATACAACAAAGTCAACATCATTCCGAAATTTTGAGGTTGCTATATCGTTAGGCCAACTTATTGCCCCAGAATGCATGGATAACAACATACTTGTTGACTGCACGACTAAAGGAAACATAGATAGAAAATGCAGATGATCTCTGATGATTCAAGATACTATGTATCAAAAAAAGTGAAGGACAATGAATAATGGTGTGTAGATGCAATCACAACAAATATGATGGATATGACGTTCAAAGGAATTCTCGTAAATCAAGCAAACTAATCAATATCTATTATGAATCTAACAATACAAAGCCGAGAAAGTTTTGAATTCGCAATTGACATGAGGATTGTTGGAGCAAATACACGAATCAGAACTTTCCCAAATCTTGCTCTCGGAAGACATTCCTCCATTTTGAACCCTTCATGTCTATGATATACAAATCAACCTATGAACAACACGGATCCAAGGTTCGCAATATCGATATTGGAATTAATTTCGGACCCTTCCTGTGGGTATCGGTATCGGCAAAACAGCTCGAGTATCGGGTTCTTTGTTTCGATAAGCCAAAATGATAAAAAGTATTCTGAAAGGCTAGAAAAAGCATTTTATACATTTAAACATAATTTGATATATTATATGTTGTTTCTTGTTAGTTTTAAATGGAATAATATTTCACTTGCAATAGATACTATTATTTATTTACTTGCCTTTAGACAACAACCTCATTAAGTAGTTTTGAATGTAATAATATTAATATGGATGAATGTTGTTAAATTATAGATATGCAGCTTCAACAAATGATAATGCTTATTGAAATTCATAATTCTATTTCATCATTTACTAATAATTGCTTCAGACTATTTTTTTTTATTTTTCAATTGAATCAAATAAATAGTAGTTTATCGATAAGGGATCTTATCGACATACGGTAACATTGTCAATGTTTGGCACAACTGAATCACTGTGTTGTCACTATTTTTCCATTATTTTATGTTTTTTCGTTCGATTTTTCTCTGCCAAATTGACCTGGAAAGAGACCCACATAGTAGATATCGGTTAGTATCGTCAGCGGTTGGTATAGGATCGGGACATGTCAAAACCAATATGTATCGGCTGTGTCGTATTGGCATTGGTTGATACTGACTAAGGTTGGATCTTGAACTTTTGTGAATGAGACTGCAATCATTGGGGATGTTGGGGTCAGAATTGTGAAGGACGACAAACATGAAAAAGAGAAGGGAAACTGGATCCTGCTGTTAGGCGTGACAAAACAGCAAGAGCAGTAGGGCTGCAGGTGTCTGGCAGTCGGCAGCAAGGCAGGAGTGGGTTGGCTTGCATGTGGGTTTCAGGAGGAAGAGAAAGGGGAAGCCAGGGGGCTGACCCTCGGATTTACAGGCAACAAGGTTTCTGTCGGGTTTTTGCAAAGAGGGGGGGGTAGATGGTCCGGTCGCTGCTAGGAGAAAAAAGAAAGATAACCTGGCTAGTAGGGGGAGATGTGCGCTCCAACAACAGAGAAGGGATCCTGGGTTGGTGTTAGTAGGAGGAAGGATAGAATCAATAGATTAGGTTTAGGGTTCTAGGCTTTACTACATCTAGGATTTGTCTTCATACCAATTTTGCAATTTACGTGCAATTTATCAAGTTTCTAAACTAACTAAAGCATGGAATTCGACTTACTAAACCTCAGCTCTAAGACTCATGGACCCAAAACTGAATAAAAGTGAACTAACACAAATGACACGACTCAACTAATCTATGAATTGAACTCAAATAACACGATTCCACTGATCTATGATAATGCCAGAAATCAAGAACTTGACCTCCATCACTCGTCTTCCGAGATAATAAGACGCCAAACAGCTTGGTGACTGTCGTAGTTTGTTGAGGACAATCTATACAACAATAATGCCTCTATCCCAAAATTTGGCTAGGTTATATTTTGACTATAACTTGTCACCATATAATGATTGGATTACATTACATGACTCGTGTTCCAAGATAATAGACACCAAACTTGCAACTGTAGTACTTTTGTTTTTTGTAATATGTAGTTGGACACTGCAAGTAGTTCTGTAATAGCATGAAGGTTAATATTTCTAATATAATGATGGTTGGGTAGTTGTCAGAGTTATGGCTGGTGTCTACCCGATTTAGTCTCTAAAAAGAAAATGAGATAATAGACAACAAATAACGTTAAGCCTAACTTTGCTATATTGTATTTTGTTTCTAATACCAAAGACCTGTACTGTACACAGTTACTAGTCTCCAAAGATAATCCCCATCATGAATAAATATGAAGGTCTTATTATGTTCTGTGATTTATTCATTTATGACGTATTACCTGTCCTGCACCGACTTATTTGTAGTATGACATATCCAGAACAGTTTGGTTTATGGAGTCCAGTTTACTTTTCAGTTTGCCCCCCCTCCCCTGTTCTGGTTTATGCAAATGTCTTATCTTCGGTGGTGTCTGCTGCTTTTCTCATTTTCCATCTGGATCTGTGGGTCATGCTGAGTCCATATATCTTCAATTTTGCTCCCCCTTCCTGTTTTCATTTGAAGTTTTACTCTTTCTTGCAATTGATTTATGTTATACGGCATCAGCTCCATTTATTTTTTTCCCCCATCCTCAAGCTGCAGGTCCAGTTTTCAACTTTTACATTTTGAATCTTCTTTGTTATTATTGCATTTGGTTTCTAACACCGAAGGCAAACTGTAGCATACACGGAGCAACTTGTCTCTGAAGATAACCCCCATAAAAAACACATACCAATGTCTTTTGTTCTGTGGTTTCTTCATTTATGACATTACCTGTCCTGCAACGGCTTCCATTTACCATGGCATATCAGAACATTTTGGTTCTCTAGTCCAGATCCAGATTACTTTCAATTTGGTCTTGTGGTTTATGCAAATGTCTTATTTTCTGAGGTACCTGCTCAATTTTTTTTCTCATTTTCCATCTGAAACTATTGGTCTTTTTGAGTCCATATATCTTCCATTTTGCTCCCCTTGCTTTAATTTGAACTTTTCTCTTTAGTGCAAACGATTTATGATCTTTGGCACATGCTCCATTTATATATTTGTCCATTTATATATTTTTCCATCCTGAAGTTATATGTTTCCAGTTTTTATATTATCCATCTTGAATCTGCAGGTTGAGAAAGCTCACAATGCTGATATTCACTGTGTTGATTGGAATCCACACGATTTCAATTACATTCTTACTGGGTATGTGTTCTTTGGAAGAAGTTCTTTGCTTTGTTTTTAGTCTTTTTTGTTGGTGGCACTTCTCACACTTTTTCTCACCTCACTGCATGTCGCTTGATTATTGACTCTCACACAGGTTAATTCGTTGTGCCATATTTTGCAGGTCTGCTGATAGTTCTGTTTGTATGTTTGACCGCCGGAATCTCACTTCTGGTGGTGTAGGATCACCTGTGCATAAGTTTGAAGGCCATACAGCTGCTGTTCTCTGCGTACAGGCACGCTTTTTTCCCCTAATTTTCTTTTATACATAATGGTGCTTCTCAAATCAGTTTAGCTTTTCATTAATTATCTCCTTCTAATCGTCACTGGTTACTATTTCAGTGGTCTCCAGACAGAGCATCAGTATTTGGAAGTGCTGCTGAAGATGGTTTCTTAAACATATGGGATCATGAGAGGGTATTAGGATAGTGTATTACATGCATTTCTTGCTTCTCAGAAACTTATATTTTTCATGTTAATATATGCATTTAATTTTGTAAAAGTTTTAAAAAGTTCAACGATTTGCATATTCTTGTTCCTTTTTTGGCAAAATCAGTGTTCTAAAAATGGCCTAGGCGGCCCTATGCCGAACCGAAAACCTCCTGTTCGGCGGGTTTGTGCGGCTGTTTGGGCCTGTTCGGCACGGATTTTAAGTTTTTTTATTTTTATTTTTTTATGCTTGGATTGTTTGGATTTTGAGATTGGATGTGGATTTAGAACATTGAAATTTCAAATTTGTAATATGGATTTCAAATTTCATTTAAAAAAAAAATGAAGTGTAGTATGGATTTAGAACATGTTTGGATTTCAAACTTCAAATTTGTATTATGGATTTCAAATTTTAAAAAAAAACTGTTCGGCGCCTATGCGCTAGGCGACCCCCTGCCACACTGAATCTGCAGCGAATTTTAGAACACTGGGCAAAATAGACAGGCTCATAGCTATCTGGCGTTTTTTCTGTGTTTACTATGATGGTTCTCAAGCAGTCATATTTTAGTTGACAGTACCCCTTACGGGTGTTCCAACTAAATATGGAAATTCTTAAAATTTTAATTTTTTTTTGGTGAAAAGAATACTACTTACAAATATTTTCAATCAGAAATGCGTTTCTTGTATCTTTCATGGGGACATGATGGCCTTTCTCATAAACTTCACTGCTACATGTAGCCCTCAGTCACCTACTTCATCTATTTGCTTCGGATCTGATGATAAAAGATTAATGTTGGTCCTTATTCTCTAGTATATTGTTCTTCTCTTGTTTCTTCATGTCTATTCTCGTTCTCATACTTTTCAAGCAATATGAAATTATCTAATATCAATTGCAAGTGCAAATTAAATTATAAAAACTGCAATATCATTCCTTTATTTCTTTCGAGTCTCTTCCATCTTAAGAATTAAAAAACTTCTCCCAGATTTTCACCTTCAATGACTGCAGTACTGAATTGGTGGTTCTTATCTGGTACCAACTTGCTGATTAGATTTAATTGAGTGCACTGGAGCCGACATAGTTTGTATTACAAAAGCTCCATGGAAGGATTATATATATTGCACACTAAATCTACTATTAACTTTCTGATAACCAGGAAGTGATAATACAGAACGAATTTAGTTTGTAATATATTACTAATGGTGTATGATACCATCACCATGTGAACCCTTTTCTTTTTCCAACCGATGTTAGATCTGGTTCTTGCATAACAGCGAAGTTAGGGAATCATAGGAAGATTGACACATTTTGGAAGCACTTTCATGCTGATGTCAATCCAGTGGTTTTATGGAGAAAACTGTAACAAGTGCTTGGTGTTGCATTGAGCATACTAGATTTCCAAGCATTCCTATGTTCTTAACTGTAAACTCATGCAACCATTGAAATGTTTTTAATGAAAATTTGATGTTGATATTTCTTCACGAGCATTTTTTCTTTTCTTTTTGGGTTACACCTAATCAGTTTTCTAGTAATATGTGATAAGGTTTTCAATCTTACCGTTTGAAGTTAGATAAAGTATAAATGTACGTTCTTGAACAAATAGTAAAGGTGCTTTCATACTTGCTCAAAGCTTCTCATGCAAATAGATTCCAGCATTTAGGTATGTAAATGCATCTAGGGATATTTAACCAGTATTAATTTTTGAGTACAATAAATTAGAGAATTGCATGACTATATGTACTTGTTACAAGTCATATGCAGTGCCGCCAGGATTCATATTGGATATCTCAATCAGTAACATGGATGAAAGAGTAGATATGCATAAGCAAATCGCAATTATTATTATTATTTCATGATTGACTTGATGAAGTTTGAGCATGTCGGATTATCGTTTTCTACTATTGTTATTTCTTAGTGTCTTTTCCATGGAATTGTAATACATTACTCACATTAAACTACATGTCAGGTTGGGAAAAGGAAAGAGCGTGCTGGACCAAAGGCGCCAAACCCACCAGCCCCTCCCGGTTTGTTCTTTCAACATGCAGGGCACAGGTATGTGGCATCTGATATGGTACAATGTATCCTTTTTTTAATAGCACCCAAATGTTCTTTTCTATAATAATTCAATAATACAGATTAGGAATTCTAAACTCGACTTAATCTGAATATTGACTGAATCTTTGACATTTAATAGTTCTTTTTGGCTAATAGACCCAAGTAAGATAATAATCTTAAAATGACTTAAAACATACTGTATTCTTCAACACTCCCTCTAAAGGTTAAAATGTTTGAAAACATGTGCAACTGCAATGCAAAACAAAAGGCATTTCGATAAGAAGGTTGGGACTAATAGCGTCCGGGGCTGGAGTGACCAACGTTAGTGGCACGGTGAGAGTTGGAGGTGATTGACATTATGTGATATGGGTCGGAGTTGGATTTGTTAGCGCTAGATGCGACCTTGGCCAGAGTTGGAGATAGTTGATGTCGAATGCATCCTGCATTAAAGGTGGTTGTGGCTGCATGCGGCCTAGGGTGAAGATGGGAGGCAGTTGGTGCTGGATGCAGCATAGACTGGAGTTGGGGCTATTTTGCCGAGTTCCTTAGAGAGAGTACAGGAACCCTTTTGTTGAAGGTCTTAAAATGGTCGATGGTGGATGGAAGTCATGGGACACGGAATGGAGTTGGAGGTCGTTGGCGATGCATGCTAGATGGCTGGAGTTGGAGTCGATCAGTGCTAGATGTTGTCTAGATTGGAGTTGGAGTCGTCGACGTTAAATGGCGACGACGAGGGAGGGCATCCCGTAGCATGACGATGAAAGAGGTGGCCATTACGAGGACGGAAGTTGTAGTGGTCATAGCGACGAGAGAGGAATCCAGCTCGTTGATGAGAGGCGGCCGTTACGTTGTCAAGAGAGGTAGCCATCATGGCGACAAAAGAGGAAGCTAATATGGTACCAAGTGGCTGCCAACGTGGCGGTGAGAAAAGCGACCAATTGCAGATGAGGGTGCAGATGAACGCCAACATCAACAACATAGCTGGAGGTTATATAACAATCCTTTTCTTTAACTTACATTATAAAGTTTTTCATTTGTTATTTACCTCCATCCTTGGCAATTCGGCAGTGAAGAACAATGACAATGACACCAATGGGTGAAGTAATAGTTAAATATGTTCTGATTTGAATTTTTTTCTCTTGTAGTTGTTATTTGACTTGCTCAATAGGTTATTGGTCATATCTTGAAGTGGTTTGTTTAGTTGAGTTCATATTTTCTTGTTAAGGCTTGTTGCTGTGAGTTGTATATAAAAGCAAGAAGCTATTGAATAAAATCATTATGATTTTATCAATCAGATTCAGACATGTAAACACGTCCTGGTTCCCTCAATCAAACCAATCCTATTTTCTTTGCGTAATGATAGGTTCCAAGTAAAACCCTTTGTACGTACCATAAACCAACCCAAAAGATCACAGTAATCATAATCAATAACAAAGCACAGTTATGATTATACATGAGGTTGATAAAGTAAGTCCACACAATCGAAACTTGCCCAAACGAATTCTGGAAGATGTTTGGTCTGCAATAAAGCATTTGTTTCCAAGATGGAACGATCAACTTTGAAACAATTGATTGGATCTTGACCAAACAATTGATTGGATCTTGACCATGTTGTAGATGGATTATGATTTGGGTGATTAATTTTGATGTGCAAAGGTTGGATGCAGATGTGGAAGGAGGGAACTTGGACTGTTGGATGTTGGTTTTGCACGAGACAAGTGAGAAGAGTGGCTAATTTTGATGGTTTGCAAGGGAAGGGTTGGCTAATTTGGTTTGCAACAAGGAAAAGAAAGGGGGAGGTCTGGTGGTTGGTTGTCTGGTGCAAGGGAGAAGATGGGGATGTGGGCTTGTCTGATGTCGGATTTTAGGGAAGAGGAAAGGAGTTCTGCTGCTGCATAGCAGGGTAAGGTTTCAGCCTAGCCAGGTAGCTGGCGGCTCACAACAGGCAAAACATGCTGGCCTGGCTGGCAGGTGCTTCCCTTGGATGACAACACAAGCAAGCAAGAGATGGGGTCGGTTTTGTGGTGCAGGTGGGCAGCAAGAAGGAAAGGAATAGGCCACAGTGGGGGTTCTCAATCGCACAGGTAGCAAAAATAGGGGAAAAGAATATAGGAAAAAAGAATGAAAGAAAGTTAGGATTCCAGGGATACACGCCAAGGATGGATTGGCTTCCCAACCACCTCACATCTCACAAGGATTCAATCCTAAATCTCAATTCTTCGAACTCTTCATTAAAATAAGAGTCCAATTATACCTCTATTTATAGGCTCTTAAACTTGGAAAACAGGTAGACTTGGAAAATTGGAAGTACTCTCAGACTTGGCCATCAAGCAAACAAGTTCCAAAAATAAAGCAACTCCTGAATAAAAGTAAATTGCAATCATAACACCCTTAAACTTGACCCAACTAATTCAGACTCACTCAGACCCAAACTCAAAAGAAATAAATGAAAGCTAATAAATGAAAACTCAAGTCAAACTGGATCTCTATCAGTAGCTAGTGCTTTAATTATTGTTTGTTTATGTATGCTTGGAGAATTATCCGACACAGATATGGCACCTCAATTAGAGTATCCGTGCAGCAGGACATGCTATGGCGACTATGCACTGCTATTATGTCATTTGCATTGCTGTTAGATTTTTTTATTTTTTTTACTATGCACTAGAAAGTAAATTGGCTGAAGGGGATTACAAGTTCCAACCTGCGATCAAAGTTGACTTCATTATGAAGGATTTCAAGGGTTTTTTCTGTTAACAGATTTCAGGGTTCTGCTTGCAGCGCTCCTCTTTTATGCTTATTTTTGTGCATACAGGGATAAAGTTGTGGATTTCCACTGGAATGCATGTGATCCATGGACTATTGTTAGTGTATCTGATGATTGTGGCAGTACTGGTGGTGGTGGGACTTTGCAGGTAATGATGTAAATTTGTAGTTTTTAAGTTGTCTCAATTCCATGGTTGCTAGTCAAATCTGTTGTTAATAATCCAAACATCAATATAACCCACAGGTAATTCACGACAAATCCATAACCAACAATTTTGTGTTCTTAATCAAGCATAATTTGGCTCTTTCATAAAAAATCATAGCGCTGATCACCCATCGTATAATAATATCTACAATCTAGCTATCGAAGATCCGGATAAGCCATCACTTATTTTTGCTGTGGTACTGGTTTTCTGAAATATTGTGTATGATGGTTTTTTCAGATATGGCGGATGAGCGACCTGATCTACAGGCCTGAAGAAGAAGTGCTGGCGGATCTTGAGAAGTTCAAGACCCACATAATCAACTGCACATCCAAAGCTCTGGGTTGATGCTGCTTTACATTCTGGGAAGGATGAGGAAATATTATTAGGACTGTTATCCATGTTAGTACCGGCTAAAGTACAGTAAACTGCTTCTTTCTATGACTATGGTGAACTGCTTTGTGTCTGAATGATTATGACCATGTTTCAGTAGTTATGTTGGACCTTGGTATCTATCAATAGCATTGGTTCGACCGTGCTACTGATCTGCCAGCAGGAACTGTGAAATTAACATCCAGTCAGTGACCGTTATGTTCAAAGTCAAGTGCTAAGAAATTGCTAATGGATATATTTGCGGCAACACTTTGAGCAAACAATGTTACAAGCGACAAATGTTGCAAGTATTAATGCATGTTTGAGTTTAATTATTGGGTCTTTCTTTCAAGTCTTCCTGCAGCCTTGATCTAGGGCTTGAAGGTGAAGGCCTAAAACCTGCTGTTTGACTATTGGGAAAGGGTGCTTGAAGAGTAGAAGAATATGATTTCGGGTTTAACACCTTTCCTTCTCCAAGCACTCTCTTTTACATGGTAGAATATATGTTGCTGTAGAATGGCCTGAGTTTCGAATTGGGCCCGGTTGGTTGACTAATATCCATCGCCAGCCAGAAAATAAACACTAACTTATTTTATTTGCTTTCTCAACACAAATTGCAGCTTAGTAGTATATTTTTGGTGCTTTATGCGTGTGATTTGTTATTTCCTTCTACAGGCGACGGTTACAGAATGAATGCCAATTAGGTTATTGGTTGTGGTTGGTTGCATAGAGTCGATGATAAAAGTGAAAAGTACATATTCAACATGGAATAAAGCTGATTAGAAGGAGCCATTATGCCTAGACTACTGGATACTTTTATTGGGCCTAGGAAACTTTCTTCTTCTGTGAATAGACAAGGTGTCTTTACTTGTGAAATGCTCCTCATGAAAGGCGTGCTTAGGCGGCGTCTAGAGAAAGGTACCTCGTCTAGCGAGACACTCGCCTTGATGTGAGGTTCATCTTAGGTGCACTTTGGGCACGTCTTTGACTACACTGGTTGATTAACTCAAATCACCATTCTTAAGAGTATTATTTGGTCATACCAATGGTGGTTCTTTCATGGAAATGCTATTGGTCAACTTAGGTCTTGTTCGGTTTGTGGAAAGAGAAAGAAAATCGATTCATTGCTCTTTCATTTCCTTTGTGGAATTACATTTTCCAACAATTTATCTTTTTGGTGCTCGGAAAGACCCAAAAAATTGGGAGGAAAAGTGAATAATTAGGGGTGGAAAAGTGAAACAGTGAGAGAACCATTTTTTTTTTTTCTCTTGAGAATCAATTTTCTTTCTTGTCCATTTCCTTTTCATCCAAATGTAGGGAATGAATGACTTTTCTTTTGCAAGGGCGTGATTTCCTTTTATTGTAATGTGAGAAAGGAAACACATTATCATTCCCTATACTACGTTTAGTCTATAATCGGTTTTGTAATGTGAGAAAGTTGTACAGATACGAATATGTATGCGATAGGATCGTATTTACGTTGCACAAATAAGGTCACGATATGGATACAGAAGAGTATTTTGTTGTGTCCGGAGAACAAAGGTGCTACTGCTAGGCATGGTTAGGACAATGGGTAGCAACGTTTCACTCCATAAAACCACCGAGTAGATGTCACCCTAACCCCAATGGGTCCTAGATCTCTCTAAGGTCTCTCCCAGACAAATTGCAACGTTTTACTCATTTTTTCTCTAGTTCTTATTAACCATGTCACACGTTTTAATGGGGAGCAAGACTAATCATATATGATTTTTTTTTCAGAAGATGAACATGTTTGGTTTCAAGTTTTAAGGCTTGAAAATGTCTTTATTGTACAACATAAGGCCATCTCCAATCATGATTTCTAAAATTGAGTTTCTATCCTACTTGGTATTGTACTTTAAGGAAATTTTGTAGAGTTTATATATAGATTGCACACACACACAAAAAAACTTCCAATGGTTTTTCATTTCTATCCTACGTGACAAAAATAAACAGACCAATTTAATAACGTAGGGTCTGATATTAATTGCTATAAGTGATGGAGAATTTCTATGAAAATTTCTACATGTAAACTCTCGTAGGAATTCTTCATCCTACATCACCAATAGAGACATAACATGTTATATAAGGGGCCTAGAGTTCCTTGTTTATGATTGTGCTCGAAAGAGGTGTTGGGTAGCCACCAAAAGGTTGAAAGAAGGAAAAGGGAAGAAATAAAAAAAGGTTGGAAAAGAGAGATATTAGGGTTCTTAATTCTTTTTTAGGGTAATATTTAATTTTTTGGGGGGTTATCTTTATGTACATTTGTTGGTACTGGGAGTTATGAAATTGTAGGGTTCTCGTAAAGCCTTGTACTTATTTAGTAGTAATCGATCTTGATCTCCCATTGGTTTTTATTTGTTAGAATTTTTCACTTATATTATATTGTGTCTTTGTCTTGTATCTTGTGATCTTTATTTTCTGTAAGAGTCAAAACTGAGACTAATTCTTCCATCCTCAAAGGTATCTTCGTCTCAAGCAACCTCAAGCTTCATTGGAAAATTAGCTTATCTCACCATCACCCAAAGTTCTACCTTCCGTTTATGGAGATTCTGCGCGGTCAGAGATTCTTTAAGACAAAAAGGGGCCCTTATTTCCAAGCAGGAAAGTAAGTTATAAATACTCTTGTTGAAGTAGGCAATATAAGAAATTTTTCTCTGTGTCAGATCCATCGTGCACTTTCTTTGTCAAACGTTATATTGCATGAAAATATGTGCATGCACAATAACGGTTGAGCATGCACACATCCTCATGCAAACTAACGATTGAGGATGAAAGATACATGATGAGTCCCACATAAAATATTTTCTCCTTACTCACAGGACGAGGATTTGTTGTCTGATTTTCAACTTGTGAGTACTGTGTTGTCGCAGTTCATTCCACTTCAATAAGAGGCTTTTGCTATACCCAGGACTGATTTTTAAACAAGCCAATTGCCTGTTGGACAGACGAAAGTAGGTGAATTTTCAGTGCCATGTTCTATAACATCGCTTCTTTCGTCTGTCCAAGAGGCACTAAAACGAAAGAAAGGGGAGGCAGTCAAAAGAAAGAGGGGCGCAAAGTCGTGTCGGGCTCGAACATGCTTTGTAAAGAAAATTACATCATCTTTTTTTTCTTCTTTTTTTCGCATTGTTATTTTATGTAATGAAAGTGTCTAAATGAGTTCTGAACCATTGGATAAGAAGCTAATCCACTTCTTGAAACAAAGTCTGGCCATAAGGGCCTGTTTGCTACACAGAGAGTGGAGTAAAAGTGAAGTAAAACTCATAATTTTTGTCACCGTTTAGGGGCTGTTTGGATAGATATAACTCTTTAAAAGTGTAAAAGTGGCACTTGCAGCAAGTTCAGTTTCCGTGGACTTGCAGCAAGTGACACTTTCCAAAATGTGTTTGGATGGAGTACTTTTTGTCTGGTGAAAGTGGAAGAAAAATGAGTTCGTTGTTTGGATGGTTGTTGAGAGTGGATACTGAAAGTGATAAAAATTACTAAACATTAAATATATCATAATTAAATATATCAAATTGTAATTCTAATTTTATTGAATTAAAATTTAATAATATTTTAAATCCATTTAAAATACATTCTTATAATTAAATATATCATAATAAATATTTTTATTTCACAATTTCTAAATCAATTTTACTCCTCGTGAAAAAAAAATGACAACCCACCCACCTGTACTCTCCAAACAAGTTACACAAAATTTGACAACCCACACAAAAAAAAACAGAGTCCACATCTAAACACACACACAAAATTGAAGCACCAGCTTCCTCTCCACGAAGCAGACCAGCAGCTTCGTCCGCCTCCGTCTCCGCCGTAGCCGACTCTCTCCACCGCCTCCTCCTAGTCATCCTCTCTCCACCGCCTCTTCTCCCCTCCGCCTCCTCCTTCTCTGTCCACCACCTCCTCTCCTGCGACCGCGACGTCCTCGCAGTGTCACCGGCTCCTCCTCCTCATCCTCTCCCCACCGCCTCCTCCTAGTCCTCATCTCTCCACCGCAAGGCGACGGCTTCCTACGACCGTGGTGGCTTCCTGCGACGGCGTCGGACCGGGAGTCTATTGTTTTTTTCATTTTGGAGTCTCCAATCTCCTTTGGCAGCAACTCTTCCACTTTCATGACACTTCCCTCACTTTTGTGAAGCAAGTGGAATGGGAAGAATATTGGGGGACAGCTCTGTTGGGAAAGAAACGCGGAAACCTTTCCCCAAACCGGAGAGTACCTGCGAGAGGACCGAGCAATACAAACGCACGAACCCAAAAACAACTACACAAAACAATTCACGCAGACACAGAGAATTTTTGACGTGGAAAACCCTTGCGGGAAAAAACCACGGGACGATCGGAGTCCAACCCTGAGAAGCCTCCACTAATGGAATAGAAGAATTACACCCTCTACAAACTCCTCCCGATCCAAATCGGATCCCCACAACACTCAGAAGTAAGAACAATGATTACAAGGCTACGAAGAGCGAGAACGACGAGTAGAGATTACCCGAAACACGATCTCCTTCGAAAACGACCTTTAATCCTCCGTCTTCTCTTCCGAAGTTGTAATGGCACTCTTGCCTCCTTCCTCTCTCTTCTTGTGTGTTACTTGCGATAATGTTGCGTAATGAATTAGGGTTGAGAAAACTCAACTTAACTCCCCAATTCCGCAACCAACCTGGACCGTTGGATTAGATCCAGTGGTGAAAAGTCACCAAAAATCCGCTTCAGCCCCCGACGACACAGAGTTCGGCCAGAACTCTGTGTCGAGCAAACAGCACCTAACGCCAACATTCTGGAACAGCCAGACCGAGTTCGGCCAGAACTCGGCCTGGGACCGAGTTCGGGCCGAACTCGACAGACCAAGTCCAGAATCTCCCTTAGGAGCAGCAGCAGCAGTAGCAACTCCGCGTCGCCTACTTCCCGAGCTTCTTCGACACACGAATGGCGCTCGTCGCACTCCGGGGTCTTCTCCACATAGGTTGGGAACCCCACCCACTCCAACAAATCTCCCCCTTCACAACTATGGGGAGGATGTCGTCATCCCGACGACCTGCCTGCAGTACTCAAACTTCCCCCTTGGTAGAATCTTCGTGAACATATCAGCTCCGTTGTCATCTGTATGAACCTTCTCAAGCTCCGCGTCCTTCTTCTCAACCACATCCCGTATCCAGTGATACCGAGTCTCGATGTGTTTGGACCGGCTATGAAACATCTGATTCTTCACAAGGTGGATAGCACTCTGACTGTCGCAAAGCAAAATATACTGCTCTTGCTTCAGTCCCATTTTCTGTCACGACCCGTACCCGTTTTTTTTTAAACGGATACGAGACGTGTCCAAGCCAGCCTACGCCGCAGTGTCGGCGGTAGAACGCTGTTACGGCCATGAAGATCAAAATCACAAAAATCCAATGATAAATATTTTGTAGTAAATAAAAGGATACAATATACTCTCAAAATTTATCTAAAATATTTAATACATTATTCACAATATAAATCTCATTACATATAATAAAGTTCTATAAATTTGTTTATATTAAAGCCAATAATAACCAATGATTCTACAACAACCATAAATAATAATAATAATAGAGTCTGGCTGACAACTAAAAATATTAATGGTGAACATAGCAAACTTGGGTGAGCCTGCCATGCTTCCACATACATTGGTCTACGGAAACAGTCCTACAAATAATCTAAGATACCGTACCAATATTTATGATATTAATATTATCTGTATATATAATTATTTCAGGAACCATTTATTTATTACATTTAAAATAAGGTAGAAGTATACCTCCCAAATTACGTCGACATGGACGTCTCTGGACGCACTGCCCGACTACATAGGCTTGGGCTAGGTTCGGGCTGAAATGGCACAACCGATTCTTCTGCAAGCCATAATTCTTAATAATATATTAGTAAATTATTTATAGGAGTCAAGTCGCAACTTGGCCTGGTTTTTCTAGTTAGGACATCACTATGGCTCGGCCTTTCCTACCAGAGCTAATACACTAGTCAAAGTACGCCACTGCACTATCCGTACCACGATTCCTAGTCACCTTTTACTCCAAATCTCAACCGTGGCAAAAATCATCTACCGCAATAATTAACTATTTAATTATTTAATAATAATCTAAATTCACCATTTAAATAAAAAAATAAAATAAAAATATTTCAAAATTTTCGGGAAGGGGAGCTACAAATCTACCCACCTTAAAAATAATTTCATCCTCGAAATTCTAATTCATAACTATTTCTTAAATTTAAAAGGGAATCTACAATTACCTTAATCTCCTCGAATTTTTAATTCCACAAAAACAGTTTATATCCTCCTCCTAGCCATTTTGGCAACTACAAAAATATCGAGGACTTCTACCCACCTTTGATCACACTACTCTTCCCAAACATGGTCACTAAAATCTTATAATTTTCTAATCAGTTTCTAACAATTCTACCGACAGATATCTACTGTACACGGTATCTATAATCCTCTCCTATCTACCAAGCAATCCAAAAATCTAACAAGCAACTAATTTTCACAAGTAGCAAAATATTGGTAAATTCAATTAAGCATGACCATACGTCGCTCCGCAATATGAAGGACAGGAAGATAAGGATGAAAAATCGAAGGCAATTATGAAGTTTCAAGAGTGATGGAGAGTATTCAAAGATGCAGATAGAAGAAAAGTCTATGAACCATTGACTTATTTGCTAGATTGGCTACTCTAGTCTAGTCACTTGCTAGATCAAAGAACCATTCGTTCTTAGAGGAGCTTGCCACCCGTGCAATACAGGAGTTCCGTTCTCAAAATTCTAAATTAAATTCCATAATAGAACGAAAATAGGAGAAATCAAGATTGTGATCTTTTCCGTGGTTATTTAACCACGCGAGCAAGGAATAAAGTGCAGTACAAGTTCGTATCGCAACTTCCAGGTAGATGGAATAAGGGTTACGAATGACATCGCATTCTAAGAGGTGGAGACTACATAGTAGGTATAGGGACCTATTTCAAATAATTCGGTTTACAGTCCAAAAATGGTGGTACACATGGATGGTTTTACTGAGTCTTAATGGACATCCTGTTTGGACATCCCTCGTTGGTTGGGTAAACCTTGGATTGCAATCTATATGGACTGGACAAGATTTCAATGATAAAACTATTCCTACTAGATTAGGGTATCTTAGAATAGGTTTCTACCCAGGGGATTGAGCTGGTCAGGTTGGTTAGCTAGGTCCCTAAAGCTCAAAGTGTGCCTTCAGTGACTTTTCTGTTTAAGTAGCACATGAGGCCTCAATTGGGTGGACACTAGTGGCATGTGCATAGTGGACTTCGAGTAGATCACAACCATATATTGGGTCAAAGGAATGGGGTCGTGGTTAAGGCTCTAATGGAGGTTGGGAAGTATACCGGTACTATGGTAAAGGTTATAACTAGTCCTTCTAACCTGAAAGTCGTACCCCAAAAATAGAGTACAAGGGGACGGGTTTGAGTGGGACATGATATACCTAGGTGAAAGTAAACTCGTCTAGATCTTACATATAAAATTTGTTGGAAGGTAACAGCTGGTCTCGTGCTCCGAATATTAATGACACGGCCGGGGACACAAAATAATCTAAATGAAAAGTGGGAGTCCATGGGCTCTAATTATCATCCTAATGGAAGTTGTTCTAATCACTCGGTAATCCTGGTATATCCTAAAATTTCTAGAAGGCTTACAGTCTATCCACCTTAGAAGCTAGGACATGGTTTTAGAAATAATGAGGTTAGAAGGATTCAAAAGTCTGGATATTGTACCTCGACTCTTGTTAACAAAGAATCAGGCACGGCATAACGGAATACGGTAGTTATAAGTCAAGTCAAGGATCGTTCCTCAATAAATAGAAAATGAGTGTGTACAATAACACACGGTCGAAAAATAGAATGATCTACCCGTCCACTGTATACAAGAGTTATCGACGGGGTAACCAACTCTAAGACACATCATCTAAAAAGATTTCTGACAACTGGGTCGTGAAACTTTAGTTGTCTCAAACCTATCAGACTATGGTCATAAGGGTTCTAGTAGTAGGGGCTGCAGTGTTCATGCATTTTTGTTGACAACTGGTATATCACAATTTGACAGGGTATTTAAGCTATGGTATTGGCTAAGCTAGTGACTGTGGTGTTCCAACACTAGTTAGGTCTTAATAATAAAATTTACATAACTAGAGTAATATTTGTTGGAAATCAATCTCGGGATGAGTGTCTGCCATAGTCACGGTAAATTATTGTCCTTAGCCTTGTCTATTCATCTCATGTCTAAACTGTGGGCTTTGGTCGAGGGACGGTTGAGTCAAGGCACAAGGGTTGAAAGTAAAGGCAATATTCAAGAAAATATTTAGAGACACAATGAATTGTTCCTTGAGAATAGATAGTCTCCTGTGTTGGCATTACGACTAAGGGTAAAACCCTAATCATTCTTAATTTCAGATGGCTTGAAAAGTCCCGATACAGTTTGGGGTTGAGAGGAGAACGCGTAACTCGATCGCATGGCTGGCGATAACTTCCCTTGTGTATACAACTACCAGAGCCATAGGGATACGCGATAAATTACGAGCTTCTGCCTTTCCGAACCAGTGAAAGACAAAAACCATAAAGAGTTCAAGAAAGATGTTACTGAATACAATCACGTGATTCAAGGACGAATGTATAATTCAAGAGGAATTATCAAGCAATCGCGGATGAGATCCTAGATACCTATATATCTTCATCCACGTAGTGTAATTAAACGAAGAGCGAACCAAATGCATCATGGTTGATCAGACCATAAGACACTGATTCTGATTAGACAATAAGTTAGCAGGCGTCTCCACTAAACATATGTCTCGAATCAAGCTCAAGAACAGAGTGAGCTTACAAAACTAGGCTGTAATAGCAGCGTTGGTTAAGATAGTCAAATATAATTTTACCAGATTTTTGAAAGGAGGCACAGGTAGTTAGAGTTTTGTGAGAATCAACCTTGCCCGGTGTTCCTGCTTATACAGTCTTCCTACTATCTTCCTACCTATAAAGCCTTGGTCGACTAATGGGTTATGGGTCTCTAAATTCTATATTATGGGTAAACATATTAGCGTCAATTAATATCCCCGTCAATAGAGCACAAGGACCATGAAATGCTAGATCGGAAGACGTGCTACCCATCTTACAAAACTTCCACTAATATTGGCTTCGGATCTTATGGAACACACATGGTACTGTCCTATCCTCTATAATATCCTTAACTTGTAATCACATCTGAAATTATTTCACCGAGGATTATGCCTCGTCCGTATACTCAGGCGATGGTAAACTCTTGGTTCTGTGATTCAGATGCGATATACTATCAGATACTCTACCTTATCTCGACACCCGGGTAACTATGATCAAAGAGGACCACTAGCCCTAGTTTTAGGAATATTCTATAACCTACAATTTCCTTAAAATTTCAATTCTAGGGTCGTGTCTCGCCAGTGCGCTGCTGGCTGTAGTGAGTCCGTAATTCAAATAAATGGCGACAGTGCGCTGCTGTCCTGCCATTATGAGTCAACTAATATTCTTTTAACTATATCTGTAAAACTTTATGGGCTTCTATAGATTCATACAAGTTGACTATGAAATAAAGCGTAAACATTTGTCCTATCAGTCACAACCCTTAAAATAAAGGATTGAACAAGGAAAAATATCTGACGACAAAAGAAATACAAACATTCTAACTATTCCATGTGTATTCAAGCCTTTGAGAAAAAACTTGAATCGAAACTAATTTGAGGCTCATCTATGGATAACATAAAAATAACAATTCCTAGGGCAAAATAGGAACTAAATAGGCAATTTGACTAAGATGTGAGGATGATATCAAAAGGGCAAGGAGAAAGAATTGCACCATTTATCAAGGTTAGATCATTAATTCTATGAAGCCCTGCCTTACCAAGGGAATAATCTATCCAAATTAGATTACATCGTCATATCAAGAGATACTAGTGTACCTATGGGGATCTGATAACTATCAAAATTAATAACTCCTTATCTATATTGCATGGCCTAGACTACCCATCGGTAAATTTCTATAAGGGACTCCTAGTCCTAGTCATTCTCGTAAATTAAATTAATTTCTAATTCGTGAATGAGCATTTCCTAGTCGCAGGCTCGCAATAGTACAACAAACTTAAGTACTATCACGAGTTCGCATTTATTTGCGAAAACTGACCTGCATGGGCTACCACAAAAACTTGTCACGATCCGCACCCGTTTTTTTTTTAAACGAATACGAGACGTGTCCAAGCCAGCCTACGCCGCAGTGTCGGCGGTAGAACGCTGTCACCGCCATGAAGATCAAAATCACAAAAATCCAATGATAAATATTTTGTAGTAAATAAAAGGATACAATATACTCTCAAAATTTATCTAAAATATTTAATACATTATTCACAATATAAATCTCATTACATATAATAAAGTTCTATAAATTTGTTTATATTAAAGCCAATAATAACCAATGATTCTACAACAACCATAAATAATAATAATAATAGAGTCTGGCTGACAACTAAAAATATTAATGGTGAACATAGCAAACTTGGGTGAGCCTGCCATGCTTCCACATACATTGGTCTACGGAAACAGTCCTACAAATAATCTAAGATACCGTACCAATATTTATGATATTAATATTATCTGTATATATAATTATTTCAGGAACCATTTATTTATTACATTTAAAATAAGGTAGAAGTATACCTCCCAAATTACGTCGACATGGACGTCTCTGGACGCACTGCCCGACTACATAGGCTTGGGCTAGGTTCGGGCTGAAATGGCACAACCGATTCTTCTGCAAGCCATAATTCTTAATAATATATTAGTAAATTATTTATAGGAGTCAAGTCACAACTTGGCCTGGTTTTCCTAGTTAGGACATCACTATGGCTCGGCCTTCCCTACCAGAGCTAATACACTAGTCAAAGTACGCCACTGCACTATCCGTACCACGATTCCTAGTCACCTTGTACTCCAAGTCTCAACCGTGGCAAAAATCATCTACCGTAATAATTAACTATTTAATTATTTAATAATAATCTAAATTCACTATTTAAATAAAATAAATAAAATAAAAAATATTTTAAAATTTTCGGGAAGGGGAGCTACATTTTCTGCAACAGCTTCTTCATCCACAACAGCTCCTTGCAAGCCTTCGTCGTCGCAATGTACTCTGCCTCTGTCGTCGACAAGGCAATACACTTCTGCAATCGCGACTGCCACGACACTGCTCCTCCCGCAAACATCATCACGTAGTCCGAAGTCGATCGCCTCGTGTCTACATCTCCAGCCATATCAGCGTCGGTATACCCAACCAGCTTTGGCTCGTCACCACCAAAGGAAAGTCTCCAACCAGCAGTGCCCTGAAGATATCGTAGAATCCACTTGACCGCACTCCAATGTACCCTTCCAGGATTTGAAAGATACCTGCTAACCGTACCAACTGCATGAGCAATATCTGGTCTCGTACACACCATAGCATACATAAGTCTCCCCACAGCTGAGGCATATGGAACCCGCTCCATATCTTCCTTTTCGTCCTCGGTAGATGGACACTGTTCCTCAGTGAGCTTAAAGTGAGCCACGAGGGGGGAACTCACTTTCTTCGACCCGTCCATCCCGAAACGCTGAAGTACCCGGTGAATGTACTTCGTTTGGGACAAGTGTAGCATCTTGGACTCTCTCTCTCGGCTGATATCCATCCCAAGAATAGTCTTCGCTGTGTCCAAATCTTTCATAGAGAAGGCCGCGCCCAGTTGACGCTTCAGCTCCGCTATCCTAGTGGCATTCCGATCCACTAATAGCATATCATCAACATAGAGCAACAAAATGATGAAATCATCATCGGCAAAATACCTCACAAATGCACAATGGTCCGACGTCGTCTGTGCATAACCATGCTCCCCCATAAACGACTCGAACTTCCTGTACCACTGCCTCGGAGCCTGGTTCAGACCATACAAGCTCTTCCTCAACCGGCAGACCAAATGTGACTTGCCCTTCTCACAGAATCCCTCTGGCTGCTCCATGTATAACTCCTCCTCAAGATCACCGTGGAGGAATATCGTCTTCACGTCCATCTGCTCGACCTCCAAATCGAGACTGGCTGCTAATGCTATCACCACCCGAATAGACGAATGCTTGACGACAGGCGAAAAGATCTCATCATAATCCACGCCTTTCCGCTGACCGTAGCCTTTGACTACCAGCCTCACTTTGTATCGAGGGCGAGTAGCATCATCCGTCTGCTTCACTCTAAACACCCATCGATTCTTCAAAGCCTTCTTGCCCTTTGGCAACCGTACCAGATCATAAGTGGAATTGGTATGTAAGAAACTCATCTCCTCCTGCATAGCCTCCATCCACTCCTGCCTGTGTTCGTCTTCCATAGCCTCTGCAAAACTTTCGGGTTCTCCCCCGTCAGTCAATAGCACATACTCATCCGGTGAGTATCTCGTAGATGGTCGACGATCCCTGTCACTCCTCCTCAAAGGAACCACTGGTGCTGGCTGTATACCGACAGCCTCCTCCCCTTCAGGAACTACCTCTCCGGCATGCTCATCCTCCTGAGGGACACCTTGACCACCATCAGCAGGCTGATGATCAAGATTGGGAGCTACTCCATGTACTGGCTCCCCCATAACTGGATCCTCTGCGATGTCCTCTGGAAACTGCTCGAAGCGAAATGACTCTAACTCAGGCAATTCCTCAGCCTCAGAAGGCGTCTCGAAATCCTGAGTGTTGGTCATGGTCTGATCCTCGACGAACACCACGTCCCTGCTTCTGTAGAGCTTTCCTTCCACTGGGTCGTAGAGTCTATAGCCAAACTCATCCCGACCGTAGCCGACAAAGACGCATCGCCTCGTCTTCGGCTCAAGTTTGGTCCTCTCATCCTTCGGTACATGCACGAAGGCTTTACAACCAAACGCCCGCAGGTGATTGTATGACGACTCTTTGCCGTACCATACTTTGTCAGGCACATCACCCTGCAAAGGAGCACTAGGAGACAAATTAATAACATAAGCAGCTGTGAGAAGAGCCTCACCCCAGTAACTGCCCGACAAGTTTGCTTCTGACAGCAAACACCGTACCCTCTCCATCAGTGTCCTGTTCATGCGCTCCGCTACACCATTGAGCTAAGGTGTCTTTGGCAGAGTCTTCTGGTGTCGTATCCCTTGCTCTCTGCAATACGTATCAACGGGACCGATGTATTCGCCGCCATTGTCGGACCGAACACACAACAACTTCTTGCCCGTCTTCCTTTCAACAGAGGCCTGAAACTCCTTGAAAGTAGGCAGCACCTGATCCTTGGTCTTTAAGGCATAGACCCAAACCTTCCTGGAACAGTCATCAATAAAGGTTACAAAGTAAGAAGAAGCACCAAGAGATTTTACCTTCATAGGACCGTAGACATCCGAGTGAATCAACTCGAGCAACGCCGGCTTCCTTGAACTCGGGTGACTTTGGAAAGACACCCTATTTTGCTTTCCAGCTAAACAGTGCGTGCACTTCTCCAACTTTGTAGACTTGAGCCCCGGAATCACTTTTCTGTTCACCAAGTAGCTCATCCCCTTCTCGCTGATATGGCCGAGCCGCCTGTGCCACAACTCGGTAGACGCATCACTGACTGCGTTCACCTCCTGTGCCCCCTCTGCGCTCCCCTCCATGTAGTAGAGACCGGACTTCTTGCTTCCTCTGGCAATCACCATCGAACCCCTGGAAAGCTTCCACTGACTGTTCCCGAAGAGACTGAAGAATCCCTCGTCATCCAACCTTCCAACCGACACCAGGTTGAAATGGATATCAGGGACTTGACGAACATCCTTGAGAACAAGAACCGCACCCGTCTTCGTTCTCAAATGCACATCTCCAACGGCAACCGCCTTCGACACATCTCCGTTGCCCATCTTCAACACTCCACAGTCGCCTGTAGTGTAAGTGGCAAATAGTGCCCTGTTGTGAGATACATGTGCTGAAGCCCCTGAGTCCACCAGTCAAGAATTATCATCGCAGGCGAGGTTAGTAATGACCTCATCACCTACGACGATCACATCGCCTCCATGCATCGAGGCCGCCGCTGTAGTGTTCTCTTCTTGCTTTCCCTTGTCGCCCTTCTTCTCTCTCTTCCAAGCAAAACAATTCCGCTTGATATGGCCCTTCTTACCGTAATGGTAACACTCTGAGTCCTCGTAACGACCCTTGGACTTCTCCCTGCTCTTGTCTCTGCCACCACCTGGACCCCTGCTTTTGCCCCTTCCGCGGCTCTCTGAAACAAGTGCCTCTGAGTGGTGGAATGTGGATGAAGTGCCCTGACAACGTCTCCGCATCTCTTCATTCAACACCCCGCTCTTGGCAAACTCCAGACTGACCACGCCCTCTGGAGCAGAAGCGATCATAGATACTCGTACGGTCTCCCACGAGTCTGGCAAAGTACACAGCAGCCACAGTCCCTGAACTTCGTCGTCGAACTTGACTCCCATAGAAGATAGCTGGTCAACCACGCCCTGGAAATCACTCAAGTGATCCGAAATAGACGCCCCATCCTTGTATCGCAGACCCATCATCGTTCGGATCAGGAACAATTTGTTTACCCCGGTCTTCTTCGCATACAAGGATTCCAGCTTATCCCACAACGTCTTCGCGTGCTCAATATTGGCAACGTGGTTGTACACGTTCTCGTCCACAAACTGTCGTATGTACCCACACACCTGTATATGCTCGAATGTCCAGTCCTCCTCGAATTTATCACTGGGCTTCTCGGATGCAAACACGGGTAGATGCAGCTTCTTGACAAATATCAAATCCTTCATCTTGCTCCGCCAATAATGATAGTTTGTGCCATTTAGATTCACCATGCGTACCGACTTCGCGTCCATCTCTCCTCTCTGGTTTCTCTGTCAACTACTGACACTCCTTCTGAATTCCAGAACCTGGCTCTGATACCACTCTGTTGGGAAAGAAACGCGGAAACCTTTCCCCAAACCGGAGAGTACCTGCGAGAGGACCGAGCAATACAAACGCACGAACCCAAAAACAACCACACAAAACAATCCACGCAGACACAGAGAATTTTTGACGTGGAAAACCCTTGCGGGAAAAAACCACGGGACGATCGGAGTCCAACCCTGAGAAGCCTCCACTAATGGAATAGAAGAATTACACCCTCTACAAACTCCTCCCGATCCAAATCGGATCCCCACAACACTCAGAAGTAAGAACAATGATTACAAGGCTACGAAGAGCGAGAACGACGAGTAGAGATTACCCGAAACACGATCTCCTTCGAAAACGACCTTCAATCCTCCGTCTTCTCTTCCGAAGTTGTAATGGCACTCTTGCCTCTTTCCTCTCTCTTCTTGTGTGTTACTTGCGATAATGTTGCGTATTGAATTAGGGTTGAGAAAACTCAACTTAACTCTCCAATCCCGCAACCAACCTGGACCGTTGGATTAGATCCAGTGGTGAAAAGTCACCAAAAATTCGCTTCAGCCCCCGACGACACAGAGTTCGGCCAGAACTCTGTGTCGAGCAAACAACACCTAACGCCAACATTCTGGAACAGCCAGACCGAGTTCGGTCAGAACTCGGCCTGGGACCGAGTTCGGGCCGAACTCGACAGACCCAGTCCAGAATCTCCCTTAGGAGCAGCAGCAGCAGTAGCAACTCCGCGTCGCCTACTTTCCGAGCTTCTTCGACACACGAATGGCGCTCGTCGCACTCCGGGGTCTTCTCCACATAGGTTGGGAACCGCACCCACTCCAACAAGCAAGTGGCAAGTGTCAGAGAAAGGACACTTACATGCCACTTGCATCGTCGATCCAAACGTCTGATCTAGGTGGAGATCCCTCCAGTTCCTGCAGAAACTCCAAGTTGCAAGAGAAATGCTGTGATCCAAACAGACCCTTATTGGAGGTGAATCTGCATTTGGATAGGTGCCGAAGCTAGGAAGGAAGTGGGAAACTCTGAAATCCCTACTTTTTTTTCTCCCTTCACCTCCATCAAAAATTTATTGCAACTCTCCCGTGGGCCTGTTTGGTTAGAAGAAAGTGGCTTGAAAGTGAACAAAAATCTGCAAGTGGTCTGAACTCCTATGAGTTCAGCCGTTTGGTTGAAATTTTGAAACTCCTCTGAACTCCTTGATCGGACCGATAGCAGTTCATGTCCCCCAATTTTGTATCTACTTTCACCTCCCCCATTTTTGAGGTGAAACTCATCTGAACTCAGTCACATGAAAGAAAAAATAAATGGAAAAAAGTAGAAGCAACGAAAGAAGAAAAAAAAATGAAAAAAAATCTCCACTTCGTCACCGCCATGCTCGACCTCAAAACCTACAGAGAGGCTAGGGAGGGTGGGGTTCGTATGCAGAGGGAGGGGGAGAGAGAGTGAGTGATTGAGAGAGGGAGAGGGAGAGAAGGAAGAGTTGGGGGTGGGGATGGCATGGGAACTGAAAAAAAAAATTAGAAAGAGGAGGAATGATCTAGACGAGGGAGGGGGGAGGAATTTGAGAGGGGGTTGGGGTGATGTGGTTGGTGGTGGGTGTTAAATTGTTATAATATAATTGTTTTATAATAATAATTAGTGGAAAAAAATGTTTTATAATAATAATAACACTAATTTGGCGTTAAATTAGTGGAGTGAAAAAGTTGTTTTATAATAATAATAACAACACTAATTTGATGTTAAATTAGTGGAGATATTTTTTGATTTAATTATGATAGTTAATTTAATTAAATTATAATACTTATGGTAATTAAGTATATGTCAATTAAAATAATTAGTAATAATTTGATTAAAAGTTGGGGGGAGAAGAAGTGCACAGCCACATTTAGTTAAAAAATTAACATATATTTTACAATAATAACAATGATAGTGTTGCTGCTAATAATAATAATAATTAAAAATTAATTATAATTTGATTCTTTGAACATAAGATTCTTTAAAATTTAATCAGTAAAAATTTAATTATAATTTGATTTGTTTAATTATGATAATTAATGTACTTTTTAATTATCTCAAATCCTAATATTCACTTTCAACAACCATTCAAACAATCAAACTCATTTTCTTTCCACTTTGAACAACCATCCAAACACCAAACTCATTTTTCTTTCAAGACAAAAAATACTATGTCTAAACATATTTTGGAAAGTGTTACTTGCTGCAAGTGCACTACAACTTAATCTGTTGTAAGTGCACGGATGAGAATGACGACGCCGGTACTCTCGCCGACGACGACGACAGGCCCTCTTCTTTTTCCCATTTTACCACTCCACTTTCAATTTCAACATGCCAGCAGTCCAGATCTGGAATTACATAATTACTTACGGCTATAAAACAACCACTAAACCCCACACAATCAACACACACTTTGTAATGTTCTTCCATTCCACCGACACCATCCAAATTATCTATCATAAACCCACACACACAAAAACTTCAATTTAACTGATCAAAGTAATTATTATAACAAGAAAACAAAATTTATAAAATCGAACAGTAATAATACTAATTAACACTACAATAAAACCCCCGTTGCGTATCCATTTACAGGAGGAATAAAGTAATGATAAGTTTTTCTAGATCGTCCACTTCCAGATCTTGATCCTGAGCTTCACTTTGCAGCTGACGTCCGGAGTGGTCGCAGCAGCAGCCGCAGCTCCCTTCTTGTTCTTCGGCACCGGCACGCTCACCCCCTCGCACCTCACCCTGATCCCGATCTTCTTCGTCTTCAGCTTCCCCACCTTCACCCCCGCCCTCGTGTCCAGCTCGATCACCACCGGGATCGTGCTCTTCTTCTTCAGATCCGACACCGCGGAGGAGTCGACGCTCTCCCCGGAGGAGGAGACGCTTGTCCTCAGGACTGTGGTGTTTTTGGCCCCGTGGAGGAAGGGCGGGAAGGACCCGTCGCCGAGGTGGACGCCGCTGTCGGAGGACACGGACACGGAGACGGGGTCGTAGGCGAACTCGACCTCGCGGTTGGGGTTGCGGGCGGTGACGGAGAGGTCGAGGCGGGAGGCGAGGAGGTTGGCGGGGGAGGTGAGGTTGAGCTGGGAGAGGCAGAGGGAGGAGACGGTGAAGGTGGGTCGGCGGGGGCGGTAGAGGACGTAGAAGACGCCGCCGGCGATGGCGGCGAGGAGGACGGCGGCGATGAGGATGAGGGTGAGCCAGAGGCAGCAGGAGCAGCAGCAGCCGCGCCCGCTGCGGCGGCGGCGCCGCTGCTGCTTGGTGGCCGGCGGGGGGCGGTGGATGGGGCGGCCGTAGGCCTGGGCCTTGGTGGCAGGAAAGGAAGGGGCGGCGGCGGCGGAGGCGCCGAGTCCGTTGGCGGCGGATGTGGGGGGATGGGGGTTGGGTTTGGCCGAGGGGTAGATCCGCTCCGCCATTGGTGAGTAGGCTGCTCAGAAATTAGGTTAGGGTTTGAGCAGTAGGAGGAAAGAGAGAAGGTGAGGGAAAAGAACCTCTCACCTTCCGGAGATTGTTCCGCCGCACCTAATACTTTCGAATCTCTCTCTTAACCTTATTTTTATTATTTAATACATTTTAATAGTGGCAGACTGATGGTGATGGTGATACTGTTAACATATTTGTTTTCCTAAAGAATTTGTTCTTAAAAGAAATAAAAATAAAGAAATGGTATTATTTGTTCATTAATGAAGTTTTTTTTGCCAAAAAAAAAAAAAGGAAAGGAGAAAAGTGTAATGCTTCGCTTGGTTTACAAGAAATTAAGGGATAAGAGATTAAATTTAGAGAAATTTAAAGAAAGTGAAAGTTTTGGTTGTTTATAACCAAATTTTAGGATTAAATTGGTTTTATGAGAAAATCATTAAAACTGATTTAGAAAATTTTTTTTTCCATCCCTTTTCTACTCTATCAACTTTCATTAGAGACTATCAGACACCTCTGTCAGATCGTCAAAATGTCTCTGGCGGAGTCATACAGCAAGACGGACCATGCTAAGGTCGTTTGGGAGTCTCTAGAGAAGCATTATCAGGCGGATGAGAACCGTAACAAGATTTATGTGACTGAGAAGGTCTGGAACATGCGATTTGAGGACGACAAGGCGATGTTGTCTCAAGTCAAGGAGTTCCTCAAGTTACGTCAAAAACTTGAGGAGGATAGCATGCCACTTGTCGACGCTTTTGTCGTAGGGGGTATAGTTGCCAAGCTTCCGTCAGGATGGAGCAGTTTTGTCTCGGACATGCACATGAAGAAGATGCAAATCAGCCTGGATCAACTACTTCACAACATCAATGTTAGAGATGAGTTGATGGCTAAAAACAAATTGGACACGTTGTCCAAACAGTTGGCAGAGGCCAACTTGGTGCATGCGGGGGACTCCAAGGGGAAGCATAAGGTTTCTCACAACTAGAAGAAGAAGGACTTCAACCATCTGAAGGTGAAGTCGGCTTCGTTCAAGTCAAAGCCAAAGCCCAAGTCAGATGTGACTTGCTTCAACTGTGGAAAGAAGGGTCACTATCGTAGAGACTGCAGATCAAAGTCCAAACAGATAGAGCAAGGTGAGCCTAACAAGGTTGCCATGATTGTGCAGGTTGCCACGGCTGGTGTTGACACCGACTGGTGGGTGGACACGGGTGCATCCTGCCATATGTGCTCTAATAAGGAGTTGTTCACCACATACAAGCCTACATCTGAGAAGGTTATAGTGGCGGACCAGACACAAGCTGAAGTACTGGGGACAGGAACGGTGGTACTGAACCTGACCTCGGAGAAGTCGCTGACGTTTCAAGATGTGAAGCATGTACCGGTGATAGCCAAGAACCTGGTCTCTGGAAGTCTGCTATGTAACGCAGGCTTGGGAATGGACGTCAATGCTGGGCAGATAGTGATGTACTACAAAGGAATATACTTCGAAAAAGCTTATTGTACCGAAGGGATGTTCAAACTTTAACTTGTAACTCCTGCAAAAATGATTAATGCAGTTTCTTCTTCTGGTTATTCTCTTAAGTTATGGCACAATAGACTAGGACATGTTCATTGTAAAAGAATAAACAAAATGTCTAGTTTAGGGCTTATCTCCAAATATGGGGGTAAGAAGGTGAAGAAGTGTGAGGTTTGTGCACAGACAAAGATCACTAGAAAATCGTTCAAACGGGTGAATCGAAGTACAGATCTTCTGGAGTTGGTACACTCAGATATCTGTGACTTCAGACAGTTCTCCACAAAGGCCAAGATGAAATATTTTATTACATTCATCGATGACTACTCGAAGTACGAGTTCGTCTATCTGCTCAAGTCTAAAGACGAAGCATTCGAGAAGTTCAAGGAGGTCAGGGCTGAGGCTGAACGTCAAACTGGACAACAACTCAAGAGACTCAGAAGTGATCGAGACGGAGAGTACAGGTCTATTGAATTTGCATCGTTCTGCAAAGAATATGGAATTGTCAATGAGACAACTGCTCCGTATTCTTTTCAATCAAATGGAGTAGCTGAAAGGAAGAACAAGACGTTGACAGAGATGATGAACTCAATGCTGTTGACTACAGGTCTTCCAAACTGCTTCTGGGAGAAGCTGCATTAACGGCTACGTTCATTCTAAACAGAGTGCCGTACGCAGGTTCCGAAGACACTCCTCATGAACTCTGGTTGAAAGTCAGACCCAACTTGAACATCATTCGAGTATGGGGGTGCCTGGCATATGTGAAACTTCTGGACTTGAAGATTTAGAAGCTTGGGACAAGGACTACAAAGACGATCTTCTTGGGGGTATGCTGAAAAAAGTGATGCTCAGAGGTTTCTTGATGTTGAAACCAATCAAATCATTGAATCTTGTGACGTCGAATTCTTTGAAGATAAATGTCACTCCCCGTTCCCAGAATACGTATTTTTAATACATGTACTGCTTCAATATATTTATTTAAATATTTATCATGTATTGTTTTGTATTTAAATCTCTTTAAATTCATGTTAATTAATTTCCTGTAATTAATTTTTTGTATTTTACTTTCTGCTTTTATTCTCTGCTTTAGCTTACTTTAGGTTTGGCCTAGGTTGATTTATTTTCGGGTTATGGTGGTTCATCATGAACCAAACCCACCATCACCATTTAAAGCCCCAATCCTTTCTCTCTCTCTCTCTTCATTACTTCTCCTTCTCATTTACTCTTCTTCTTCTTCATAACTCCCTCTACCTACCAACTCGTAGGCAAGTGCAACTTGCTTCCACAAGAGAGCCCATTTTTATTGTTTCGTTGGCTTCTCCTCATGTTTCTAAGACACATTAGAACTTGTCATTATCCATTTTGAGGCTTTAATTTTTGTAGATATAGAAATTAGTTATTTTCAGATTTTGGTGGTTTTGATCTATCAAACTTCTTTGTTTTCAAGTTTTGATGGTTCCATGTTGTAGAGAATTTTATTCTACCCAATTTTGACCTTTGAAAAGTTAGATTTGGACTTATTTTGACCAAGTTATGGACTTTTGAAGCTTTGGGTTCAAACCATAGAGTTCTTGCTGATTTGGAGAAGACAGTGAGCAGTGTGCGCGAGCTTTTTAGCTTGCGCCACTGAGATGCGCACGCTCTTTAGCGCAGCGCAGTCTGACTCATACGCTGCCTTTTGGAGGCGTATGTCTTGTATACGCTGCCTTGATGAGGAGTCGTATGGAGTACATACGCTGCCTTGAAGAGGAGTCATATGGAGTCCATACGCTGCCTCTTGGAGACGTATGTCTTGCATACGTTGACTTGAGCGTAGCTTGACTTGAGCGTAGCCTGACTTGAGCGTAGCTTGACTTGAGCGTAGCTTGACTTGAGCGTAGCCTGACTTGAGCGTAGCCTGACTTGAGCGCAGCCTGACTTGAGTGTAGCCTGACTTGAGCGCAGCCTGACTTGAGCGCAGTCTGACTCAGGCGCAACCTGATGTTTAGGCGCAACTGGACCTGACCCTACTTATCCTGGATCTTCTATAGCCCTGTATATTGATATTTTATTAGATATTTAACGTCCATTTTATATCCTTACGCCTTTTGGCATAAACTTGATATAATCATGATATGTTAATATTTTTGTTAAATATAGATTGTTACGTGGGATGTACCATGTGTCGTGAATTGAGTTATAGATACCCCGATTGACTGGAATTAAACCCTGAGAGTTGTAGACTCGACCCCACTGAATACTAGTTGACTTTCATGCCTTGTCACCATTGATAATGATTGTGACCTTGACTAATAATTGATCATGCGTTCCTAGTTGGAACTAAGAGACTGGCTAGTCGTCTTTTTGAATTGAATGAATGAGACACATTCATATTAATTATGAACTATTGAAATCGACTGGCTAATCCCGAATATTGGCATACAAGCACATGCAGGCTTCAATTCATTTATTATTTATTTATCTTACCAAAGAAGCATGTGTATTTTATGGTCAAGGCATGATTACTCCGTGGTTAGTTTTGATTGTTGCATTACGCTATGTAAGACCTACAACCTGACCGCACTGGTATCATTGTAGAGTTGTGCATATCGTACCCCGTACGAAAGTACTTATTCTGAATGACCATGATCCACGGCATGGTACTTCACTCAACGTAGAGACTATTAAGTTAAATAAAATAATGATTGCATGGAGAGAATGGATTTCCGAGTTCTTACATGGCAGCCCTCTTGGGACTAGTAGTGCCCGACAGGCTGGTTGGTCCCCACAGATACTACAAATCTGCCATACGGGCAGGGAGCGGTATCTGGTTATATTATCTATTGAATATTGTATATTAATGACGGACGTCCTGCTGGGACTCGTCTAATTCATGATTGGCGCAATTAATTGACTGGGTAAACTAGCCTTGCTCGCGCATAGTAAGAACAGAAAAATCCTTTATTGCATAATTCCAGGATAACTTGGGACTCACAATAGCAAGCCGTAGTAGTTGCCTGGCCGTTTAAATTGATTTGTTTGTGTACTGTACCTACTCTGTTACTTAACTGAGATGATCAGAATGTCAGGACATGACGGGCCAACTTCTGTCCTTGTTTGGTTGGGAGGTTGGTTCGAAGTGTCGTGATGTTGTGTGAGTCCTAGTAGATAGCAGAGATCTATTATCATATTCTCTTATTACTGGCTCCATTCCTCATATCGTGCTCCCTTGCGGTACTTGCTATTAGAGGTCTAACCTCTCTGGTTTTGCATGGCCAGATTTAGAGCCGGTCCTGAGGATCCAGCTTACTTCTACCTCCAAGATGGTCAACACTAGAGGGATGATCGCAGGAGGACTCGAGTGGGTTTCTTACTTCCCCGCCCGTTTTGTTATCTACTTTATACTTTGCCGTTTGGCACCGACATGTTAGTTGGATTGTCTTGTACCTACTTTTGCATAATTGTAACTAAGTCAGGCTGCAGCTGCTAATAATTATGTATACTTACTACATCATCTGGCTGTATTTTGTAAAGCCAGATATCAAGAACATTTTGACTGAGCGTTTGGGACGCCTTACTGCTTTATCTCACATGTTCTCTATTTCAGTTTCTTGTTTGAATGATTGAGAGAATAGAAGTAAAGTGACCATAGGGAGACTTTCATGTAGTATGCACCCCCTCGTCTTGTAGACAGCATTGATCATATTATACGGTATTCATCTACCCGTAATACGTAGCTGGCTGAGTCATTCCCCCGCTCTCCAGTATTCTGGTTCTGGGGCGTGACAAGGTTTTAGTGGTGGCCCATGCATGTCTGGTTCTAGACTTGTGGGGTGTTTTAATTTATAGGATATCTCAAATCACACATGTTCTCCCTTGATCTCATGATTCGTTGGTTCTTAACTCCATCTTGACATTCCAGTATCCTTTAACTTCATTGATCCTTCCTGTCCGGTCGTTTGATTTTTCTCTTGTCCCTTTTCTTAGGGGCACCTCGTCCGCACCTGTCAGAGCTGGACAGCAACAACATGGACAGCAACATGGACAACCTGACCACGTTGGTCAGCAACAAGGGCCGGTACTAACTCAAGAGACTACCCAGGAAGAAGTGATAGTGGAAGCAGCAGCTGGATCGCAGTATCCAGATGTTCCACCACCACCAACAGTTTCACCTACCCCTGCGGGAATGGACACACCGGCTCTTCTGAAAATCATGAGAGGGATGATGGCTACTCAACAACATCAGATGTTAGCCCAATAGCGCATGCACGCTCAGTTGCAAGAGCAGAACGTACTACTCAACCAAGGATTGCAGACAGCTTTGGAAAGAGGGGCAAGGCCGGATTCTGGAGCATCAACCAGATTTTGCAAGTTCAACCCCCACCGTTTTGAAGGAACGGAGGATGCCATCTCAGCAGATGCATGGCTTAAGGATATTGATGTAGGATCGTTGAGCACCTCTAGAGGGGGGGTGAATAGAGTGCGTGTGTGCAGCGGAAAAATAATCTCCAATTAAAAATTAAACTATGGAAGATATGTAAGAGACAGTAAATAAAGATAGAGAATTCAAACTCAGTGACACAGCGATGTATACTGGTATCCCTCTGAGAGGACTAATCCAGTCTCGAGTACTCTTGCTCGATGTTAATCCACTATGGCACAAGCTTTAACTGAGATCTTGCAATCTCTTACAACACCGTGCTTGGTGACAAGCGCACGACCAGCTTCACAACACCGTGCTTGGTGACGAGCGCACGACCAGCTCCACAACAGAAAAGTTGTTGAAACTTGAACGACCTCTTTACAACTCTTGAGTAACCAAAAGACTCTAAATCAACTCTGATAGTACTGGCTTTTGGCTAAGAGAAGTATAGGTGAGATTTGAAAATCTTAGATCGTTTTGAAAACACTTGAGTAGTAGAGAAGAGAAGATGAAGAATGAATTGATGATTTGAAACGAAAAGTTCTTCTCTATTTATAGGTGTTTTCACCAACCGAACTCGGGCAGAGTTCGGGTGCAAATATCTCGCAAAGAGACGTTGCTCGCTGATTTGGAGGCAACAGAAGTTTGAATACAAACTGACCGAACTCGGTCAGAGTTCGGACCGAACTCGGGCCGAACTCGGCTATGAGTTCTGTCAGGAGATATTTAACATTCTTTTGTAAAAAACAGTTTTCAAACATGTTTTGGTTATTTGTAAAATCATTTGAAAAGACTATTTTCGAAATATGTTTTTGAAATATTTGTAATCGAAAATACGAATGGTAAAAGTAAGCTTTTGAAATAAGGACAGTTTTAACCCTAAGCCAGTATTACCAAAATTGATTTTACAAAGTAATTTCTAGACTCAATAAAATATAAAATACAGAATAAAAAATAAGAACTGAGTCTTCAGAAGATTTGATGATGTTGACGCTTTGATTGATGTGGTACATCGTCCATTGAATATGATTTCATGAATCCTGAAATGATTAGCAGCATTTTCTATATTTTGTGTATTGACTACAGTGTGTGTTGATTATCAAAATCGAGTGTGACCATGGAATGGGCCAACAATCTCCCCCATTTTGATAATTGACAAACTTGAGTCTATACCAAAATATATTTATATCAAGTAGAACAAAATATAAAAAATACCTGAAAAAAATTGGATTTTTGTTTTTGGATATGTCCTCGCTTGCTTTGGTATACTCTTTTTCTCCCCCGTTGTCAAGTAGTAAAATGAATAGGCTCCCCCGTAAATCGTGAAGCCAACAATAAAAGACAAGACAAAGTGAAGCACAAAAAAAATAATCACAGCATAGATATATATGGAAACAACTGGAATAAAATGAACTATCTCATAATAAAGTGAAATATCATAGAAGTTTCCACTAGAAATCAAAAAAGTACAACTGATAATGTCTAACTAAACAGTTTAGACATGAAATGAAATAAAACTACTACATCAACTAATAAAAAATCTACTATCCCATGGCTGAATCCACGTCACATCGTGGCGTCGTCCGCACCTGGAGGATCATGAGGGAAGTATGCTGTGGTCGGGTCGAAATATTGAAAAGTAATCTCATCAGTAAATCGAGGACCAGGGAAAGCCGGGTGAGGAAGGATGGTGACCGGATGGACTGGATCCTGAGCCAGGCTATAGTGAAGGTCAGCAATACTATTTCTCAGCACCTGGGCCTGAGAAATGTGCCTGAACTCTGAGTCCTGATGACGTTGCGTAGAGACCGCAACAAAATCATCGAAGCGCTGGAAGAAAGTCTGATCGAATCCTGGGGCAGGGGCCGGAGCAGGATGAGCATCAGCTGCAGGGGCCTCAACATCAGCAGCTGGAGCAGGAGCAGCTCCAGGAGGTGCAGGGAATCGACGAGAACGAGTCAGCTCAACAGGTGGAGAGGAGATGGCACACGTCTCAAGATCAATCTCGAAACGTCGAAAGATCGAAGCAAGGTGCATCGGATAAACTAGATTCCTGCCTGCATTTTTGCAGTTAAGCATCCAGTTCATCATGGTTTTGGGAACGGAGAAAGGAATGCCAAAGTGGATGTGATATAGAGCAGAAAGTTCCAAAAAGGTAACTTCATCTGTAGATCCTTTCTTCGGAAGAAGAGCAGAAAATACCATACGATGAAGTTCATAAAAAGTTTGGTTCAGATGTTTGGAAAAGATTCTCCGGGGAGGAGGATTAGGGTGACAAATTAATTCTCTAAAGGAAGCCAAAGTGACATCGGCAGGGAATTGAATGTGGTAGATGTCAACTAATGCATCACCAAGATCAGGAATATGAAAATATTCGCTGATATCAGTGGCGCTAAATTCTAACTCTTGCCCAGCAATGCAAGAATAGAAATTACCGTTAGGTTTTACCTGCAGATTGCAGTAAAACATGCGAACGGCGTTGTCATAAATGCTCTCTTGGACCTCGAAGAAATCGGGGTATCCAAGTTGGTCAAAGATTGGAGCATATTCAAAGAAAGTAGTAAAGTTAACGAAGGCTCCAGAGCAAATACGACGACTAGAGAAGGAATCAAACCAGAGATCCGAGAAGTCTTTGTCGGGAAACAAAGTAGAATCGTAATCTTCAGGATCTCTAGGTCTAGCTGGACTAAAGAGACTAGCAGGGGTATAGTCAGAGGATGAGAAAGCACCTTGGGAAGAGTTTCCTCTTTGACGTTTGGGGGCCATGAGGAGATGGATAGAAAATACCTTCAAAGAAAAGGAAGAAGAAGGAAGATGACCGCCCACTGGAACTCGTCAAACCCTTGCTAAGATGGAGGAGGAGAGGCTTCTAGTAGAAGAGAAAGGCTTTTCACGTTTTGGTGTGAAGAAAAAGTGGAAGGAAAGCTGGATTATATATCCTCTAGGGCCGGCTGTTCGGTTCTGGAAGTTACCACAGTGCCGACCGAACTCGGTCCAAATTCGGTCCGAACTCGGTCAGAGTTTGGGCCGAGTTCGGCCACTTGCATTCTCGAGACAGTCAAAGCAGTCAGGTAAATAAAAGTTGTAATTAATAACGTTTGACTGGTTTATTAAATAACTGCTGTTATTTTCGGGTTAACTATAGGGGTTGTCCCAGCTAACGGAGGTTCACCGGGGAACTCTTAAATACCGCTTCGCTTCGACCGTAGCCGTGGTGACAGACATACCCTTTGTAAGTTTGTCCCCAAAAATAATTTTCGTTAAATAATAAATTATCAAGTCATAAATACAGTTTTAATTACCATATGCATTATGAGTCCGAGAATTCAAGAATGCCGAGCTCACGCCTTAAGATGTTAAAACGGTCTTCAGCCAATGGTTTAGTGAATATATCTGCTAGTTGATGAACAGTATCAATAAATTCTAAGCAAATATCCCCGTGTAGTTGATAATCACGAAGAAAATGATGTCTAACTTCTATGTGTTTTGTGCGTGAATGACAAACAGGGTTCTTAGTCAGATTAATTGCACTAGTGTTATCACAATAAATAGAAACATTTGTATAGTGCAGATTATAGTCCTCTAAGGTTTGTTTCATCCACAAAATCTGAGCACAACAACGTCCTGCGGCGATATACTCAGCCTCAGTTGTTGATAATGCTACTGAATTTTGTTTCTTGCTAAACCAAGAGACTAAGGCTTTTCCCAAGAAATGACATGTGCCACTGGTACTTTTACGGTCCACTTTGCATCCAGTAAAATCTGCATCCGAGTAACCTATAAGGTCAAAGGATTTGGTTTTGGGATACCATAAGCCAACTGTAGAAGTTCCTTTAAGGTATCGGAAGATACGCTTAACAGCACTAAGATGTGATTCCTTAGGGTTTGCCTGATAACGTGCACATATGCAAACGCTAAACATAATATCAGGGCGACTAGCAGTTAAATATAATAAACTACCAATCATACCTCGATACTTACGCTGATCGACAGGTTTGCCACTTTCATCAGCATCAAGCTTTGTAGATGTAGCCATAGGAGTCCCGATTGGCTTTACATTCTCGAAGTCGTACTTTTTCAGTATGTCCTTCGTGTACTTGGCTTGGTTGATGAATGTTCCATTCGAGTGTTGCTTGATTTGCAGTCCTAGGAAGAAGTTCAGCTCTCCCATCATACTCATCTCAAACTCACTCTGCATACACTTGGCAAAATCTTGACAAAGTTGTTCATTAGTAGAACCAAATATAATGTCATCTACATAGATTTGCACTAGAAGAATGTCATCATTCATGGATTTAATAAACAAAGTGGTATCAATCTTGCCTTTTGAAAATCCATTTTCAAGTAAGAAGGCACTTAGGCGTTCATACCAAGCACGAGGTGCTTGTTTGAGTCCATAAAGTGCTTTCTTAAGCTTGAAGACGTGATCAGGTTTTTGAAAATCTTCAAAACCAGGGAGTTGTTTCACAAAAACCTCTTCTTTTAAAAAACCATTTAAAAATGCGCTTTTCACGTCCATTTGAAAAAGTTTGAAATCATTAAAACATGCAAATGCGCAAAACATGCGGATGGCTTCTAGTCTAGCAACAGGAGCATAGGTCTCATCATAATCAATTCTTTCTTCTTGATTATAACCTTGTGCAACTAGACGTGCTTTGTTGCGTAGAACTTGTCCATCTTCACTTAGTTTATTTCGGAACACCCATTTGGTACCAATTATCGATTGACCAATAGGTTTAGGAACGAGTTCCCAAACTTGGTTTCTCTCAAATTGATTAAGTTCCTTTTGCATGGCAGAAATCCAAAATTCATCAGAGAAAGCTTCATCAACATTTTTAGGTTCTATTTGTGAAATAAAAGCTACATTAGCTGCTACTTCAGAATCTTTAAGGGATGAACGTGTACTTACACCTTTGGTTACATCACCTATAATGAGAGTTTCTGGATGATCTGGCTTGAATCTCAATGATTCAAATCTTTAGGCCATACCTTTCACAAGGCTCTTCTCAGTTCCAGCATCTTCGGAACTTTTATCAGTTCTTGCCTCTTGGGTAGGATCTTTCTCAGAACTCTTCTTAGTCTTTTTAGGTGCATCTTCATCATCACTGTCGCTAGATCTGTGACTATTCAACTCATCAAAGGTAACATTAATACTCTCTTCAACAATCATAGATCTTTTATTAAAAATTCTATATCCCTTACTCTTAGCAGCATATCCGAGAAATATCCCGTCATCTGCTTTGGAGTCGAACTTTCCCAAGTTATCCTTGGTGTTCAGGATGAAACAGCGACAACCAAAAACTTTAAAATAAGAAATGTTTGGAATTCTTCCAAACCAAAGCTCATATGATGTTTTCTTCGAGATTGGTCGAATTAACACCCTATTTAAAATATGACAGGCTGTACTAACAGCTTCTGCCCAAAAATATTTAGGAAGATTATGCTGATTAAGCATGACTCTAGCCATTTCGCTTAGAGTTCGGTTCTTTCGCTCCACAACACCATTCTGTTGGGGAGTTCTAGGACAAGAAAATTCGTGGTAATATCCACTATCATCACAAAACTTTTTGAAATCAGAATTTTCGAATTCGCCACCATGATCACTTCGGATACGAGTAATCATGAAACCTTTTTCGTTTTGTACCTTTTTACAAAATATCTGAAATTCAAAAATAGCATCACTTTTGTTTGATAAAAAGTAAACCCAAGTAAATCGAGAGAAATCATCAACAATAACAAAAGCATAGAGTTTACCGCCAAGACTAGCGACTCTACTAGGACCAAATAAATCCATATAAATCAACTGCAAAGGTCTCGAAGTACTTACAGCGTTGATGGATTTAAATGTAGACCTATGTGCTTTGTTTTTTTCACAATCAGCACATACCATATCTCTCTTGAATGAAATTTCAGGGAGTCCTTTTACCAACTTCTTTGTATTTAATCGTGAGATAGTATCCATGTTTGCATGTCCTAGTCTCATGTGCCATAGCCAGCTTTCATCTTGATTGGCTACTAGGTACCTTCCTGCATTATTAGTATTCTCCAAAAAGAAAACATAAATGTTGTCTTCTCTAATCCCTTTATATACGGGATCACCAGATGACATATCATATATGGTACATTTATCTTTCACAAAATTGATACCATAACCATTATCTGCCAAATGACTTATGCTCAATAGGTTATGTTTCAATTCAGTTACTAGACAAACATCCTTTATTATTGGATAAGGAGAAATACCTACAGTACCATTACCTATAATATCACCTCTCAAGTTATTTCCGAAGGAGACGTATCCTTCTTTCTTCATCGATAGCGTAGCAAATAAGGATGCATCACCAGTCATGTGTCGCGAACATCCGCTATCGAGGATCCATTTGCTTCTAGCATGAGAGGGTTGAGGGTCCACCTACAAAACAAGTAGATGAATCCTTTGGTACCCATTTTCTGAAGGGTCCATACTGATTAGCTTTATGTCTCCAGACTAAAGTGTGATTGTCAACAAGCTTTCTTGCTAAACAATACTGTGATATGTGTCCGTGTGTACCACAATAAGTGCAAGTCAGTTTAGAACCAGATGTGGCTGAAACTGTGTTCACATGCTTGTTTGGTTTCTTGGAGAACCTATAAGTGAAAGCATGATGATACTTGTGTTTCTTCTGTGCTTTCTTGTTTTTAGTCCTCTTAGGTGTATGCTTTTCATTAGGACTAAAATTAGGCTGTGTCACAGGCATTTCCTGTTTGCCTAACTTGATTTCTAACTTTTTAGAAATCGCAATAGACTCTTCATATTTAGCAGTCATAACTGAGAGTCTCTGTTCTGTTACTAAGTGCATCCTCTTCTCTGTGTCATACTGTTTTTGCATCTTACCATAATCTCTTTCTTTCTTTTGAATAGTGAGGATAGCCTCATGATAGTCTACCTTGAGTTTGGCAATCTCTTCCGTGTTACCGGTAGTAGACGTCTCTTTAATATCTTGAATAAGATTGGACAGTCTAGCTAACTCGTTTGTGTATGCCTTAATCTCTTTTCGAGATTGCTTATACTTGTCAAGCATATTTTTGTGTTCTTCAAGTAAATCGCTAAAGGCATTTTCTAACTCATCGAAAGTAAAGTCATCATATAGAGGGTTTGAAGATACCTTATCAAATGCCATAAGACAAACATTTGCATTGCCGCAGGGTCTATCCTCTTCTTCAGAATCACTGGCATCACTTTCATGCCAGATGCTTGTGTTGGCATACTTTCGACCAGTTGCAACTTTTCTGCTTGATCTTGATCTGTCATATGGACTGCTCTTCTTGGTGGTTAGACAGTCCTTCTTCATGTGCCCTGACTTCTTACATCCAAAGCATATGGTTTCATCTTCATTGCTTTCTTGGACATCTTTCTTCTTTCTGCTTGTAAACTTTAGGTACTTCCTGAAGTTCTTCACAAGTAGGGCTTGTTCATCACCACTTGAGGATTCTTCATCGGAATCGTTGTATGTCAGCTTTCTTGCATGAGCTTTGAAGGCAATAGTTTTCTCCTTTGGTGTTGCTTCTTCAAAATCTTGCAAGTCGAGTTCATGGGTCATGAGCTTGCCCATCAAAGTTTCCAACGACATTGTGGTGAGGTCATTTCCTTCAATAATTGCTGTGGCTTTTGGATTCCAGTTCTTTGTTAGAGCCCGCAGCACTTTTCTAATCTTTTCGTGATTACTGTAATCCTTACCAAGAGATTGCAAAGGATTAGTTATATCAAGGAAACGAGTAAACATCTGTGTAATTGACTCACCAGGTTTCATCTTAAAAGATTTATATTCCTGAGTCAGTCTACTAATTTTGGATTCTTTCACTTGGAAAGTCCCTTCATGGGTTACCTCAAGGAGTTTCCAAATTTCGTGAGACGTCTTGCAGGTTGAAACTCTGTTGAACTCAGTTTTGTCAATTGCACAGAATAGTGCATTGATGGCTCGAGCATCAAGACTAGCCTTTGCTTTTTCAGCATCGGTGTACTTGTCATGCGGCTTTTCCATAAGAATACCTTCAACCACTGTAGGTGGTGGTTTCTTATACCTATCAATGACTATTGACCAAAGATCAAAATCTAGAGATTTAAGAAAGAAAGTCATTCGTGTTTTCCAGTACGTGTAATTTATTCCATCAAATAGGGGAGGTCTATTTGTGGATTGCCCTTCACCGTTGAATATAGATTTCATGGTTGCCATATATATTTTCTCTAGGGTATGTTATATAAGAATATAACCTGCTCTGATACCAATTGTAGGATCGTTGAGCACCTCTAGAGGGGGGGTGAATAGAGTGCGTGTGTGCAGCAGAAAAATGATCCCCAATTAAAAATTAAACTATGGCAGATATGTAAGAGACAGTAAATAAAGATAGAGAATTCAAACTCAGTGACACAGCGATGTATACTGGTATCCCTCTGAGAGGACTAATCCAGTCTCGAGTACTCTTGCTCGATGTTAATCCACTATGGCACAAGCTTTAACTGAGAGCTTGCAATCTCTTACAACACCGTGCTTGGTGACAAGCGCACGACCAGCTTCACAACACCGTGTTTGGTGACGAGCGCACGACCAGCTCCACAACAGAAAAGTTGTTGAAACTTGAACGACCTCTTTACAACTCTTGAGTAACCAAAAGACTCTAAATCAACTCTGATAGTACTGGCTTTTGGCTAAGAGAAGTATAGGTGAGATTTGAAAATCTTAGATCGTTTTGAAAACACTTGAGTAGTAGAGAAGAGAAGATGAAGAATGAATTAATGATTTGAAACGAAAAGTTCTTCTCTATTTATAGGTGTTTTCACCAACCGAACTCGGGCAGAGTTCGGGTACAAATATCTCGCAAAGAGACGTTGCTCGCTGATTTGGAGGCAACAGAAGTTTGAATACAAACTGACCGAACTCGGTCAGAGTTCGGACCGAACTCGGGCCGAACTCGGCTATGAGTTCTGTCAGGAGATATTTAACATTCTTTTGTAAAAAACAGTTTTCAAACATGTTTTGGTTATTTGTAAAATCATTTGAAAAGACTATTTTCGAAATATGTTTTTGAAATATTTGTAATCGAAAATACGAATGGTAAAAGTAAGCTTTTGAAATAAGGACAGTTTTAACCCTAAGCCAGTATTACCAAAATTAATTTTACAAAGTAATTCCTAGACTCAATAAAATATAAAATACAGAATAAAAAATAAGAACTGAGTCTTCAGAAGATTTGATGATGTTGACGCTTTGATTGATGTGGTACATCGTCCGTTGAATATGATTTCATGAATCCTGAAATGATTAGCAGCATTTTCTATATTTTGTGTATTGACTACAGTGTGTGTTGATTATCAAAATCGAGTGTGACCATGGAATGGGCCAACAATTGAGGCTATTTTGACGGCGGCTAAGATACCGGCAGAAGAACGTGTGGATCAGGTGAAGTTGTTACTTCAGGATCTCGCACGTGATTGGTGGGAATCAGAGGAGATAGGCATCAGACGTCCTGTGGCTTGTAACGATTTTATAGCAAGATTCAAGACAAAGTACTATGGAGTTGTGGCACAGTTTGAGCTACAACAGAAGTTTATCAACCTCAAGCAGGCCGGCAAGACGGTAGATGCTTATGCAGCGGAGTTCTGCAGATTGAGTAGGTTTGCCCCAAAGATGGTAGCGACGGAGCGCCAGAGGGCTATGAGGTTTCAGCAAGGGTTTCATCTTGAGCTCTTGCAATTGATAGAGGGGCACAATTATCAGACTTTTGATAAGATATTGACGGCAACCCGAAGGCATGAGATCACCATTCAGAGGATCACAGTAAGGACTGGAGGTCAGAAGAGATCTCACGGTCAGATTGAAGGAGGAGGGGGAGCAGCGCCCCGAACAACAGCACCATCCCTTGGCATTCGCATTCACGATGTGGCAATGCGAGGGCCAGTACCACCACCCAGGCAGCAGCAGCAACAGAAGAAGAACCAGCAACCCCCAGCGGGCTGTACTTATTGTGGAAAGATGGGGCACACTAGAGATGTGTGTCGGGCATTAAACGGACTGTGTTTGATATGTGAAAATCCAGATCATCGGGTTACCACATGTCCCATGAATTCGGGGTCAGGAGGACCAGGACAACAGTTTCCTGCTCTACCAGCACCAGGGGCAGGGCAGTATCGAGGACCAGCGGTAGCAGTGAGACCATTGGCCCAGCGTCCGTTAATGTCCCAGGCTCAGATATTTCGACAGCAGGGACCGCCGATGCAGCAATACCAGCATAGACCACCCCAGCATCATCAAGACTGGGGCCAGCAGCAGCACCAGACTAGGCCACCGCATGAAAACCAGCAAGGAGGTCGAGGGCAGGCATTCACACTGCCCTTGGAGGAGGCATTAACATCGGGAGATGTTGTGGCAGGTAACATTCTCGTCGGCTCATATCCCGCAGTAGCATTATTTGATTCAGGAGCATCACACTCATTTATATCTGCATAATTTGCGACACGACTAGGAATGGAGTTCGAGGCATTGCCAGGGAGGTTAAATATACTCACTGGCAATAGGCTCGTAGGAGTTAGTAGAGTTATTCTAGCGTGTAGTGTTGTAGTTTGCGGGCATTCCTTACCCGTCCAGTTGATAGAATTTCCTGTTGGAAATTTCGACGTTATCTTAGGCATGGACTGGCTAAAAGACAGTCATGCGATAATAGATTGTCGTAGTGGAAGTGTATCATTTAATATTCCAGGCATGAAGAAATTCACCTTAGTCAGATCAGAGGCAACTCAGCAAGAGCAGGGAGTAATAACGGCAATGGAAGAAGTTCAAGTTCCGAAGGTAGTTGAAGAATTTCTAGACGTGTTTCCCGAAGAACTTCCAGGTCTGCCACCGGTTAGAGATATTGAGTTCAGCATAGAATTGGCACCTGGAACTAAACCAATATCAGATCGGGTTTACAGAATGGCAGATTCGGAGCAGGCCAAGGTGTATCAGCACATAGAGGAATTGAAGGAGAAGAAGTTTATCCAAGCTAGCATATCACCATGGGCAGCACCAGTGGTACTTGTGGGGAAGAAGGATGGATCATCCAGATTATGCATCGATTATAGAAAGCTTAACGCGGCGACAGTAAAGAACAAGTACCCACTACCCAGGATCGACGACTTGTTTGACCAGTTGAGCACAGCTAGAGTTTTCTCCAAGATAGATCTTCGTTCAGGGTACCATCAAGTGAGGGTTCGAAAGGAAGACATTCCCAAGACAGCATTCAGGTCGAAGTATGGACATTATGAATTCTTAGTAATGCCGTTTGGTTTGACCAATGCTCCAGCTATATTCATGGATTTGATGAACCGCATCTTTATGCCATATTTAGATCAGTTTGTCGTGGTGTTTCTCGACGACATTCTCGTATACTCTGCTAGTGAAGAGGAGCATGAAGACCACCTCAGGAAAGTGTTGTAGGTACTGAGAGAGAACCAGTTGTATGCCAAGCTCAGCAAGTGTGAGTTCTGGATGGACCACATTTTATTTCTGGGTCACATCATATCAGGAGCTGGAGTAGCAGTGGATCCCAAGAAGATAGAAGCAGTAGAGAGTTGGCCAGTACCCAAGACTGTAGCTGATGTACGGAGTTTCTTGGGATTGGCAGGATATTACAGAAGGTTTGTATCAGGTTTTGCAAGACTTTCAGCACCCATGACCCGCTTGACACGAAAGGATGTACCATTCGTCTGGTCGACAGAATGCCAGGCATCATTTGAGAATCTGAAGCAGAAGTTGATATCAGCACCTATCCTTACATTGCCAGTTGGGCCCGGAGGTTTTACTGTATATTGTGATGCGTCAGGTAAAGGACTTGGATGTGTCCTTATGCAACATGGGAAGGTGATAGCGTATGCATCTAGGCAACTTCGAGACCACGAGAAAAATTATCCAACTCATGATTTGGAGTTGGCGGCAGTAGTATTTGCTTTGAAGCTATAGAGACATTACTTATATGGTGACCGAGTGGACATGTACACAGACCACAAAAGTCTGAAGTACATCTTTACTCAGAAGGAGCTGAACATGAGGCAGAGAAGATGGTTAGAGCTGATCAAGGATTATGACGTGGAGCTTCAGTATCATCCAGGCAAGGCTAATGTGGTAGCAGATGCTCTCAGCAGAAGAGGCGGCGCATTTATGTTGACAACGCAGAAGCACATCTTAGAAGACCTTCAGGAGATGGGCATCGAAGTTATACTTTCTAATGATATAGGAATTCTGGCGAGTCTACAAGTTTAATCCGACTTGGTAGGCAGGATCAAGGCAGTCCAGGCACAGGACCCAAGGATTCAGAAGCTTAGGGCAGAATGTGAGTCAGGGCTCAGAAAAGAGATGCAAATCCACGAAGATGGTACGCTTAGGTTTGGATCACGTCTATATGTACCTAGTGGAGATATCAGACAGGAAGTAATGACAGAAGCTCACAGTTCTCAGTATTCTATACATCCTGGAGGGACCAAGATGTACCAAGATATCAAGCAGCACTTCTGGTGGAACGGGATGAAGAGGGAGATAGCTAGGTTTGTTTCCCGTTGCTTGATATGTCAGCAAGTAAAGACAGAACAGCAGAGGCCAGCTGGATTATTACAACCGCTTTCTATCCCGGAATGGAAGTGGGAACACATCACAATGGATTTTGTGACCGGTTTACCGAGATCACCAAGTGGTAAAGATGCTATTGGGGTGATAGTAGATCGGCTTACAAAGGTAGTACACTTTCTTCCTTTCAGAGTAGGATAATCTATAGAAAAGTTGGCGGAGTTGTACATACAGCAGATAGTCAGGCAGCATGGAGTCCCTGTCAGTATTATGTCAGACAGAGATACCCGTTTCACGTCACATTTCTGGAAGAGCTTACATCGTAGTTTGGGCACCAAGTTAAAATTTAGTACGGCTTACCATCCACAGACGGACGGCCAATCAGAAAGGACAATTCAGACTTTGGAAGATATGTTGCGAGCTTGCACCCTAGATTTTGGAGGATCTTGGGAAAGCAACCTGCACTTAGTTGAGTTTTCATATAACAACAGTTATCAAGCCAGTATCCAGATGGCGCCATTTGAGGTACTATATGGTAAGAAGTGTAGGTCGCCACTAGCATGGGATGATATCGGGGACAGAAAGATGTTAGGCCCGGAAATGATTGTTCAGACAGTTGAATTGGTTAAAGGAATTAGAGAGCGACTTCGAGTTGCGCAGGATCGACATCGTCATTGGGCAGACCAGCATCGTAGGCTGCTAGAGTTTTCTATTGGAGACCACGTATTCTTACGGATCTCACCTACCCGTGGGATCATTAGATTTGGCGTTCGCGGGAAGTTGAGTCCGCGGTACGTGGGCCCATTTATTATCCTTGATAGGGTGGGCGATGTTGCTTATCGTTTATCCCTCCCGCCTTCGTTACGAGAGGTACATGACGTGTTTCATGTATCTCATCTGTGAAGGTATGTATCGGACCCAAGCCATATCCTTGATCATTCTGAGCTGGTTGTTGGTACCAACCTGTCTTATGAGGAACAGCCTGTGTCTATTTTGGACCGAAGAGAAAAGATACTCAAGAACCGAATAATTAGTCTTGTCCGGGTTGCTTGGGGTCATCACTCATTAGGAGAGTCAACGTGGGAACATGAGGATGATATCCGATCACGGTATCCACATCTGTTTGACTCACAAGGTATATTTTTTCCCGTGTACCTTGATTGTCTTAACTCCGCATGCTAGTCGCCCTATGAGTAGAAATTACTTGATATCGTAGATTGTTAAATATAGATATGTTACTTGCTATGGACATTGTAAAATGATTGCTTGCTTAAATTGCTTGTACTAGTTTGGCCTTGATATTCCTATCCTGCTTGGATTTGAAATTCCGAGGATGAAATTTTTCTAAGGAGGGTAGAGATGTCACTCCCCGTTCCCAGAATACGTATTTTTAATACATGTACTGCTTTAATATATTTATTTAAATATTTATCATGTATTGTTTTGTATTTAAATCTCTTTAAATTCATGTTAATTAATTTCCTGCAATTAATTTTCTGTATTTTACTTTCTGCTTTTATTCTCTGCTTTAGCTTACTTTAGGTTTGGCCTAGGTTGGTTTATTTTCGGATTATGGTGGTTCATCATGAACCGAACCCACCATCACCATTTAAAGCCCCAATCCTTTCTCTCTTTCTCTCTCTTTGTTACTTCTCCTTCTCATTTACTCTTCTTCTTCTTCTTCATAACTCCCTCTACCTACCAACTCGTAGGCAAGTACAACTTGCTTCCACAAGAGAGCCCATTTTTATTGTTCCGTTGGCTTCTCCTCATATTTTTAAGACACATTTGAACTTGTCATTTTCCATTTTGAGGCTTTAATTTTTGTAGATCTAGAAATTAGTTATTTTCGGATTTTGGTGGTTTTGATCTATCAAACTTCTTTGTTTTCAAGTTTTGATGGTTCCATGTTGTAGAGAATTTTATTCTACCCAATTTTGACCTTTGAAAAGTTGGATTTGGACTTATTTTGACCAAGTTATGGACTTTTGAAGCTTTGGGTTCAAACCATGGAGTTCTTGCTGATTTGGAGAAGACAGTGAGCAGTGTGCGCGAGCTTTTTAGCTTGCGCCACTGAGCTGCGCGCGCTCTTTAGCGCAGCACAGTCTGACTCATACGCTGCCTTTTGGAGGCGTATGTCTTGCATACGCTGCCTTGATGAGGAGTCGTATGGAGTACATACGCTGCCTTGAAGAGGAGTCGTATGGAGTCCATACGCTGCCTCTTGGAGACGTATGTCTTGCATACGTTGACTTGAGCGTAGCTTGACTTGAGCGTAGCTTGACTTGAGCGTAGCCTGACTTGAGCGTGGCATGACTTGAGCGTAGCTTGACTTGAGCGTAGCCTGACTTGAGCGTAACCTGACTTGAGCGTAGCTTGGCTTGAGCGTAGCCTGACTTGAGCGTAGCCTGACTTGAGCGTAGCCTGACTTGAGCGTAGCCTGACTTGAGCGCAGCCTGACTTGAGCGCAGTCTGACTCAGGCGCAACCTAATATTTAGGCGCAACTAGACCTGACCCTACTTACCCTGGATCTTCTATAGCCCTGTATATTGATATTTTATTAGATATTTAACGTCCATTTTATATCCTTACGCCTTTTGGCATAAACTTGATATAATCATGATATGTTAATATTTTTGTTAAATATAGATTGTTACGTGGGATGTACCATGTGTCGTGAATTGAGTTATAGATACCCCGATTGACTGGAATTAAACCCTGAGAGTTGTAGACTCGACCCCACTGAATACTAGTTGACTTTCATGCCTTGTCACCATTGATAATGATTGTGACCTTGACTAATAATTGATCATGCGTTCCTAGTTGGAACTAAGAGACTGACTAGTCGTCTTTTTGAATTGAATGAATGAGACACATTCATATTAATTATGAACTATTGAAATCGACTGGCTAATCCCGAATATTGGCATACAAGCACATGCAGGCTTCAATTCATTTATTATTTATTTATCTTACCAAAGAAGCATGTGTACTTTATGGTCAAGGCATGATTACTCCGTGGTTAGTTTTGATTGTTGCATTACGCTATGTAAGACCTACAACCTGACCGTACTGGTATCATTGTAGAGTTGTGCATATCGTACCCCGTACGAAAGTACTCATTCTGAATGACCATGATCCACGGCATGGTACTTCACTCAACGTAGAGACTATTAAGTTAAATAAAATAATGATTGCATGGAGAGCATGGATTCCCGAGTTCTTACATGGCAGCCCTCTTGGGACTAGTAGTGCCCGACAGGCCGGTTGGTTCCCACAGATACTGCAAATCTACCACACGGGCAGGGAGTGGTATCTTGTTATATTATCTATTGAATATTGTATATTAATGACGGGCGTCCCGCTGGGACTCGTCTAATTCATGATTGGCACAATTGATTGACTGGGTAAACTAGCCTTGCTCGCACATAGTAAGAACTGAGAAATCCTTTATTGCATAATTCCAGGATAACTTGGGACTCACAATAACAAGCCGTAGTAGTTGCCTGGCCGTTTAAATTGATTTGTTTGTGTACTGTACCTACTCTGTTACTTAACTGAGATGATCAGAATGTCAGGACATGACGGGCCAACTTCTGTCCTTGTTTGGTTGGGAGGTTGGTTCGAAGTGTCGTGATGTTGTGTGAGTCCTAGTAGATAGCAGAGATCTATTATCATATTCTCTTATTACTGGCTCCATTCCTCATATCATGCTCCCTTGCGGTACTTGCTATTAGAGATCTAACCTCTCTGGTTTTGCATGGCCAGATTTAGAGCCGGTCCCTGAGGATCCAGCTTACTTCTACCTCCAAGATGGTCAACACTAGAGGGATGATCGCAGGAGGACTCGAGTGGGTTTCTTACTTCCCCGCCCGTTTTGTTATCTACTTTATACTTTGCCGTTTGGCACCGACATGTTAGTCGGATTGTCTTGTACCTACTTTTGCATAATTGTAACTAAGTCAGGCTGTAGCTGCTAACAATTGTGTATACTTACTACATCATCTGGCTGTATTTTGTAAAGCCAGATATCAAGAACATTTTGACTGAGCGTTTGGGACGCCTTACTGCTTTATCTCACATGTTCTCTATTTCTGTTTCTTGTTTGAATGATTGAGACAATAGAAGTAAAGTGACCATAGGGAGACTTTCATGTAGTATGCACCCCCTCGTCTTGTAGACAGCATTGATCGTATTATACGGTATTCATCTACCCGTAATACGTAGCTGGCTGAGTCATTCCCCTGCTCTCCAGTATTCTGGTTCTGGGGCGTGACCATAAATTTACGAGGCACAAGAACATTGTTATCGCGAACATTCCGGAGAATAATGTGAGTGCACAGGCGGCTATCACTTCCAAAGAAAATGTAGTCCAAGAAAAAAAATTGTCATACCAGAGACAATTGTTGAACCAGAACTCGCAGAACCCAGATCTAAGCGGGTGAGGAGACAGAAGGACTTCGAAGATGAGTTCGTCACCTATCATGTGGAAGCTGATCCTCTTACCTATGATGAGGCGATGAAGACCAGAGACGCTGTCTTCTGGAGGGAGGCTATCAATGATGAGTATGACTCTATAACCTCCAATAATACGTGGGTGTTGGTCGATCTGCCTGAAGGAGCTAAATCAATCAGATGCAAGTAGATCTTCAAGAAGAAGATAAAGGCCGATGGAACTATTGACAAGTTTAAAGCAAGGTTGGTAGCCAAAGGGTTTTCTCAGAAGCAGAAGATCGACTACTTCGACACATATGCTCAAGTAGCGCGGATGACAACCACCAGGATGTTGATTGCTCTGAGTGCAATTCACAAGCTCATCATACATCAGATGGATGTGAAGACAACATTCCTGAATGGAGAGTTGACCGAAGAGATCTACATGCAACAGCCAGAAGAATTCATCGTCAAGGGCCTTGAAGATAAAGTCTGCAGGTTGGTGAGATCTTTATACGGTTTGAAGCAAGCTCCCAAGATGTGGCACGAGAAGTTTGACAAAGTCATTAGATCAAACGGCTACATGGTCAGTGAGACGGACAAATGTGTATACATAAAGTTCGCTGACGGGAGAGGAGTCATCGTTTGTCTATACGTGGACGACATGCTGATCCTGGGTACGGATCTAGCACGTGTCACTGAGACAAAGAAGTTCCTCTCATCTAAGTTTAGTATGAAGGACTTAGGGGAAGCTGATATTATCCTAGGGATAAAGATCATCCGAACAGACACTAGAGTGGCGCTGTCACAGTCTTATTACATTGAGAAGATACTCACACGCTATGGATATCAGGATCTTCCAGGGATCGATGCTCCTTATAGGTGTGACAAGAAGCTGAAGCCAAATCTTAGGGAAAGCGTCAGGCAGCTGGAGTACTCAAGCATCATCAGGAGTTTGATGTATGCAACTACTGCCACAAGGTCTGACATAGCTTTCGCCGTGGGGATGCTGAGTCGATTCACGAGCAACCCAGGTATAGAGCACTGGAAGGCCGTGAAGAGAGTTATGAGATATCTCAAGAGGACTCAGAAGTATGTACTGCAATACAGTAGATATCCGACAGTAGTGGAAGGAGCTGCTATATCGTGAAAGTCGAAGAAGCAGACAATGCTCTCTCATTCCTCAATAGAATCTGAGTTCTTTGTACTAGCTGCTGCAGCAGAAGAAGTAGAATGGCTTCGGGAGCTCATGTATGATCTTCCAGTGGTTGGTGCACAAATTCCGGCGGTACCGATATACTGCAACAACCAGGCAGCTGCAGTGGTGGTATCAAATGATCGCTTCAATGGTAAGAAGAGGACTGTGCGATTGAGGCACATGGCGATGAATGATCTGATAAAGACTGGAGTCATTACCGTGATTGATGTTCGGAGTCAGAAAAATCTGCCGATGCGTTCACCAAAGGTCTCAAGCGCCAGCTGGTCGAGGACACAATAATTATGATGGGCTTGAAGACGATGTGATATTCTGTCTTTGTAATTCTACCATAAAGTTTTATTTTATTAGTTCAAAGAGAAATCTACTAGGCATCTAACTTTTGGTTCAAAGAAGGACCACTGACGGAGAGAATATCTGGAACAGTGGTAGTCCTTTGAGACACTGAGGGGTTACGGACCCATAACTACTGTTGTCTACTATCTGTTCTCTTAAAAGAACAAGTCCTGTGGGAGGATGGCTTAGACGCCTTAATGAGTTCTCAGGCATTTCAAATGTCTTGTGTGCTCTACAGGAAGCACGGTAGCACAACACTACAAAGGAGCGTAAGGTCTCCATGCTACAGTGGGGTGACACCACCAAGAGGTTCCTCGGTAAGGGTAATGCCTCGACTTTGTGAGCCATGTCACGGCGGCGTAGCACCGCATATAGACATGTAGCCTAATGTTGTAGAATGAAGAGTGGTAGTCAGCACTGCAAAGAGGCCGGTGACCTTATGTTACAGTGGTGTGACACCACCAAGAGGTACCTAGAGTGGGTAAAGCCTCGGCTACGCGAGCCATGTCACAGCGGCGTAACACCGCAAGGAAGCACAAGGCTTCATGTTGGATAGTTTATCACTACAAAGAGGCTGGGACCTCATGCTACAGTGGCGTGACACCACGATGAGGTGTAGCCTCGACTTTGGGCCATGTCATAGCGGGGTAGCACCGCAAGGAAGCGCAAGGCTTCATGCCAAAGGACTCTCTAAAAGAACTCACCTAGAATGTATGGAAAGAGATTCAGGCCGTCTATTGAGGGTAAACTTGTAGACGCCCAAGATACATACACAGAAACCAGGCATGCACAGGACCTTTAATGTGCAACCGGAAGCACAGCTAATGTCATTATGTGAGTAAAAAAAATTACAGTCATGGTACATAATTCAAGGCTTAGTTCATTCTTGTATCTAATATTATTTGACCCATGCGAAAAGATTCAAGTCGTCAGCGACATCTCTCCTAATGTATGATGGACAGTCACTGTGAGGAACGCTCAACCCATATATTGAAATATGTAGGAGATTGTTGGTATTTTTGCCTTTAGACTAGGAAAGATAGTCCCACATCGGCTACACCAAATGGTGAGTATCTCAATATAATGCATTGCTTGTGTTGAGGTGTGCACATGAGGTATGGTGGGGCACAAGTGTGTGCCATATGGGAGTATTTTCCTAGAAGGAAAATTAATTTCAACAAGGATGCAAGTTAATTTTTATTGTGCGGACTTGGACTCGGACACGAACTCCAGGTTGTCTCGTGCAAGCACGAGAGTGTTCGGGGGGTAGACGTGGACTGGCACATTACTATGTTGATTGTGGGATGATCTAAAATATCAAACTCTATTTTTAAGTATTGGTATTTTAGTCCCATATCGGATAGGAGAAAAGGTGAAGTCTCACTCCACTCTATAAATAAAGTCCCTTGGCCTCTTTTGGAAGATGCACAAAGAAAAGAGTTAAGGAAGTCCGTAAAGTCCAGGAAGCCCGTTCAAGTCTCAAATAATGACTTACAAGCGTTCCAAAAGTTCTTCGTAAACTTGCTGGTTCCTGGAAGCAGATCGTAGTGGGGCAAATCTTTCTTTGAGCAACGGTGATCTTAATCACCCCAGCAAGAACCTTTCCTCCTCTTCTTTCTTCTTTCTTCTTTCTTCTCTTTTCTCTGAGTTGTAACTCAGTTCTGTCCGTCAGCAACTGCGATTGCGAGGAAGACGTGAGATTTATTTTATGATTATTGTTGCTTTTGTAATCGGATTTATATTATAGTGTTCCTCGTGGATTTCGAGAATAATCAGAAGAAAAACGTTTGTTTGAACCTCTGATCTCGACATCTAGTTATACCATATTTGATTAAGCCCCGGGACTAACACAAACAACCGTGCCAAGAAAACGTCGCGGTCAGTCCACAACACCCTTGTGGGTTGGTTTTTTCTAAGGACACCACCAAGTTTACTTGGGGACAGCCCTTACTTGGGGGCAGTCCAAGCAGGTGCAACTTTTGCTAGGGGCACCCATAATTTGCTTGGGGACAGCCCAAAAATTAGGGCAGAGGAAATTAGGACAGAGGGAGGCGAGCGGACGGCGGAGGCGTCAAGCGCGGCGGGGGAGGGCATCGAGGGCGAGGTCGGGACGGCGGAGGGCGCCGAGGGCGGCCTTGGCGATGCGGGCGTCGAGCTAGGGGGCGAGGAGGAAGAAGTGGTAGGTCTCCTCGGCCACGATGCTGGTGGCTGCAACCTGCGGCTAAGAAGATGACGATGATCAGAACCACTCCGGTTGAGGAAGGGGTGTCCCTGTCGACGAAGATTTCCACCTTCGGCGAGCCGATCAGTCCTCCGGTCAAGCTGCTCCTCGGCATTTCCTTCTTCTTCTTCTTCTTTCTGAAGCGGTCGGGGTCGGGGACGCGGGAGAAGAGGCGGAGGGAGGCGCGGGGGGAGCGGCTGAGGAGGTGGCCGCGGATGAGGGTGTTGTAGAGGAAGAGGGGCGGGACGTGGCTGCGTGGGAGAAGCCGAGCTCGTACTGACGGAGGGTTCCGCTGGCAAGCGAAGGTGTCTTCGTCGACGCGGACTGCAGCTAAGTTGACAGTCCTCATTTCTGTTAGGACTGCCTACAATGTAGCAGTCCTAGGACTGCCAACTTGTTGGCAGTCCTCCTTAATGTGAGGACTGCCAACTTGCTGGCAGTCCTAAGATTGCCAGCTTGTTGGCAGTCCAACTTGCTGGAGAAAATTGGACTGTCCCCAAATAAAAAAATGGATGGCAAACTTATAATTTTTTAAAAATATTTTTGGACTGTCCCCAAGTAAAAAATGCAGTGCCCTTAGAACAAACCTTGTGGATTTTGCAACAGTCACGTAGAACTCTTATTAAAGAGCAATGTGATGCGTCCAAATTAGGCAGCATGTACGGATAAATTCCAAGTTCAAATAATTCTGTTCGGGGTACTTGGAGGAACACAATAGTTAAACGATACGCTTGTTTTATCTGATATATCGTGGTTGCTACCATATATTGGGGGCTTGGTTGGAAATAAACAATAGCATTCGTAAATGCACATAGTTGCATCAATTATTTTGTACAATTTCAGACCTCTAGGGTTTTTGAGAAGTTTTGTTAAAATTATTTGAAGGGAAAAATAGTTTTCTCCCACTTAGGGCTGCAAATGACCCAAGCCGTTCGCGAGCTGCTCGAAGCTCGGCTCGATAAAAGCTTGTTTGAGCTCGGTTCGTTTAGTAAACAAGCTAAGCTCAAGCTTCATTTTCGAGCTCGATTAATAAACGAGCCAAGCTCAAGCTTAGAAGTACTCGGCTCGTTTGAGCTTGTGAGCTGGCTCGTTTATGAGCTTGCTAGCTGACTTGTTTAGAAGCTCGTTTAGGAGCTCATTTAGGAGCTTGTTTAGAAGCTCGTTTGTTCTTTGTTGAATTATATATATATATATATATATATATATATATATATATATATATATATATATATATATATATATAAAGTTTTAATTAAATTTTTATAAATAAATTGTTAATATTATATGTACTTGAATTTAAACTTAACTAAATTGAAATCGAGCTCATTAAACTTGAAATCAAGCTTAATGAGCTTGAAATCAAGCTTAACAAACTTGTTTATCAAGCTTGAATCAAGCTTGTTTATCAAGCCAAGCTCGAGCTCAAACCAAGCCAAGCTCAAGCTTAATATAAACAAGCTCGAGCCAAGCTCAAGTTCTAAAATAAATTTTTTATCAAGCTCGAGCTCGAGCTTGAGCTCGATTAATTTTAGTCAAGCCAAGCTCAAGCTTACAAAAGCTTGGCTCGGCTTGGCTCGTTTGCAGCCCTACTCCCACTCTCTTTAATTCTCTTGGAAAAAAAAAATACAGAGAGAATGCTCAGTCCAAGGCCTATAAACCTTTCTGTTGTTCAAGCTTGCAGCACTAGCGCAAGACTGCAATATTTGTAGCTATGTGTGGACAGTGTGGTGGACTCTGGCTTTGCTGATCTGCTCCTGTAAGAGCATCTCCAACCCTATTGTCTTGTTAAGTGTTGTGAGTTTTAGGTGGCTTCTATGTGGCATGAGCCACAAGACAATGTCTTGTTTATGTGGCAAAATTATATCTCAAAAGACAATGAAATAGAAAAACTCTCTCCAATGCAAAAGTATTGAGAAGACAATAAAAAGTATTTTTTCCAACTTCCAAGGCAACTTTTAAGACAACTACTCATCTTCTTTCTTTTTTCTAATATTTTTTATTCATAATTGATGACATGGAAGAGAAGACATTGTCAAGTGCATTGTCTAGAACAAGACAATCAACTCCACATTGTCTTCTTTAATTTTTGCTAAGCTTCACAATTGACCTGACAATTGCATTGGAGAAGAACTTTTGAATAAAATTTTGTCATTCCTATGTGGCATTAACTTTTTTTCCAAAGTCACAATAGGGTTGGAGATGCTCTAACCTTCCGATTTCCAGAATTCATCTCCATTGGGTGGTTGGTTTCCATCGCCTTCACAGCTACATTATGCTCCTCCTCCACTACCCTCTTTATTGGCCAGGCCAACCACCAGGGCCGGCCCGAAGGGTAGGATTGTTCAATCCTGAGCTAATTTAGGTTACTTATTGACACTTATTGTCAGCTGGTCCTGATGGTCATTCGTGACCCTGATCTTTAGTGTGATCATACTACGTTTGGAAAAGTTGTCCTACCAGAAAGGAGTTGTCTAAGTTTTGAGTCTTGTCCGGCTTACCACAGAGCCGTTCTTGCCAACCACCGTATCATCGACCTCCAACTCGTGAGTCTTTGCTATTATTGTCTGTCGAATTCGAGAGGTTGCGTCTGCCCCCATCCGACCCTGACAAGCAGAGGTTTAATTGTCCTCTGCCGCTCTGCGAATTCGAAGCCTAGCTACACCAAAGTCAAGCACGAGTCGAGCTTGATTCAAGATTAAGCAGCTCGCAAGCCAACTCAGATATAATCCAAGTTCAAGCTCAAGCTCAAGCTCAAGCTCAAGCTCGGCTCAATAAACTTCAACAGACGAGCTAAGCTGAATCATCCAAAAGCTCGGTTGGCTAGACAAATCATGAACGATCCAAAGTGTCATCCTGTCCAAGTTTGTTATATTTATATCAAGCCTAGAATTTAGTCACCCCACAACATAAGTGAGTAGATTTAATTCTTGAATCTTCAACCACCTAACTCTTATTACAACCACAAATCCTTCATGTTAAACATGAATGTTAGAAGTATATATACATATCTACTGTACAATGAGACTTCAAAACGACTCAAAAGTGAGCCGTCTAAGCCATATGTATATCAGGTTCATTTTATTTTAAAAAAATTAAATTATGTAAAAATTATTGAAAAATGTTTAAATTTGTTATATATATTCAACATAGGGAAGCGAACTCAACCAAATAAGAATAATAATCACACCTTAATCATATAAGTTAGAAGAGATATTTAACTATAATTAAATATTATTATTATTATACGTTATTATGCAAAGCACGTGCATATATATATATATATATATATATCCAGATCGGGAGTTTCACCCGCGAAGTCCCGCGGGAGTCCCGTCGTCCTCGACCGTTGGATCGAGCGAGCGTGTGCGCCCCACGCGGACCCCCGATTCGATGGTGAGGGAAGGGGCTTTGGCGGGGCTCCCCCCTAAAACTTTTGATCCGTGTCCGTATATATATCTTCTATTATATAAAGATGCTTCAAAACGACTCAAAAGTGAGCCATCTAATAATATCATGGACCATTTTATCTTTTAAAAATTACAGGAGATAAAAATTAACTTCCACATCCACAATTTCTTAAAAAAATTACGAATAAAAGTAACTTTCTCTCTTTTAATCCGTACAAATATCTATTTAAAAACTAAATTTTAGACGGTTTAAAACTAAATTTAAAGGAAAAAAAATCAGAAATTGTTTAAACAAATCTTAAATCAAATATATTTAAATATTTAAACTATTTTCAGCAATATCATAAAAATATTTATTCATAACAAATAATTTTTTACAAATTTTAATTAAAATATATATACAATAAATATTAATTTTAATTTAAATATTTAAATAATTTTTTGATAAAATTAGAGAGAGAAAGAAAATTAATACGTGCGTCTTCTAATTGATATAGTAATGCCTAAAAAATGTCAAAGAAACACAAAAACTACCTCCCCACGTTTTTTTTTGTTGATCTCATTTTTATTAGTTAATTATTTGTTAATTTTCCAACATCAAAACAATAATCCTCCATCATCAAGAGATGCATTTGGAAGACGTATTTTAGTTCTAAAATTATAATTTTGACAAACTATGTCCTTTCGGTCCATTTTTCTTTGATTTATTTTTCGTAAAATAAGAATACAATTTCAATAAAATAAAAATGTGTGTCGTTATCGAGGACCTTATTTTAAAAAATATGCGTATGAAGGCATTACAAAAATAATTAATAAAAAATTGTAGTTCCAAAAATGATCTAATAAAGACTTAATTGTAATTTGGTACCCTCAACTATTTTAATTTTTCAACTTAATACAACAGGGAGAGGGGGGTGGACCGACCGGACGGGACGGAATAGGGGCAGCAGTGGGGGGGGGGGGGGGGGGGGGGGGGGGGGGGGGAGTGGGGGGAGGGAGAAGAAGAGATGGTTATTCTTTTTATTATTTTTTTTAATTATGGTTATCAAATCGAAATCATTAAATAGTTGATAGTATAAAGTTGTCTGAGTAAAAAAGTTCAGAATTTAAGTTAAAAATCTAGAATAGTTGAAAGTATCAAGTTAATTAAACCAAAAATTAATTGAATTCTAAAATAAATCATAATATTGCGTTTTGTCTACAAGAAAACAAAATTATATTTTTTATGATCTGAGAGAGCAACAATTACTTTAGTATATACAGATGACAAGAAAAGTCAAAAGTCACATATTAGATTTTTAGAGAATTAGGCAATTAGTTAACGGCTAATTCTAAGAGCATCCACAGTGGCAACACTCCAAATCATACTCCAAATTATTCAAACCATACTCCAAAAACCATACTCTGTACGACGCTGTGACACTGCACAGTGTCTGAATTTACCCGATTTGGGTTTTTGACACTTGGACACGTTGTGTCGTGTCGTGGTGTGGCACCTATGGACACCTACGACACGTATACATGTGGGGCCAGGTTTACCAACCATTAGATTAGGTTTTAGTTTATTTTTGGGTTGAATTTGGGTTTCCCCAAATTACCTTCACTGCACATTAACCCTTTAATATCCTGTATTTCCCAGATTTAAAATCCGATTTCCATTCAATTTTTGAGTATATATATATATATATATATATATATATTATATTATATATATATATATATATTATTTGTGTATTTATATATTGTATATGTGAGTGTATATGTATGAGTGTGTAGGTGTGTGTCTTAGTATATGGATATGTATATTGTAGATATGTGTGTGTATATAAATAGGTATATATATATGTGTGTGTGTCCCATTTCTCAGATTTCTGAGATAACCCCCCCCCCCCCCCCCCCCCCCCCTTGTCATCACACTCACTCTAGTACACACACACACATGTTCCACACATGATACCCTCACACTCTCACTCTCCTTTCACTCTCTCTCTCTCTACCTATATATGTATATATGTTATATATGTATATAAATATATATGTTATGGTATATATAATATATATATATATAGCTATATATAGATAATCTATATTAATATAATATATATAGATTATTATTATATATATAAGGGTATTATATATAATGGGTATATGTGGTTATATCTATATGATTATTATATGTATTATATGGATATTATTAGATATGTATTATAGTTTATATATATATTTGAGGGTTATATATATAGATATGGTAATATATTAATTGGTTATATATATTGATAATATATGTATGTTATGAGTATATATATGGTATTATATAAGTTGGGTTATGGTGTATACATTGTAGATATGTATACATATATGAGATGGCCTATGTATATATATATTGTATAGATATGAGTATATCTAGATACCTATATGTATGTGGTAGTGTCCTAGATATACTACCTGTGGCTAATAGGGGGTTTGCCCTATACTTGGCCTAATTGGCTCTTGAATGGTTGACCTAGGTAGCCTTGTTGACCATGGTTGACTAAAGTCAACTATAGGTCAAACCTTGACAAAATTGACCTAGAATTGACTTGTTAGACTTAAAAGGACTAGTTGACTAAGATTGAGTAACCCTAGGCTATTAACTAGTTGGTTTAGGTTTGACCTATATATGAGTATATTATGTGACTTGGGTTTTGTGGAAAGACCTATGTAGATTAAGATATGTATGGGGTTAAGTTAGATACTTAGAGTCGAGTCATGACTTGATTGAATATGGGCTTAGCTTGATTATTAGGATTAAGGTTGGTATTATATATATATGTATTACATGTGATATACTTTGTATAGGTAATTGTAGTATAGTATCTTAGGTATTCGACATGTTAGCCTATGATTGGTTTGAGATAGCCTTATAGAGTTGACCCTTGACCTAATTACCTTGTTGACTATTATGATTAACCAAAACCTAGTTAGTCTAAGATTGACCTAGACTTTGACCTAGTTTGACCATATGACTAATCTGACCATTATTGACTAAACCCTAGATAACTTAACTAGTTTGGCTAGAATATTGACCAAGAGTTACTTTAACCTAGATTAGACTTGTTTAAACTTGTTTGACCTTGTATGACTTAGTTTAACTTCTTGTGACCTAGTATGACTTAGTTTGACTGTAGTGTTACCAAGTTGACTTTGACCTAGATTGGCTTAGAATTCATATAGATTGCCTTATAGATTTTCATTTACCTTCATTTTGGACATGTCATAACTGTATTGCTGTATTTTAGGACATTGTGACCCGGTACAGACATCTGATATTACATTACTCTTTCCAGAGTATCAGGCGAGTACATTCTCTGATAGTTTCTCTCATTTATTTGTCGATTACTGTATTTCAGTTCTAGTTAGTTCTATTGATTCTCTGTATCAACACGTATGGATCTTTTCTGGATTCATGTATCGACACATACCTTACTTGCTGGCCTCTTGTCACTCCCCGTTCCAGAATACATATTTTTATACATGTACAACTCACGGTATTTATTTAATATTTATCATGTATATCCTGTATTTAAATTCCTTTAAATTTTTATGTTAATTTATTTCCTGTAATTTTATTCTGTACTTTATTTTCTGCTTTTATTTCCTCCGCCTTAGTCTTGCTTATTTGGGTTCGGGTTGGCTTTGGTTGTGATCCCCTACAACCCGACCCATTGGACCCGGCCCAACTCCACCTATCATCCCTTTTCTATTTAAGCTTACATCTCTTTCTCTCCCTCATAAACTCACATTCTCACCATTACTCCTCTTCTTCTTCTTCATTACTCTCTCCACCTACCACCGTAGCAAGTACAACTTGCTCTCCATGAGAACCATGTTTTTTGTAGTTCACTTATCTTCTCGCAAGATCCTAAGGAGTTTAGAACTTGGCATTTTTCATTTCGAAGTCTTAATTTTTGTAGATCTAGAAATTAGTTATTTTCGGATTTGGTGGTTTTGATCTATCAAACTTCTTTGTTTGCAAGTTTTTTTGATGGTTCCATGTTATAGAGAATTTTATTCTACCCAATTTTGACCTATGAAATTCGGATTTGGGCTCC